>WHYT01016527.1:186876-258897 GCA_009806455.1 Tetrax tetrax
TTTTTTTTTTTTTTTTTTTTTTTTTTTTTTGTTTAGAGTAGCATTTTCATATTTTTTTTAGAACACCGCAGTTTTTTCATAAGACAAGAAAGCTAACTATAGTTTACTTTGCCCAGTCCTTATGTAGAAATAAGCTGTAGGAAGAGTGAAAAGGGCAGATTCTGTTTGCACTGAAGTTAGTGATACCATTCCGATAACTGCAAGGGGAACAGACCAGCAGACCATAGCACACTGGGCTAAATCCATATTGGTACGTGTAAAGCAGCACAGTCGCGCGTGTTAAATATGCCGCTAATGTAAACTGATTGACTAGCTAACGAAAGTGCTTCTGCTCACGAAAGCTTTTAACAGCTCTGTTAATTCAGTTTTGTCTGTTCAGATACAGTTTGGTTTTTCTCCCCGCTGACTTTAATTAGCTTGTGGGAGGTCTGATTTGGTTGGTTATGATGATCAAATTTCCTTTTACAAGCTTATTTCCTAGATCTTAGGATTTTTCTCGTGAAAACAAAAGCATTGGTTCCTCCTTTTCTTGCAGGACCGTTCATCAGCGTAGTGCTGTCGAAGCTGGAGAACATGCTGGAGAATTCCTTGCATGTAAATTTGCTGCTTATTGGGATTATTACTCAGCTGGCAAGTTACCCACAGCCTCTTCTTCGCTCCTTTCTGCTCAACACCAACATGGTGTTCCAGCCTAGCGTGCGGTCACTTTATCAGGTATTTCTCCCCAAGCATTAGTCATGCCCATTGGAACAGTATTTTTCCGTATTTTGTTAAACCTTACGTTAGCTCTTTTTGGTTCCACCTGTTACTTTCCCACCTGTCTGAGAGCCTCTAATCTCATTTCAATGTTTTAATTACGTTTGTGCAAAGAACTGGAAATTCTGTATGACCGTAACTTTTGCCGTAACTCTATTTTAATGCAGCCAGAGAAAGCCTGAGTATTCAGTCTGTGGCCGCACTGGGAGCGAGGGAGGAAAAAGTAATTGTTACTGTTGTTCTGGCAGGTGCTGGCATCTGTGAAAAATAAAATTGAACATTTTGCTTCCGTTGAAAAAGACTTCCCAGGCCTCCTCCTGGAGGCCCAACAGTACTTGCTTTTTCGTGTGGACATGTCTGATGCCGCGGAAGAACTGCTAGCCAAAGGTAAGCGTTAACCACACTCAGAGGAGCGCTGGGTGGAATATTATCTCTCTCCTTTTCTTCAGAATGATTAAAAATAGTTGTAGTGCGTTGTGAATATCGTTAGCCAGATGTAGCCTTCTAACTCTAAGCTGATGATGCTCAATAGGCCACGGTATATGGATCTATTTGGATATTCTTTGCTCTTTAGAAGCTTTTATTTGCTACAGAAAATGCCCGTTTAAAGGAGTAACAAAATCAGCTCTTGGCTGGCTGTCAGTTTGGCCATAAACAAACTTGCTTTCAAGGCATGGGATGAGATGGCATATGTGCATGATTTCATTTTATTTTTAGCCTGACCTTCAGCTAGTCATTGGTTCTTTTTTGATAAATGTGAGGGAGGACAGAAGTCCAGAATGAATTGGTTTCTGCAATTTTCTTGAATAAGGCTTTGTATCATGGTTTGGGCTACTACTGAAGGAGAAAGGTATTAGCCAGAAAACTTTGAATTTGCTTTCTTCAATGAAAAACAAACAAAAAAAAAACCTCCAAAAGAGGTGAGTGGATAGGTGTAGAAGCTGGGGCACTTTGAGAGCAATGTGGAGTTAAACAGGTATCATCCCAACAAGCCAGCTTTCCAGGGGACTTCTGTAGCATCTCAAGCACAGTGCACGCCACACCTATCTTGACAGTTACCAGTATTTACACTGCCGTGGGGGAAGCTAGTAGGAGTAAGCAAAATAAAGAATTTTACATTCTAAGAACTTTCTGGATGCAGCCAGGCAACTGGTAAAGTTGGGGCCCTGCTCAGAGGACGTGCTTGTTCTCAGCTTGCTGCTGAGCAGGCAATGTTGGGTGCAGGTTTCCCTTAAAAGCCAGGTTCCCACATGATGGGAATATGTCAGATTTGGTGAGAGCAGTAACCACAGTGATTAAGAGCTGACTCAGCAACAGGGTGCAAGAGAGGCTGCATTTATGAGTGTGTGCTTGCTCATCATTTGGGGGTCATTAATCATCGCCCACAGAGCCTATAGCTCTGTGAAGATACTGATGCTTTTCTTGAATTTCCAGAGGTGTGGAAAGTGGGACTTTTTATGTGCTATTTTAATTGTGTTTTCATATTTCAAGGCTCTGAATAATAATTTACCTAGTTTCTCATCAGCATGGGATGTGTTTCTAAGGTTTGCAGTACATCTGGTCTGTAAAATTATGATCTTGCTAAGGCTGCTTCTTGAAGAATTAGTCTGTGGAAGGTGCCTGCTGTAAAGGAGCTGTGTATTGCAAATGTCTGTTGCATTTCAGGCTCTCCATTCTGGTGCCATAGATTAGAAAGCCTTACAATTAGAGGATATTGTAGCTAGCATGTGGGAAATGAGATTAGGAAGCAACATTTAGTGCCCTTTTTTTCAGATACTGGCAATAAGAACTTTTATATAATGCATTCCCAATGGCATTTATTTATACTTCCTATTTTACGTCAGTTTTC
This sequence comes from Tetrax tetrax, assembly GCA_009806455.1. Classification (NCBI taxonomy): domain Eukaryota; kingdom Metazoa; phylum Chordata; class Aves; order Otidiformes; family Otididae; genus Tetrax; species Tetrax tetrax. The sequence continues at coordinate 189,482 of WHYT01016527.1, forward strand.
TTCTGTGGGCTTCAGAATTTGCCAGGTTGACTCATGCTGGTCATTATTTAGGAATGTGAAACGAGGCTGCTTAGTCACCCTGTTGGTACATTTTCTTCCGTGTTGTGGCAACTCCTGCAAAGGCGGCACCTCTTGACAAACAGATGGCGGACAAATAAATGTCTGAGTAACCGCAGACTTTGTTCCCAACAAGACTGGTGATGCAAGTAATCAGACTGTAATTCTTGGGGCAAGTTGGCTCAGTAGTCCATCAACCCACAGTAGTTCATTATGTTGATTAAGAAGTGCAAGGTAGGAACTGCTACAGTAATGGTAAATGGAAAAAAAAAAATTAGGAACTCTGGTAGGATTTCTTTGCATTAGCTTGAATGCCACTTTTGAGCATCATGCGGATGAGCTGTTCTCTGGGTTTTTTTTTCTCCAAACGGAAGTGGTGAATAACCCCAAAGTTTTCTCTACAGCTCTGAGTAGTGGAGAACACAAGTGTAAAACCAAAATGTTCCAGAGCATTTCCTTCCTCTTGACAGTGCTGGTCTCTGAAGGTGTTGGAGCAGAAATGGATGATTTGTTCTTTTCTGCTTGCAGCACCATGTGGTTTCCTTGCACAGTAGCGTGTGTTCTGGTTCGATATGTAGAGCTGTCATGATGTAGATCCCGTATGCAATGCTGCGCTTCTTTCAGTGCGTTGGTAACAGTATCTCCAGAGTACTCATTTTCTCAGTCTCTCAATTCTATGATTCAGTTTGCATCCTGACCCTAGAAAGAAGTGGACAATCCTGGTCAAAGAAAAAAATCCAGTCTCTTGTCCCTAGACCACCTTTCTGAGCTTTTTTTCTTTTCTTTTCTTTTCTTTTTTCCTTTTTTTTTTTTTTTTTTTGTTTTTAATTCAAGTGATCTTACGTGAATGAAACCCATGAGTAGCTGAAAGCAGGTGCTGGCCCCTACACATACCACATTGCCTTATGGCACAGGCAGATCTGCAGCGCTCAGCTGTTGGTCTTTGAAGTCAAATGAACTGTGTAAGTGGATGTGGATTGCAGACTGCCTGGAATTTTCCTCGCAGTTTCTCAGCATTCTTTGATAACTACTGCATTGCTGCCTAAACTCTCAAGCATGCCTTATTTAGTAAGATTTGCACAAAGTAAAAACAAAATGTTTCTATGCAAGCTGTAATTAGTACGTCGTTTGTTTTTATGCTTATTTTAATAAGCTAAAGAAAGGTATTCAATATCTTTCAGTAGTATTAAAAGGACAGCAGGCTGGTTTTGTCTCTTTTTTTTTAAAGAAAAAGGTCAGCTTGCTTCTGAAAGCTGTTCTGTTTTATTGTTAATTTTTTTTTTTTTTTTGTTAAGGGAAAGTTAAATACTGTATGTTTACTTTTAATTTAGGTGTTGGCTTTTCCTAATATTGCACTTTTTGGGATGGTGAGGGGAGGACTGGACTTCACCAGCTGTAGAAAAGGAAGGAGTAACAGGGAAAGCTGTCTGCTGGTGACTAACTGCTTGAGAAAATTCTCTTCTGTGACTAATGGGCTTCATTAGAAGAACCCAAACATGATGAATTGGTGCATCGCTGCTGCGTTTCGTCTTATCTTATAGCATAATTTTGCTTCCAGTGTGCTGTGGTTGGCTACATAGAGGGACTTAGTTCAAGAAAGCCTTAAACCCCTTTGTCCAGGAAAGAAACTTAACAGCAACTCTATGAAATCTGAAGAAACAGAGATCATAAATAACATTTGCATACATTAGTTTTCCTGCTCATTGTAATTCCATAATGTGGGATGCTCCGGTTAATCACATCCTGATTTTGAAACACACTTGCTCTGGGATTGCAAGGGAAAAGAACACTTTAAAAACAAAACCCAGACATTCCAGAAGAGTCTAATCAATTGCAGGTCAAACTCTTGTGGAATTTGCAGTGCAACTTAAGCTCCTAAATCCTTTAGATGCTTCTGAAAAATTGTACCTTTAATCTACAAGCTATGAGAAGCATGCATTGTGTCAAACTGCTGTAGGCTATTCCAAGGAAAAAAAAATAAATCCCAAAGTGTACCTCTAACAACATCACCTCAAGAACTTCTCTGGGTCTGTCTTCCCTTGTTTGCTGTACATCTTCTCTTCCGCAATGGCTGAGGGTCATGTTGTTTCTGGTTTGCTGACTCTCTGGTTTGCTTTCACTTCTAACTTGTTTATTTTTTTTTAGGCACCATTGCTTCACCATCCTGTAAATCACCTACAGACCTCTACGTGGCCCTGTTTCACCTCACAAGCTTCCTTGGAAGCTGAAGCCAAGGCTGTGGGTTTTTTCTTAAATATTGGTTATCCAGGTTTGAGAGAGCTCTTTCTTTTTCTTTTTTCCCCTGCGCTGTTGTTGTAAATGGATGATGAGCAAATTTAAGGGGTTTTGGTTTTTTTTGTTTTTGTTTTTTTCTTTAAACTTGTCCTAGGACATGGTGGGTTCTTTCCTCACTCCCCCATTCCTGCCCCCACTATTGCAAGTAGTGCTGTCTTTCATGCTGTGCTTGCAGGCCTGGCCTGGAGAGGTTCAGTAGTGGTGTCTGTGCAAAGTGGTTTTGCATTGTGGATGCAGGGTCACTGCTTGCTGTGCTCTTCACCTCTTCTGGTAGGAACTTTGTGAGCAGAAGAAAGAGTACCAAAGGAGTGTGATCAGCCGAATTTCAGTGGTTCAGAAACAAGTGCTAAATTGCAGAAGCAATCCAGAAAAAGGAATGAATTTTTTTTTCTTTTTTTTTTTTAATAAAATGAAGCATTCTGCAAACCAGTGCTCAAGGCAGTACGGTTACTACATGAACACACCCTTCCGTTGTTTTATTGTAATATAAGAATCTTTATTTGGTGGTCAGACAGGATTTCTTTTGAGATTGTTAATTTTAACTGGTGTTTTCAACAAATGTCACAGCAGTTTCATCTCAGCAGGTCTATTAAGCTACATGGGGATTCGAAAATGTAGGCTGCTCAAAAAAGCATCTGTAAATTTGAGGAAGGGGAGGATTTACCTCATAAGCTGTAGTAGGGCTTATGCTCTACATCCAGTAGGATAAATTCAGCCTTTGAAATCTGGAGTCACGTGGAAGGCTTCTTGCTGAAAGGTCACAACTGTGTTTGTGCACAGCGTCCCCTTGTAAATGGGAAACCTCTCTGTCAGCTCCCCAAAAGGAAGAGGCGGAGGAGCGCAGCGACCCTGGCTCAGGACTACAAAGATGGTGATCATACGTGTAGCTTTGTATTACTTGGTTCCTGAGTGGGATCAGACTTGCAGTTATGTCTTAGTTGTGATGGTAACATGAACTCCAGCACCCAGCAAAATGTGTTGGCAGGAATTGCATCTTCTTGTCTTCAAAAAGCAGAACCTGTGATTTAGCTTGAAAATGTTCATCTTGTGAGATTAATCGCCTCTCTGTGCGTAAGTTCTTCAGCCAAATGCTTGTTTAATAAGCCTCTTCCCTCCAGTTAGATAATGTGTTATCCTGTCTCTCACCAATGATACATCTTTTTCCAAAAAGTTCTATATGCCTGTGGTCCAGCTGATAGGCCCCCAGAGGACACAGCATTCTGCTGCTCTTTCCAAGAGGAAAGAAGTGCTCTATGGTCTGGATTTCCCCACGCTGACATGTGTGTGTGGCTGGAGCAGTCCCTCTTCGGCGCGTTGCCTCAGCATCGGTCAGGAATGAGGTGTCTTGGGGTTGGCAGATCTATTCCAAAACCTGCAGGTGGTGGCTCAGTGATACCAAAGTTAATTTTCAGACTCCTGCTACATGTTTCAAGCTGTGAATGCCACATTTCCACTGATGGAGCCTTTGAGTGTGTTTTTAAGCTGTTCTGCTGTAGCAAGGAATCTTGCTGGCAATTTCAATTTGCCTTTTTTTTTTTTTTTTTTTTTTTTTTTTTTTTTTTTTTCTTTCCCCAACCTACCTATAAAGTGAACACTTTGTCTTAAAGCAGTTGTAGTCATTCTCTTTTACCTTTATTTTTGGATGCCCTGGGGATGAGTCTCAGCACACACACCCATGGTTTGTATTAATGGCACTAATGCACTCAACAACTTTCATTCCGAACGGCATCACCCTTTGCACGTGCTGGTCTCTGGACATGCACAGTTGGTTGCAGTTCATGTGCAGTGTTGTTGGCCCTGCTTCCTGCCTTTGTATTATTGTGTCCTAGGCATTTTTCTTAAATTTGATCTTTTGCATGTGTGCCCTAAAGAAAAATATGAGATTTCTAATGAGATCAAGTTGTCGATGTTGCAGTTTCGGGTATGAAAGATGCACTGCCTTTGTGTCCCGCTAACTTCTGACCTTGGTTTGGGAGAACAAACGAGAGCTGCTGTTCTCAGCTGCGTTCAATGGAGATGAGAAAATTCCCAGTAGCAGGCATGGGCTGTCCCTCCCACCGGCACGCCCGGATACATCCTTCAGAGCCTCCAGTTCATCAATTACTTATTTACTCTTTCATTAGGGTTTGTCACTTTGTAAAAAGACTGATGAATTCAGTCGTGTCGTGCTGCCGTACCCACTTAGCGCGTCTGCCTTTCGATTTGATCTTTTTAGTAAGGTGGGTGAATGTCCTAGATTGGGAGAAAACACAGTGTGACTGGGGTGGACCCTGGGCATCGGCGGGGGCCGTGCTTTGGAATGGGAACCAGACTGGAGGAGCCTGAGCAGCGTGTCTGCGGCCAGCGCTGTTCTGATTGCTCTGTGGCCCGGGCACAATGCCTAAGTGGTCTGTTCGCTCCTTCAGAGAAAAACATTTGCAAACAAACTTACTGTATCCCGCAGAGTCCACGGGCTTGAGTTCAAGAGGTTAAGTTCTATTTACCAAGAGAAGCAGAGCATCTAGCACAGCGCGTACGCATTCACTATCCTTTTGTGCGCTCTGCTTACGCCTCACAGAAGGTTTCGTGCTTCGGGAAGGTTTTTTAGCTCCTCTAAGAAGCTCTGAAATCTCAGGGTTGGGAGGAAAAGAATGGGAGCAGTGTGATTTGGTGTAGATAAATTATTTCATTGTATCATTTGAATTTGCAGCCAGAGCTCCTGTTTGAGGGCAGCTTGATTTAATAAGCAATTTACTGTGCTGTATTTACTGAAATTGCTATATCATGCCTGCAGTTTTTGTGACGGCTCCTATTACATTTGTAACATTTAAACTGCTGCTGCAGTTAGGAGTAGAATACTGGGATTTTCCTTTTCTTTTCTTTTAGCTCAGATAGCTCTGGCACAGTACGGTAATGTCGCTGCTGTGTCCAGATCTGATTTAGATAATTACAGTGTGTTCTCCCTTGCACCTTTTGAGCATTATCAGCAGAAAGGGAGGGTACATGACACTTGGGCTGCTTACGTTAACGAGCAAAGCAAAGGTAAAACACTGCAGATTAGCAGGGGGCACTTGACTCTGTGTGAAATGCAGTAAGAATTTACATTTGTGTTGCTCTTGTTTACTGGGAACAAGAAAAACAAAGCTCAGAGCAAACTTGAAAAATGAGTATGATGGTGTCCAAGTAACTGTCCAAGTGGGCAGCACTGCTGTGTAATGTCTTGGGCCAGAACTGTGCGAAGGAGGGAAAAAATTGCTCCTTGTTAAGGTGGTGTCAGATTGCATAAGTAGGTATTCACATAACACGAGGGTGGTGCCAGCTGTCCGACCGCAGCCAGCCACAGAACGCAGTGCTACCTCAGTGACTTTGTTGGGGGTGAAAGCCCAGCTCTGACTAAATGTACTTTATTTTTGAGGGGATCCCAGCTTTTCTAAACACGTTGTGGCCCAGCATCAATGTATTTCATTTGTTATATGCTCAGTTGGAAGCCTCTTATTTATGAATAGGAGCATTACTTGGATTCTCAAATATGTAGGTACTTAAAGTGGCATTTTGTTGCTGACTGTGCAAATCTGCTTTTTGTTCATTGATTATAATGGTTCTTGTGTGGCAGCTGGATTAAATTAAGACTGAAGTCTCTGGGCTAAAAGCCCTGACAGAACTTTTGTGCAAAGGCTGCATTTCTCAACCAAGCAACTTTCTCTGGCGCTTCGGCAGACTGCCTGCATACAATTATGTATTGTGGACTAAATACCTGCAAACTTACATTTCTGATTAAGCCAATTCCACAGCAGCTGTATCTTATTGAGTCTACTCCAAAAATAACTAGCTTGGATTTAGACCAAAAAATAACATGGATGAGTCAAATCCAAGACAACTAAGCTGTGTCCAGCTCAGTGCTGCTGTGTCAGTTTGGCCAGAGCTCAGGCTAAACGCCCTCTCCTCCTCAAAGGAGAGGGGGTGGCGCTGGGTCTCGGTATCCCTTGCTGCAGCTTCAGCCAAGGACTCCTCTCTCGAGGTCTCTCGTGGTGTCCAAGCACAGCTTGGTGTTGGCAACACTGACCACTGTCTGTCGTAAAACTGCAGAGTCATAACATTGGTTTTTGAGCTTCAGTGTGAAAAACTTAGCGGCCTCTAAGACCAGTCTGAAAATTGGCCTCTCAAGCTATAAAAATGAGAAGGTAAAAATGTAACTTACTGATGGTTATGCCTGCTTAGGGGGTGTAAATGTTTTAGATAATTAACGCTGTGGCTGATGCGACCATTTGTCAGGAGAACTTCTGCTTTGTGCTTAGACAAAATGCCTGTGCATGGGAGGGAGCATTCCCTGCACTGAAACTGTTGGCCTTCAAGTGCTCTTGTTAGGATTAGCTCATGGTAGTACAGCCTCTGCAGCTCTGAGTACTGAAGCCAGCTCTAGAGAGAAGACTTGGTCAGCACTCATAGTGAGCAATGCAGCTGTGCGTGGTCACAAAACTCTACCTTCTTTCGTGTCTTTGTGGCCTCATGGCAGCACCGGAGCATTTCTGTAGGTCTGCTTTATTGCAGTTAAAATTCAGGCTGTACGGCCTGGTGTGGATGTGTGTTGGAGCACAGTCAGAGGGAAGGAGCATTCCCGGTGCTTTTGTGTTCCCGCTGCAGTCATCCCTAATTACTGATCTGGCTTGACACTGGGGCTCTTCTGGATGGAGTTTAAATTTGGCATCACCATGGGCAGAAAAAGGTGCAGCAAATTACAGGTCATTTTATTGCCTTCCTCCCACTGTTTAGCAATAGAATTCTCTCTACACGTAGATTACCTGAAAGTTTGTCGTTTCTGAGGGGACAGGAATGACTTGCACTCAACAGCCAACCCAATGCAGGCAAGCTTCTAAGCATTTGGGTCGATAAATCTTGACCTCCTGTCTGCTGTAACTTGGTGTTATATGGCCATTTTGTGAAGCTGAATCCTCTGAACTTTGGAGTATGTGGAAACAGCATGGCAGGGAGGATGCAGGCAACAAGGGCAAATAACCAGCAGCATGCTATTCCATCTTCTCCCTCGCACAGTTTGAGAAGAAAGAGTTGAGTGAAAACCCATTTTGTTTTTCTTTATGTGAAAAAAAAACAAAACCAAACCCATGCTTGTGTAGAGCATATGCACAAGGCTGTAAACACTCAGAAGGTGCTTCCAAGGTCAGTGGTTGTGAAAGTGTGTAGGTAGAGGGGTGCTCAGAACAGAAATGAGAACACTACAGTACGCTGACACCACGCTGCAGAAGTGGAGTGGAAAGGGGCTGCGCTTAAATCGCAGCAGGAATACTCTAGCTGTAAATTTTTTAGTTAAGGTTCCTATCATATGCTTCTATTTTTAACCCAGTTAAAATTAAACTCCTCAGCCAAGGCTGAGTGCTAGAAATTCTTTCTTTACTACTTCAGCATTGCTAGGATCTTTTTGGACAACTTTCTTCTCCTCTTCTGCACCCTCAGATATGGGAAAACGCAGCTCTACAGGATAGCGAGTATCGTCTCTCCGCTCTCAGGAGCGACCTCCTAAAGGACTTCCAGCAACGAGCAGATGAGATGGTCATGACAGTGTCTGGTGTCAGCTTTTAATTTGTGAGCATTTTCCTTGGCCCTCTGTTCATGGAGGGTTACTGCTGAAAATCTGCACGAAACTGTCCTTAACTCACCCCACCTAATGCTGTTGCACAGATGGCATCTGCAATCAGTAGAGCAGGGAGCGCCGTGGTCGCTAAATCAGACTTGCAAGTTGGGGTCAAAGCCTCAATCTTACTTCTCTAGCCTTGCCACAACCACGCTTAGAACAGCCTCCTGGTCTGCAAAATGTTCGAACACCTCGTAGTCAGGGTCTGCCTTTTATCTTGCAGACCCACCTGTCCTATGCGTTTGTTTTTTTTTTAATTTGTCTTTAAAATGGCAGATACTAAATTCCTTGGGGCTGCTGCTTCTGTCTTTCAGTGTGCTCCATCAACTACCACTATGCAAACAGAAACCAAAGCTCTTTTGCACAGTACGCAGTTCACTTGTGCAGTATTTAGAATTTGCCTTTTGCTCCATTTAGGAGACAGAGGAAGGTGGTGGTTGTATTTAGGCTGCTCCATCAGGCCCTTGGCAGGCAAAAAAGAATCCCGTGTTTTGCCGGTACTGGTTTGATGAGAATGGTGTGAGGTGGCTGCAGGCTTCCGTAGTGGGAGCAGTGGTAGCTGGCCCTGCCGAGCCTTCTCATCGCTGGGTCCTAGCGCTGCCAGCTACCACAGCTTTGGAGTTGGTAGCTGGTATCTCCACAAATGTTAAAAAGATTCATCATCTTGATCTCATTTGACTCAAACAACTTTTTTCAATCAGAAAGAAATTTACATTTTGTGTGCGTCTGCAAAAGATTTCTTTAAAAATTTTAGAAGTGTCTGTATTATAGTACAGTGCAAAATTTATAGAGTACAGCTGCTCTTTCCCTTCCCTGGAAGGGGAAGAATATTAGAATTATCCCTTTTTAATCTTTGCTATCCATTGTGTCTGGCAGGTGGAGGTGAAAAGAGATTGAGATTTACAGTAAATCCATTTAAAGATCTAACCCTGTACCCATAGAGAACTTGGCTCATGATTTTTAACAGATTTTGCACCATATTAGCAAAGTGTAATTGCATAGGAAAAGAGTGGCGAAGAAGAAGTAGCCATTAAAAAGATGTCTACCAGCAGTAGCCATGCTACAGTAGTGGAGATCCTTCCTTCTTTTAAATACAGCTTCATTATTGCTCTTCCAAATACATCGTTGTTTTGCTTTCTCTTTTTTAAGAGGCACCCACTACAGCACAGGGGAAACTCGGCGCCGCAGCATCAAGCTGTGCAAGAAAAAGCATTAACGGTGGAGGACAGCCTTTTGGAAACAATTGTGTTTTTCTAAACTGAGGGAGTACCTCTAAATTAAAGTTCAAGATCTCATGCAGAAGCCCTTGTGCCTTTTTGTGTCTTGCTGCCATGGCAAAACTTGAACAGAATTCCCAAATTTGAAGTTTGCTATATAATCTGCACCTTTATTGACTGAACATTTAAGACCGCCATAAGCAAAAATGGTACTTTTTGTTTATGACGTGACAAGTGATAGTAGAATCTTTTGTGTGAAGGTCAGGTTACATCAAAATTCTGGGGGAGGTGGTTTGGGGTTTTGTTTTTTTTCAAGAATTTTTGGAGGTTTGGTATGGTGGTCTGAAGAGTCACAGTTTTAGACTGCAACCATGTTACTGCTTTTTCTCAGCTGTATGACTCTTGAACTGTAAAGTTATTTTTATGTGAATAACGGGTATACATTTTATTCATTAAATGTATGTGGAAAACCACGAGTTTTTTCCTTCTAATTGCGAGTTCACACTTGAACCGTGAGCCAGTCTGTACAGAAATGTCCTCCTCGAGCCACCCATTAGCACTGCTCCTCGTGAGAATGAAATGCCGTCAACGGAGTTTGAACTGGTGTTACAAACATCACATGTGCAAAAGGTGACTGAAGTCCCAGGGCCCTACCTGCTGCGCTCCTGTGACAGTATCTGCCCTAAAGAACAATTCCAAAGAAGTATCTCTAAGGTCTGAGATAAATGTCATCTTTAAAATGTATGGCTTAGCAGCCTCCAGAAGGGATTTAAGAACTTCAAATCCCTGGTGCTAAATGAGATTTCTTTCCCTAATAAATGTAAATGTGATAGGGTGCCTCCAAGTTGCGTTTCCTGTTAACAGTTTGATCAGCTAAAGCGGGTTGGGACTGGGAAGTTAACTCTAGGACCCTGGATTTCAGTGAGTACTTAAAGTTAGGAGCTGAAAAATGGAAGGTATAAAAAAAACCAGCCTAAAACACTCCTTCGGATCAAATAGTGGAGCAGGCCCTGGAACGCAGCGGAGTCCTGCTCAGAACTGCATGTTCCATTACTTCTGCAAAGTGGTGCAGTTCCAGGTGACAGTAGAAAGCCATGTGCCGGAGAAGCGTGCAGCCCTGGGCTCTGAGTGTTTGTAACGCAGGGTCAAGTTCTCAGCAGCAGAGAAGAAAAACAAAATGGAGCAAATGGTTCCTTTACTGAGCTACTGCATAAGAGAAAGGGCCTGCTGCTTCCTCTGTAGGTTGTGCAGGGCTGGCAGAAGCACGTCGCAGGCCAAAATGGGCTGTGAAGCTCAGGAGGGCTCAGGCACGCAGCTGATGGCTGACAGGCACTCCTCACAACTGAAAGAGCTGCGAGTAGGCAACGCCCATGTTTGGGCACGTAACAAGAAGGCGAGCAGACACTTTGACGCTCATCCTTAGATGTAGGCACTGAGATTTGTGTGTGGCACTAGCCTCAGGCACTTACTTAAGCAGCTAGTGACTTCATCCTTTCCCCATCTTTCAGAAACCAAGAGTGACAGCAGTGGATCTTTACTCCCTCCTGCTAGGCATGGAAGCACACACGGTTGTCTTAATTACTGCCAGGTAATTATCACTGTTACTAGTGTGTTCACACTAATTTACAATGAGTTATTACGGTGCACCACCCAGACTTTGCGTTCAAGATCTGTGAAGTTCCCTTCTCACGAAAAGGCAGCCAGAAGAGCTGAGTTTACACTCGCTTTATTACAAAACCAACCAATACAGCTCCAGCTCTCTGCGTGCTCACAGATGCTCCTGGGAACGTGTTTCCCATGGCTGTGTGGAAATCACATTTCAGAGTGCCACACTGAAGTGAGGGAGATGCAAATGACTGTATCATCTCCTGCTGTTCTTCTGCTCATCTGCCTTTGGCTGATGCATCCGGGGGAGGCCAGGCTGTAACGCTGCTTGGAGTACAACCAACAATCCTGACGATACACGAGGAAGCACCAAAGTTCATTTGCAGTGAACCAGACAGAATGAAGCACATGTTGTTTTTCTGTAGAGACTTGTATGGTTTTTACCTCTTGTCGCTACTCTGACAGCTTCTTCTCTAACAATTGCTTCACCAGAACAGGGTTGGATCGTCCTTGTGTTTTTCTTTGTACCAGGCCAATTAACTTATTTAGAACTTTCAGATTTCCTGCCTTTATCGCCATAACCTTTAAAGAAAAAAAACAAACAAACACAACAGACACCACTGTTAGAGTAAACCTGGACATTTTCACTCATTCACAGCCAAGGTATGAATAGTTTTTGCCCTTTGGACCATTGTGGTAGAATGCTGTATTTTGGGCTAAGATGTTATTTTTAAAAACTGCCTTCAGCTTTGCAATAAGCTCCCGCTCTGCTCCCAAGAGACAACAGCAAGTCCCTACGGCAGCAGGGCCTTACACCTAATGGCAAGATCTCCTCTTATTGAAAAAGTCAGAAAACTCATTTGGGTTTTAACAGTGGCTGCAACTCAGTGACTTCCTGGAAAAAAAGCCAGAAAAATGAGGTGGACTTCTCCTGCTAATAGGCTCTATCTTTTTACTCCATATAATGTTCAGTTCTAACAAATAATTTGCATTGCATCACAGTGTATTTGATAATATTTGTGAGGTCCTTCAGGCACAGACGTAGGTGGTTTTCTAACAGCATGTTACTGCCTTTAGGCAAGGAATCCTTTGCAACAGCAATTAATTAAATGTTCAGAAATATGACCTCCTATCAGGCAGCTAGTGTTTGATACGCAATCACCTGCCAAATAACAAGGGCCATATTTAAAAGCTAAGTCAAGACACTGAAAAAAAAAGCACTGGAAATTTCACTTTCAGGCATTTCTAAAGGAGCTGCTACTGCTGAAAGCCAAGCGTCTGCCCTTCACATTGTTTGTGTGGCAGGGAAGACATTCTCTACATTGTCAGAGTTGCTGGGCAAAACATGATAGCTTCAATTAAACAGGACGTCATATTCACAGATACGAAGGGAAGGATTGCTAACGTATGAACCACCAACTGCACCAATACCAGGCACAAATGCAAATATTGCTACTCATTATGTATCTGAATTACTGGCAGGCTAAAATCTTCTCTGTAATGCCACAATACGGAAAGGACTCACAACTCCTGATCTGCTAGAAATCAGCTATATGGGGCAGAGCACAGTACAGTACTGCATCTTCATCAAGGGCTCAGTGTTGGCTTGAGCAACCGTGTGTAAGTCAGTTCATTTTAAATAAAGTTACTATCAAAAAACAAGGCTTTTTGTTTCTTTTTTTTTTTTCTGTCAAGTACTCAGCTAACTATTTTGTATGGTGAGCCCTTGCAGCAATTTAAAGCAGTGAATTACATGCCTTCCAAGGCAGCTTTTGTCTTAGAAGATCACCTGGAGAAAGTAGGGAAGTGAGGCCGTTCTACTGCATTTGGCTTGACTAAAACAGTGGAAAACAAGAGAGGAATTACATTCTCAGAGAAAGCATTATTATTGAAATGGGAGTGTAGTTATGGACCTTTGGCTTCTGCACTTCCCAATCAGTTCTAATGTTCTTTCTATCCACACTTGAGCTTCCGTACCAGTCTGAAAATACAGCAGCACTTTTATCAGCCTCTGCAAATGAGTCAGTCTGATGGAGGTCACGCTGACTTACTGCAAGCTCATTTTCTTTATCAAAAGTTCTCGCAGAGCTGTTAGCATCTCCCAATGAGATCTGGGGTAGGTGGTATTGTTCTCAAAGGATCTTAATGGTTTTTTTCCAAATGGCAAATGTATCTAGACAATGTTTATATTAGAAGTAAGCTATTCACTCCTGCTCTCACATTTTTGCTCCAGAGAACATATAAGCACTTGTTTTCATTTTGCTTTTTATAAAGCAGATTTCGGACTCTGTCAAGATCCTTTCCCACTCCTCCCCTTCGTAATCAGCAGGGCTTTTTTTCCCTTTTTCCTAGCTCAGACCTTGTTAGACAGATGAGCCACACAGGCTGCTGCGTGTCCTCCCAAGGAGATGGGGAAGAGCCAAAACCCCATCTTTCCTACTGCAGCATCTGCGCTGCTGCCACAGCCCAGCAGCAGAACAGCAGAGCGGGCAGCAGCTCTGGAGCCATGGATGCTGCTGCCACAGGGGTCTGGCTCTTCCCCACCTCAAAGCCACTCTCAGGCAGGAGAGCCAGCTAGGCTCCTCTCTTTGGCGGTGGAAGGAGACAGGGACATGGTGCAGAGACAGATACAAGTAAATTTTTGCCTTGCCAGCCTCTGATACAGCCTCTAATTCCATAACTAATGTATGCCTTGCTGGCAAGTAACTTCAGTCTCCAGCTTCGGAACAGTTCAACAGTTGTGCCCTAACACCACAACAGATGAGATAAAAATCAGAGTTATGTGGCTGGGTGGCCAGGTCAGGTTAATGGCAGCAGAGCTGGAGAGAGACAGAGCCCCATGGTTTTGCTTTCCTGCATTAAATTTTTACAGCCTCTCAGAATGACTTAGCACATTAGCCAGACTGGCAATTTCTTCTGATTATCATTTTGTGTATGCTTCAATTTCCAAAAAAAACCCCCACACTTAGTAAAATAAGAAAGGAGAAGAAAAGCCTGATAATATCTGAGCAGTAGCTTTAATGCTTCTATACTGGCTCTAGAGCACAAATGCCAATCAAAAGGGAAGAAAAAGGCCATTTTAACCCCCTTTTTAGTGCCACAGACTGCCATAGTGCACAAGCTTCCCAGCACCATCATAATCACCTCATTTTCTTGTCCATCAATCACCGCCTGGCAGATCTGTTCAAGCTCTTTTTGATCCTGTATCAGTTCAAGTTTCTTTTCTTTAACAATTTCAAGAGGAGTTTTCCCTTCTCCCTTCCACAATTCTGCAAGCACCTGAAAATCACAATGAGTAGCGAAGGTCAGTGTCTTGACACATCAATGTTGTTTACATGCAGTATTTCAGAAGTCAGATTTTAGTTAAAGCAAGAGCAGATTGCCTAAATGTGAACAAACCCAAGCTTTAATCCTGCGCCTCACTGAAAGAGCTCTTGCACCCTCCCTCTTCTTCTGCATCCTGAAATAAGACAAAGCATTTTCACTCACTGCATGCGTGCGGGTTAACAGTTCACTACCGGAGCTCTGCAGCTTACCGCAGTACCGGAGCTGCCGGCTACTACCAGTGATGGTAGCTCTTCAAAGATGTTTGCTTCGCACAGCCCCTGTGTACCGCACTGCACCGAGCCACTGCTCCCTCGCTGGGAGAGGGGGGCACCGCGGCTGCTCCTCAGGCAGCACTCGCGCTCATCTCACATTCTTCCCAGGAACTGCCTGAGAGCAGTAAGAAAATGCATTTCCATGAGCAATGTCTCTGCCTGGGAACCGACGATTAGCTGACTATTGTACCAAGTCCGATCCCAGGTAACTCATCCCATTACCACTCCTCATCAGCAAGCTGTAATGAGGCTACGTATGACAAAGCAGAAGAAAAATGGTGCCAAGCAGAATGAAGGCAGCAGCTCCAGCCCACCTATGCATCACCTCCGAGTACTGGGATGCTGGGCGAACCCAGGCCTCCAGAAAAATCACCTGTTAATGCCAGTGGGTTTTCCTGTGCTGTAGCAGGGCTATGGCCCTGGAATAAACTTGAGAGAAGAGAACATTTATAAAAAACCAATTTCCTTGGGCAGTCATTTTCTGTATTCCCTTTGCTCTTATTTCAGAGCTGTGGGAGGAGAGAAAGAAAACCCTTATTAAAACAGCAGCTTGTGCTTCACCCTGAGCTGAAGATGTAATTGTGTGTTTGGGTCATTGCTGTGTACCGATATGGAAACGTATGTCACGTCAAAATTTCAGCATTAAATACTGATTGTAGGATGATGAAGAGGCTGGGATGGGGAAATGAGAAGGGGCATTCAAACTGCATGTTAAATAATTAGCAGGGCAGCAAGACAACTTCAGAAAAATGAAGCATGTGGGATGGTATCTTAACTAACCCAGCAATTTTCTTCAGCATGAAGAATTTTCTGGTACAAAAGACCTTCAGTTCAACAATTCTGTAGCCACAACAGGTATTTAAGAACCATGTGCTGACACAATTCCTGCAAGAGGAGATTTGTTTGCCAGCGGTACCCCGAAGCTTTTTATGGGATCTCCTCACTCTGCGGGAGACCTTGAGAGAGGGTAATCACACACAGCTGTATGGTGGCAGCTACATCTTGTCTTTTCCCTGTAAGAGGGTTAAAGGCAGATCACAATATTAACGTTACTGATAAGCAGCCAGAGTTACAACTGCTACAAGTAAAGCTCACAGCTGTTTATATCTAAATAAATCAGAGCAGTATATGATGTCTTCTACAAGATCTTCCTTCTAGTGCAGTACGTAACAACCATCGTGCCAGTGCTACCTGGAATACTTCTAGAAACAAATGCATCCAACAGAGATTCAACCTGTCTGCAGCTGCTTGCCTTTTTTTTTTTTCTTTCTGTTGCACTTCATTGCTACCCCAAGCAGCCCCCCGAGGGGGGCTCCTTCCCCGAGGGCCCAGGAAGGAAACTTTCTGTCCTGGAGGCCTCCGGAGGCACGAGGACAGTGCATCGCCCCTCAGAAGGAGCCCAGTCCTCTTGGCACAGCGCAGCCCATCGCAAAACACCCTGAAAAGTCTGAAGCGCTGCACAAATCAAGGGCTGGACAATGAATAAGCCGTATCGCTCTCCCAGAAAAAGGCAGATGTGATTTTTAGGACTGGAATGTATTCAAGCAGAATGCCATGAGCTGCAGGAGGGGAAAATCTGCAACAAACAAAATCTAAGCAGCCGACCATGGCAGAGTTACCCAGGAGCAATTCATACATCAGGCTGACTTAGATCGGGGGCAGGACAGCTTGACAGCCAGAGATCCAGCTCTGATTTCCTGCTATTCCTATGCCAAACATCTCCTGGCACTGAGAAAAGCTTGCCCGTTAGAAAACTTGAAGGTACCAGATTTTCCCTGGGACATCTGCATCATGTGTACTTTTCAATTTGGTAACAGGCACCTCCACTTAGCTAGTAGAGCAACAATGTTATCAGGGCCCTTGCTTGTTTACAGGTACATAGGAAAGCAGAAAGAGATGTGGCCAAGACCTGTCAAAGATGTACTTTTAGAAATGTGTTTTTCTACTTGGCAAGGAGTACAAATCTAAAGAAAGCAGTTTAAAAATTATTTCAACTCATTTATACAAACTGCCTGCACCAGAACAGGAGGATCAAATTATGACGTCTCCAGAGCCAAAATGAGAATCTCAGGCCTCATTTCCATTACTGAAATCTCAGTAGTTTCTACTATTGATTCTTGCCTGAGCATGATTAGATTTTAATGATGTTCTGCTGTCTCTACCTTCACAGGCATAGCAGCAAACCATTGGTCAAGATGAATTAATCAGGACTTACAAGCCTGGCTGCCACGGGCATCATATCAAACATTTTTTGCAACTGGTGAATGTGCCAGCTGACTGCTGTGCCTGAGAACGCTCCAACTGGAAACTCTATCTGCAGTGATTTGCTGCCAAGGGTGGGAGGGAAGCAGCAGGCAGTACCACTCGAGTCAGTCCTGTGGGCATCTCTGCTTTCCAGAGATGGAAGCCTCGACGTCTGGCAGTTGTCCCTCAGCCTCTGACAAAAGTGAGGGGCAGGCTGCGTCCAGTCTTCCAGATGGTATAGCCATAATTGTCAAAGCAGATGGTTCTGTTTAGGTTTGTGTACCATACTCATGTCCCTGCTATGTACTTTAAAGTATGGGTGCCAAGTGGGTCTCTTGAAGTTTTTCCTATGTGGGTGACCTGTGCAACTGCAGAAGCAAACAAGACCTGGGGTCTGCTCTGCTCCATACTCTGCTACAGATCCCCGATGAAGGCATGACAAGGGTGTCCACGCAGAGTTGTTCCAGCATAGCTCTCAGCAGCAGGGGCAAGTTTCTCCTTCCCTGACCCAGAAACCAGCCTCCTCCCACAACGCCGTAACTCAAAGGCAGGCCCCTTACACCACAGATGTACTCACTGCCAGGCCTGTGAACCCACCGTGGGCATATTCCCCATCAGACTGCTTTTGGCCCTGGGTGAGCAGCACCGCTACTTCCCACTGCGGGCTTCAAAACGGTGCCGGTGGGGGAGGCCACAGCATCTCCCTGCACAGGCCCCCTGCTCCAGGACACGCAGACCCCACAGCCCTGCGCACCAGCAGAGCTGGAAGCTGCTCCCCCTTTGCAACGGCAGGCCAGTCTGAAACTGCTTCGGAGACCCCTGGAGCAGGAGGCTGTCTTTGATGGCAAGTTGGGCATCAGCTCTGTAATTACCTAAGTGGTAATTATGTAAGCACACAGTGCCCTTTCCCTGGCATATGCGTCCTACCATACAATGTTCTGTGTCCATAATCAGCGCTCACAGCTTTTATGTCTGTGTTCTAATGCCTTGTACAGCAGAGACCGAACACAAAACCCCTTAAAAAATTTAAACTGTTAAGAGCTTCCTGCAGCGAGCATGTATGAGCATGCATGTCTGCGCACTCGCCCCATCGAACCCTTCCATCCTTTCTCTCCCACTGCAGTTCACTCTCTCCCACCCCACGTGCTGCAATTCATCTGCTGTTGTGTATATATAGCCCCTTCTGCCCTCGGGCCATCCACTATCTCTGCCTACTGCTGAGAATTGTTATAAACATTTGTTATTCTTCTGACATCTAGGCAACCAAAATACTTTTCTAAATGTGGCAAGGTTTCTGCAGTTTGATAGCATCACTCAGTGATGGCAAACAGTACTGTTATTTTTCTGTGTCCAATTTCAGAACACTGAGGACAACATGCACATTACAAGGAGCTGGTAATTAAACAAGAAAAGGATCTCTGAAATTCTTGACATTTCATAACCCCTCAGAAGTGCTGGCACACAAATATATCGCAAGGCAAAAAAGAGCTTTACTACCCTGTCTCTTCCTCCACAAGGAAACCAAGAGTTAAGGCTGGAGTTCTGAAGCTTCCCTTTCAAATGCAGACACCAAACCATGGGTGTGCCATAACCCCGCAGGCACAGAACCGCTCTGCATTCCAATGCTTTTCCTATTAATACTTTATCTCTTTTTTGAAGCTTTTACTCTTCCAATCCAAAATTTCCAAATGCACATGCCTGAAGTCAGGCACTTAAATCCTTATTTACAATGCCTGTCATACACAGCTGGCTATTCAGGGAAGCAGACCAACAACAAGACCAACTTAATTAAGAACCACAAGCACCTCCAAAAAAACTCCGAAAAAACCTCCACACCAGGAAGTTTAAATGCCTCCAAGCAGGGTAAAGAGCCACATTTGCAACAGTTACACTTGGTTTATAATCATGCAAAAAACACACTGATCTCAGTACCATTCCAAAGTTTACTTGACCCAAATCAGTATGTGCTAGAAAGATGGAAAGGTGCCCTGTGTATTTCAGAGTGTTAAAAGCTTGAACGCAGACAAGGCAAGTGAAGTGTCTTAACAGCTTCACTGATGACCATCTGAGAAGAAACAGTCATCTAATGTACTTACCTAGAGAATACTAATTAATCAAAAAAGACAATGCATTCCACATAAATGAGCCTGCAATAATTTGAGGCGAATGACAGATTATTCCCTATTACAAAAAAAATCTCCAAATTTCATCTATAGACACACAGCAGTCGCTGTACCCAACATAAGCAATTCACAATTTTAGATGCAAATCATCAAGGGCTGATTTTTCAGATTATTCCAAGCAAGAAGAGGGGAAAACTAGCTTTACCACGAGTACTTGCTTGGGAGGTCCATGATAGCACTTGCTCAAAGAAGTAAGGATAAAAGTAAGACCAGACCTCTCCACTTTTAACTCAGGGGTACACCAAAGCAGAACTCTTTTTGTGACTACCCTCAGGTGAGTTACATCCTTTTCCACATGCTAATGCTTGAGAACATAGACCTTACTGCCCCTTAGCACCCAGTAGCTGGTACTCTCAGCTTAACTGCAAGTCATGGTTCAGCTCCCACTGACCTTTCACTCAGGTCTGACTCAAACTGTGAAACTGAGATCTAGTGATCAGTCTGTTCAGAAGCAGAATTTATTTAATTGACTTCAGTTCACACTGATTAAATCTACTATTTGGCCTGTGCCCCCTTCTAACAATGAATATGCAGATCTATCTGTAAGATTATACATATAAGGCATTTTCATCTAATATATGTATACAGTCTATACAAAATTTATCCTTCATCAACACTCTAAATAAAGCAACTGATGTACTGGAACACACTGATTATAAAATTGCTACGTGAATGGAGTAAGCAACCACAGATTTAAAGTACAGTAAAATAAAAAAAGTACTAACCTGCTTTGCTGCTGTAGAAGAAATTTCTTTTTTTTCTAGAAGGTTCAGAAGGTCAGCCAGGAGAGAAGAACTGACTGGGCTAGGGAAAAAGGAGGCAAAAGTTTACATCAAATAATAAAGTGACGTAATATATCTAGGATACTGTTGCTTGCCTCAAGATCACACAGTTTAGCATGACAAGCTACTATTTTCCCCCATGATACACTATATACAATTTTGGTATTGATTGTCTGATTATGCCTTACCATTGTCATATTCCAAAGAAGGAAGATTCTGATTACGACGCTTAACTACATGGCCCTCTTCTCTGCAAAGTATCTGGTTAACTTCACTCAGCATGACCGTGTCAAGGCCTACCTAGTACTGCCTAGCGTAACAAACTTCCCAGATAACAACTAAAGCAGAAGCGAGCAACAGAGTGACACGATACTATTCATGGTGCATGAGAAAAGGATCACTTTTATTTCACCACCGTAGTAATCAAGAAGCCTGACCTTTCCTTTACTGTTAGAGAATGTTGTTTCAAATAACTGAGCAGGTCATTGAGAATCCAGCCAATCACTTTCTTTGGCTTCATCTGGGTCTGTTTTACCACATTTTCAAAGAATTCTGATAATCCATCTTCATTCTGTTTAAGAAAAGTTAAATGCATCAAAAAGATATGAGAGTGCAAACATCATTAATTATACAATTACATGTGGAGTACAAATACTCAATCACTTGGTTTTGTGAATTCATTGTAAAGTCACAAGACTTTGTAGTAATTTTATTAATATAACAGCAAAGAAACTGTTATGTCTAGAATAGGTACATACAGCTTATCTGCCGGCTTGCCTGTTTCAATGGAACTTCCCATAAACGAGCGATCTTTTTTTCTTAACCCCTCTGTAAAATGAGCATTTGGGGAGAAGCTTTCTTATCTCCTCATGTGTTTTAAATATGTGTAACGCCAGAAAATGTAATGATGCCATCTAACAGGCTGTCATGCTAGCTTTTCCCACAAAGAGATTTTTCTTGAAATTGTGTACAGATAGTTCACTCCTGATCTTGCAATCACTTCTATTTATTTTGGATTGAAGAAGTAAGTTTAGCTTGCGCTCACGCTCCAATGATATGGAAAGGTCATACTGTAAGAAGCAGGGGTTTATTGTTTTAGTTTTTTCAGAGAAGCTATGTAAGCTTTTCCACAGCACCCTAAACGCTCAGAAGGTATGACAGTAGCAGATTCAATTTATAGCCTAAGTGAAATCTGAGATTGTTTTTAGAAGAACAGATACTGCACAGTCTGTTGAATGCTGTGCCGTTTGTCATCAAGGCATTGATGGATCTTTAACTGTAGCACAGAACCCATTAGGTCTGCTGAAGGCTGAAGAGATATTAAGTGGCAGCTCCTGCCTTTTCAAGGAGGAATCCAAATCCAGTGTGCCACTGGACTTCTGCAGTGTGTGGCATGTGTGTGGAGCACAAGCCAGGTCTCAGAAGCTGTGAGAGGTAATAGTTTGGAGACAGCCAAGGAGCTATTCTAAGTATACTGTTATCACAGTAAAAACATCTCCCAAGCACATACTGACTGCAGCCAGATCTCTGAACAGCTCTGAGCAAAACAGAATGGAGCTACACACTAACCCAAAGCCTGACTTTTCCACTCAAACACATCCCATCAAAACAGTTTCATTTGCCCTTGTTTTTAGAGACAATTTATCACCATAGCAATACAGAATTTTAGACTTTCCTCCTCAAAACTTTCACAACACAAACTTCCAAGAGCTCCAGATACCACATTTTTCATTGGTAATGATGTATGGCTTTTGAGAAGACTGCCGATTACTGCTTTCTGTTCTGTGGAACAGAAAAAATGTACTTAGATTAATGGCTGATGTGCTGTAAAACTGGTGTGACAAAAATCTCACCCGTCCCCTTTACCTTGAGACCGTGAACAAAGAAACCAAGTTCTCAGCCTAGGAAAGCCACTGAGGTCTTTTGTGAACCAAGGTAAACCTTGTAACTCCCCCTAGTTATCTATCCAAAACACACAGTCATAATTCTCTTCTTTTCCAGTGTTCCCACAATTTTAACCAGCAGTGACTTTGTAATAAACAATGTAAAATCTAAGGCTAAGTAGACTAAAGGAACAAATTTGGCTTAAAAAAAACCAGTAAAGGAATTATGTGATTACCAAAGTACAGTAAACTTGATTAAAAACTGCATGTGTGCTAAGTGGAATTACTAAAATGATGCATTACTAAATACTGTACTCTTTCTAATTCACCTCAGGATTCATTAGCACAAACAAACACTGATTATTTAAACAGCGGGTTCCCTTCCACAAAAACACCTGTCCAATTTCGGTAGGAAAAAGTGAGCACGTATAAATGCTGGTTCCTTTACACACACTGCAGAAGGTTTTACAAACACTCCGGGCAGAGTAGGGCCAGCTACAACATTATGCCCACGAAAACAAGGTCTGCGGATGCCACGTGTCTGAACGCAGGCAACACAACTCAGACGCCGCACGTCCAACACTTCCATCGCGGACGGGCTAAAGGGTGCGTATCTAACAGTGGGCACAGTCAGATTTCTCGATACCAACAGCCTGGCTGGAGCTACGGCTCTGACCCTGCTGCCAGACCTCTGAAAAATCAGGGACAAACATAACCAGCCTTCACATTTTAATCAGATGATTTTCAGGCAGCAAGAGGAGAAAAGCCCAGGAATACTCAGACAGACAGACTTACGTATGCTACCGCATACTGGGCCCCATACCCACTGCTTGTCCACATAAAATCAGACAGATTAAAAAAAAAAATTCCTTTGCATTTCATTTTAGGTTTTTTTAAATGACTGTCATTTTCTGTAGCCAAAGAGTAGGAAAACCCAGCAATGCTAGACCGAAACGAATACGGCAGAATGACAAAACATCAAAATGAATGACAGAAATGAGACATTTTCCGTATTTTCTTGCCATATTAGAAAAATGCAGGCATAACTTGACTAGCTTCAGTTTATGGATACTGTACTACTTGAACTTGACTATAATTTGTTCTGCATTTTAGTAAACTTTCTTCCTCCCAAATTCACTCCAACTACCAACACACACACATATCTGTCCTTTGCGACAGATCTGAGCTGAAAATCACTGCACACTCTACTGTGCTGGTCTACAGGAATGCTGACTGTTCTCCATTAACTCTGAATTCTCTCATTAATTCTGAATTTTAATCTTCACAGAAGAAAAGCCAGAAATTTGAAACTGCAGCACTGCGTTTGTGATCCAGGCCCACTCAGTGCTCCCATTACACACCAAATATGCTGTAACTTATTCATTGGAGTCTCACTGGCATGAAATCTGACATACTGGTATTTCAACCAGATGCAAAATTCTTTCTTAAACACAGTTTAAAACAATCATTTAATAATACTGAGATGTCAAAAAAAAACTAGTGGAGGAGTGATGCCAGATGCTTTTTCAACAAGTTTTAAAAAATACATTATTTTACAAAATACCATGGGTACAATCTTCAGGGACCTTGGGTCCATAATGCCAACTTACGCTTTTAAAGACCAATAATGTTTCCCAAAGAACTGAAGAAGAAAACTACATCAGTGATCAAAAATAAAATGCCATTTTTTTTGCTTTCTTATTCCTATATTCACCTATATTCTTATTCCTATATTCACAGTTCTCACAATAACCAACTGTGAGTTAACAACTGCTGCAAAAATGTACAAGATTGTCAGGGGGAAAAAAACAGAAAAATCAAGCCTATTAAGGCAGAAAAGCAAAGCAGTCAAAGAAAGCTCTACTTTTTCCTACAGCTTCTTACAAAATTATTGAAGTTCTAAAAATAAGCATAAAGTCATCTGAACACCAACATGTATGAAGATAGCATGTCATAAACAAAATGGTCAAAAAAACCTTCTACAGCATCCCACTTTTGACTGTTTGAAGGACTCACCAACATAATTGTTCCACCAAAGCAATAAGCCAAAGCCCAAGTGGAACTGCCACTTTTATCTGAGTAAGCAGGGGAACAGTAAATGTGCAGGAAGACTTGGAATTCAGATGAGAAAGGATGCAGTCAGACTGCTTTTTCTAAAGCTGACTGTGGCAATTGGTCTATTTTTCGGTTGGACCTTTCTGCACTTCAGTGTGTTTTTTGAAAACAGAACATCACATTAATGTCTATGCAAACACATTTCATTTTTTTGACTCAACAGGAAGCAAAACAAAAATATTGTAATACCATAACTGGCAAAGTTGTCAGAGATCCTTCTTGACTGAAGTATTTGCCAGTCTACCTGTTTACACAGCGAAGTAGAAATTGCGTGCAGAAACTGAGTACGCAAATACCATGGAGTCTATATGGCTCAAAGAATTGTATGTTTATGAATAAGAAGGGTTCTACATGAAGAAAATAAGAAACTTCATTTATTTTTGCAGTTTATATAAAACTGTCAAAAACGTAGCACTTTACACTTAAGAAATTTCAGATATAAAGACATTAATAGGTAAAGCTCTCCTTCCACCTCAGTACATCTTACAATCAGACAAAGCAGTAGTCTCATATTCTCAATACTGCAGTATGTTCAGGCAGTTACTGTATACGAGAACAAAGCTCAGGAAGCAAGCTTGGAAACAAACTTGCTCGCTGAAGTATGGTGTTGTTTTATTACAACTTTTGCGCATAATGTTTTCTCTAACAAGTAGGCGCAGAACAGAGATTTTGCATTGTAGAGTCATGCCTCTACCACTGCCATTTATTTAATGAGCACTCCTGGGTGCTCTAACCTGAAAGAATGCTCATTAGATTTGTGCATCTGGCTCCATCAGCAATCTTCTGCAACTTCTGATGGAAGCTTAACACGGCAATGGACATACTGTTTTCAGCTGAATTAAGGTTAACTGGTCTCCCAGTGAACAGGCAAGCAACTTTTACGGAGAGTATACATGCTGACATTCTAATGCACAATAAAAGAAGATACGCGATGAAGACGACGTTCACTTCATGCATTCAAATGGATGCATTATCTTATTACAAACTGAATCCCAAATTTCAGCTTGGAGCTCATTAATTGCTTTCTATGTTATAAAAAGGAAAAAAGTTAAAAGCGAAAAAGCAAAGGCAATAGTAGATTTCAGAGAACAGGTGTAAAGAACGCAAGAAGTGGGTTGATGCCAACCAAATGAAAGGAGTGGGTGTACTGGGTCTGGCTGGCATGGAGTTTATTTTCTTAAAAGCAGCCCGTAGGGTGCTGTGTTTTGGATTTGTGACTAAAGCAGTGCTGATGACACAATGGTGTTTTGGCTGCTGCTGAGCAGTACTTTCTCTTTTTCCCACTCTGCCCCCCACAGCAAGTAGGTCAAGGGTGGGCATGAAGTTAGGCTGGGGGGACAACCTGGACAGCTAACCCAAATTGACCAAGGGCATATTCCATGCCATATAATGCCCTGCTCAACAAGGACAGCTGCAGGAAGGAGATTTCGGGAGATGTAGTCAGTCACTGGTGAGAGACTGGCTGCACATCAGTCTACTTGTGGGAGGCAGTGAGTGATTGCATTGGCATCACTTTTAGGTGTCTTTATCTCAAACCATGAATCATCTCGCTTTTGCTCTTCCTATTCCTATTCTGGCAGGGCAAATGAGCAAGCAGTTGTGGTGCTTAGCAGCTGGCCAGGCTCAATCCACCACAGAGGGCAAGGAAAAAAAAAAAAAGTTAGAAAAAAAAGGTTCAGGACCCACCTCTGTTTATTTTAATACGTGAGAAATACATTGATGTGAAAAAAGTGCATGCATAGACCGGAATACTGACTGCAAAATCACATTCTGGAGCTTACACAATGAAATAGAGAGGTAAGAACTACTGACACCTCTTGATGTGTCTCAACTGCAGCACCCACAACTCGAACTTTGTTGAGACTTATGACTCACCTGCCCACCAAACAGTAAAAGATCTGCAACTCACTAAAATGGCACACCACCACAAAAGCAGTTTTCCTAACAGCTTTCTTCAGAAAAAAAGAACCTTTTCCGGTAGAATCAGCTTATAGAAGCGTACAAGTGTATTAAATTACAGACACACAAAGGACGGAGTCCAGAGGGGGGCCATGAAGATGATCAGAGGGCTGGAGCACCTCTCCACTGAGGACAGGCTGAGAGAGTTGGGGCTGTTCAGCCTGGAGAAGAGGACGCTCCGGGGAGACCTGATAGCGGCCTTTCAGTATGTGAAGGGGGCCTACAAGAAAGATGGGGAGAAACTCTTCAGCAGGGCCTGTTGTGACAGGACGAGGGGTAATGGTTTTAGATTCAGATTAGATATTAGGAAAATTTTTTTTACAGTGAGGGTGGTAGAACACTGGAACAGGTTGCCCAGAGAGGTGGTGGATGCCCCATCCCTGGTAACATTCAAGGCCAGGTTGGACAGAGCTCTGAGCAACCTGATCTAGTCAGGGATGTCCCTGCTCCTTGCAGGGGGAGTTGGACTAGATGACCTTTGAAAGTCCCTTCCAACCCAAACCATTCTGTGATTCTATGATTCTATATTAGGTAGCTGAGTTATGTGCACTGTTCTCCCTCCATTTATAGTCAAAGGAAAGGAACTCCTCCAGAGGACAATTTAAAGTACTTATGGTTCTGCTCTGAATCTTACTCTGAAGAAGTCCTTTTCCTTCTGTCTCCACTAACCACAGAGGTAACCAAAGCAGGACATTGTCCTAGCTTAGCTGGCTATCTGAAATGTCTAATCTTGGGTGGGTATACTAACCCCCACACGGAGTTATTAGTGGGAAACAGAGATGACACAGTTTGTATTTAAGAAGCTCAAAGACCTTTAAAATAATTTTGGAAGTTGTGAGATTTTGCTGTCACTTCCTTATTTATATCCACACTTGCCACATCCTTTTCTTTTTCATCCCCTCTTCTGAACCTATCCCTCATAAACTGCATTGTTGATGTTATACAACCAACTGGGGTATTTACCCAAGCCTGTTTTTTTTTCCAAAATTATGTGGAAGCTACATCAACAGGCACGTGAAGCCGAAAGATTTAAACTTTGGGTTTTGCTTCTGCAGTCAGGAGAACAAGTGTGTTAATTTGTTAAACACTGACAACGTGCCCAGCCTTGTACCAGACCCACAGGCGAGAAGAGCAGGCGCTCGCTGACAAGGATTTGTCAGCAGGAAGTTGTACGTTTGTTGCAGTCAGTCACAGGTGCGTCTACGTGTAGACAGACAAGATCAATATGAAATAATAGTTATTTGAGTGCACCTTGCATGAGAAACACTTCTAGGCACACTGTGTATAGTTTCTTTTCCTCTCCATTCTATGTATATTGCTCCAAGGTACACAGTCTGCATTGGACATATTTCCAACTAAAACACATCCAGGAGAAACGACAGCTGGTTAATATGACATTTGTAAATCTTTTCAAACACCGTGCAATTTCAGAGTTTCTACGCTTATTTTAGCACTTGATCAACAGACCTACCAATAAGGTGAAGCTGTGTTCAGGAAGAATCCCATACTGTTCAACAAGCTTTGCTCTCTTCACACTGGGGAGGTCAGGAAGTCTCTCACGAATCCAATCAATATTTACCACTTGCTGATGGTTCATATTAGCTGGCAAAGATTTTGCATCGTACAGAATCAATGGAGGAAGGTTTGGCTCTGGCATAAACCTAGTGAAAATGAAGAACAATTCCTTTATAATTATTTTCAATCAGAAGCTAAACAACAGGGAATAAAATTTATACTACAAGTTTATACTTACCTGGAAGTTGCGTTACTATTGCAACTAAACAAAATATTAAAAATTCATGACTTAGTATATCACTGTTAAGTAGTAAGAGACCCGTCCCTGAACTGCTGCAAAGCCTCTATTTTCCTTCTTTTGAGTATTTGCCCCTGTCAAAGAGTTGATGATAGAAAAGAGGTAATTAAAACACTTTCTGCAACCAAAATAGTAATAAAATACTCCAATAAACCCAGTAAGAATAGATATGGAAACAACTCACTCGTTTTGGCATCCATCTTTTTTGAAGTCAGTTGAGGATCTGGCCAAAATCAGGAGTAGACTGCAAGGAAAAACCCAGACTAACAGCCGATTGGCAGGAATGATCTGGGTAGGTTGTACCTTTTCCAAACTAACTTCAAAAATCTTGATGATATCTCACGCTGTGCTAAAAGTTACTGTGCTCAGCGGGGTACCACCACAGAACAAAAGGCTTCCTTAAAGAGAAGGCCAATTCAAACCACTCAAATAACTGCAACTGAAGCAGAAACCTCACTCTTACATGATCAAATGAGGGGTTAAAAAAATTAGAAAACAGACATTGGGCATCCTCTAAATTTACTATAATAATTTCTATTTCAAATCTGCCTAAACATAGATTTTCAATTTAATGTATAATGTGCAGCAGTAAGTTACAAAAAACCTGAAAAATACAATTTAGTACTGATAATAATCTTAGTACTAGTAACAATCTTTCTGGCCTTTATTTGAAATATCTTAGACTCATCAGTTTTGCCTAGATTATAATTGATTTTTTTTTTGCATTTGTTTGAATTAGTCTTGTTAAATAAGCCTCACGTCAGCTCCTACCATAATAAGGAATTCATAAACAGATTACTGCCTTTTCTGCTGCATTTCTACAAACAATAATTTAAAAAGCAGACTTAAATTTAAAGTTTGTGGGATGTTTTCAAAATCCTTGCTCTGCCCTTGTACGATCAGTAGCGGAATATATGTAGATTTAACAGGAACACAGACATGGCAAAGCAAAGAGGCTCTGAAAGTTCTCCTGCAGAACTACAACTCTCCAGCTGTGAAGTGAACTCTTGGAGTAACAAGAAGATTGTCTCTGGGATGCAAAGCTACAGAACTACTGGCACGATCAGCACTAAGATGGCCCTAAACAGTGGAGAAGGCAGGCATGCAGAGAGCAGGAGAAAGGGTGCCCAGAGCAATCAGCAATCAGAGCTGCATCATTCTTGCCCATCCCATCCAGACACCACTGCGATTGCCTCCCGTGCTAGGCCACTGAGCAGCTGTGTTGCTGCTTTGCAGCATTGCCCTAGCACTTGTTCCCAGCAGCACTGCTTCCCAACGGGACTCAAGCCTTGTCCCCTCACCCTCTGGCTAAATCCTTCTTGGGTGGCTGTTTATGGTTTGATGGCTGTCATCTCATGCTGGTGGAAAGCAAGAAGCACTTAGCAAGGTCTTCAGCAAGTCTGTAAAGATCTTAAGGTAGAAACCTGCCCATAGATGCTGACACCTTTCAACCGTAGTTAGGGTATTCAAACAGTGTCTATGATCACAGAATTTAAGCACAGAGAGGCAGGGCCTGTTACATGAAAATAATTTCCCTCAGTATTTACTTAAAGTGGGAGTAATGCTCAACTCAGAATATTCTTACATTTTATGTCAGGCATTCTTAAGAATACATGCGTACTGGCCACAAAGTAAACCTTCAACTTACCTGCTCTGAGCTAAGCTACTCCAGCTTACTTTTTGGGAAAGGTCTATGGGTCTTAGCAGAGACGAGACACAGTTCTAGATCTGAACTGTTCAGACTAGCACTGATTTTGTGGGTCTCTTCCCCTTCCAGGAGAAAGTAAACTTCAAACACATACTCACTATGCTGACTAACTTCCCATGCTCATTACACTGACAACACTTAAGAAATAAAATAAATTCTCAGCTCTTGAAATATTATTTTTAAAAAAATACCGATAATCTTGTTTTCCTTCTTTGTCTCTCATTGGTACAGTACACCTAAAATAAAAACAAAAAAAAAGTATAAGATGTTGTAAGTGGTACACCGCATAAATAGTTTTATGGTAAAAACACAAAACAAAAACTTTGCCTCATAAAGATTGGGAGAGCTTCTTAAAGCCACTTCAAAGAATGTGTATATGTAGGAAAGCAGTCATTTTCACACAGACACTGCTTGATGTAGCACACAATCTGTTGTGAAAAAGCCTCAACTTTAAGAATAAATTACTACCTGTGAGGAGACTCTGCTTGTGAACATTAGCTTTAGAAGACAGAAGTTAGGCAATACTACGTTACCTCTCCTGGTCATGTCACTACATATCCCTGGCACTCTAAAGCTGCAATTCCTGATGTTCCTCCAAAATAAACTCACCCAAGCTTGGAATCAAAGGCTCTTGTTTCATTCAGAATTGTTCCTCCATTTTCAAGTTCTTCAATTTGCCTCTGTATTTCGTAGTCTGGCAGAAACAAAAGAAAAAAGAATAAGCTTGTTATACTGCACTATTAGGTTTTGTACACTCCACTATTTCATTTTTCACTGCTAGGCAATAATGGAATAGTTTGTTATTTTAACCTTAATGAAATAAACAGCGGTAGTTACAGGCAGAATTATCAGTCACTGTCTCTCCAGCACTGTTTCTTTCTTTGCATGTTTTCCTGTTATCTTCTTTCATTCCCTTTAAATAGGAAATATTTTCTCCCAGGCACTGCAGTCAAGCCATACATTCCTAGTGACGTTCCTATCACCCAGTTGAGTTTTCTTTTGGAGATGTAATAATAATCCTTTCTTGCTCATACCCAAGCTGCATCTGAACTTCACACACACTACCTGCCATTCTCAGTGGAAAGCAATCATGTACATGAGAGGACACAGCTACTGCTAACATACTTCAGTACTAAACATGCCAGGCATTGAATCACCTGCTTTATTCTTCTTGCAGGCAGTTTTCTGCAAGAAAACTGCAGAATAACATGGCTTCCACCCCCACAGTACCCATACAAAGATTTATTCTGACAGGCAGCAGCAAGAGCGGGGCTGCTCCACAACTGGGGACGAGCCAGGAACTGAGAGTGACCACAGCACAGGCAGTGCCCTCACTGCCCGGTGCAGTCCCACTGGTCTGAACAGCATGGGCAGAGGCATGCGCTACTAACAGGATTCACTGACAGCCTCAGTCAAAGTGAGGGGACGAGCTGGTTCCAGGTTCCATCCAGGGAGTTCAGTCAGAAGCAGGAGGAGGTAAGTCCAGAGACAGGACTCGGAACAAGCCTACAGAACAGGTCCAGGGTCCATTAGGAGACAAGATTAAAAAACGGCACACCTGATGTAGCTCCAGCAAAGTCTGAAGGCCCCAGCCTGAGCTTAAACGGAACTTCTGGACCCATGGGCAAAGTGCACAGATGGGACACCCAGGGGAAGCTAGTCAGGGCATTTAAGGCCAATTACTGCACTCAGGAGCCTGAAATAGCTCATGTAAGACCACATAAAATACCTACAACCCTCCTGTAATGAAGCACCATCATTTACCTACTGCTTTTGCCAGGAATCGTATGCTATTGATGTTCTTCACTTCAGTTCTCACTCCATAAGGCTCTCCAGGGTGATGGACAGAAACATTGGCATCCACTCTCAGCTGACCCTCTGTAAAAGGAAACTTAATCAACAGAATAGTCTGTCCTGGAAACTAGAGTAAAAATCCTGTCATGCATTAATAAACTGCATGTTATGTGCAGAGCATTAATAGCAGACTTGCATATGTTCAGAAAGGAGTAACAATCATGTCATCATAGCATTCTATTTGTGATTCCATCTCAAGACTCTGCCTCTAATCATTCAAAATTTTCTGAGAACACTATTTTTTTTAAAAAAAAATTACAGCTCATAATTCCTCTCAGAGAAAACTGCATGGTGCAGTGCAGCACAGATCCTCTAAGCCACACAGTGAAAAAATGCTTCTGATTCATAGCTCTTAAATAAAGAGCAGAATTAGACAAGCAATTTTAAGTGGTGCATTGTGAGCTTCCATTCTTCTAAAAACAGCATAAAAATACCTTTTGGAATTACAGTCTGATGGATATATACTATCCCAGCATAGAACACAAGAACTTACAGTTATGTTGAACAGATTTACTAAGGTGTTCTCAGAAATTTACAGCTCAAGGACAAAATGTGAAAAGTAGTGGATTTTTTTTCAATTTTCTTCCTCTCCTTCAAGAAACTGCAATCTCCCTCCAACCCCAAATTTCCCTGGCTGCCAAAACCTGAAACCGAATACAAAGTTATATATAAAAGCATCTTGCAATTTCAGTCCAAATGGAATATTGTCCTTAGAGATCTTTAATGACTCAACCACAAGTAACTTGGAATTGTATCTTCCTAAGTTTTGTCTCTCTAAAGACATCCCTTCTGAGAAGAAAAGGCTTGCCACAGCTATTCAGCTGGTGGGAATAAGCAAACAGGAGAGGCTGTGCTAAAAAGAAACACCACGTTTCCCATATTGCACAGTGAATACCTGTGAACATTCCCCTTTGGTTTTGTTTTTTGTTTTAAGAATTCACATACAGATAAAAAGAAGCAAACACTGTTTAGATATGGTAGCATTATTAAAGAGAGAACAAAATAGCTCAGAGTTAAACCTGTGAAGACGTCTGCAGCTTCAGAATCCATTCCAGTCAATGGATGGAAATTGTCTAGAGAGGCCTTAGTACACTTTGTAAAAGTAGGCTGGGCAATAGCACACTAATTTCCTCTGTCTTCATAGACTCTTTGCCAGACATGCAAATGAAGGACAAAGGTGCTGGAATGACCCAACATCCCTTTCAAGACAAGTGTTTTGCATGTGCTCCCTCTTTGGGGTGAAATGAGTACTTGTTCCAAAAGAGGAACAGTCTTGTCCCGCCCTTGCTTCATTTTGAGACATGACCTGTTTCTACTTGGATGTAGGTGTCAATGTGACAAGACAATGAAGTTAATCAGGCAGAAGTGAAAGGAGAGCCAAGCCCCAAATGTTCTTAAAAAAGCTTTTTCTTTTAAGGTCAGCTTCTTTTCCTTTCACTTTGCAATGAAATTTATCTTTTCATCTGTTCGTTGTTAATGAAATAACATCTGATAAAACCAGGCACTTGTCTTCACTGACCACACAAGTATAACAAAGGCAAAATATAAGAATGTAAAGCCCTTATTTGAAATAAAGTAATTATGAGGGAAGCTCCTAAAACCACCACCTTGAAAAAAAAAATCCAAACACTTTTAAAGCCAAGTACACCAGAGGAAAAAATATTCCCAACACTGGAATTGTCTTCTAAAGTCAGAAATCTCCCTGCGATAAACGCTGTCATAGCACAGTTGCGATGGCGATCTTAGGGCCAAATTCAGTAGTGATAAACGATGGTACAGATGTAGTTCACGAAGGCCTCTGAAGAAGCGTGCAAACCAGCTGCTCGATATTAACAACTGCCCCACTGGACATGCATAACACTAGTGTGAGAAAAGATTCAGAGACATATATAATGTCTAGCAATTTTTATTTTCCCCTACATTAAATTAGATTTGCATCACTAGCCAACATTTATTGGTTCCCATTTACTAGGTGATACATGGACCACCGTGACTCAGTTCTCTAGGAGATGCATCCACTTATACCATGGGCTGAATTTGCTGCCAGAACAGTGAGGCCAACTGTCACAGACAAAAATATAGCTTACATTGTGAACACTAATAGGTAGCTTATAATTGGGTGTATGTGTGGAGGGGATGAATGCCCAAAACCGTATTTTTAAACTCTCAAGCAGAAGCCTGCTATTTGCTAGCTGCAACCATGAGCTGGTTGTAAATTTTGATAACATTAGAACTGAGCAAAAATGGCATGACCTAAATCCTCCAATTAATAGAGTGACATGAGACAGAATCACCAGTTAGGAGGCTGATCACATGCTGTGCTTCTGCACATCATCTTTTGCGAAAACTGAGGCCTTAGGGTTCCAGAAAAAAGAACTGGTGCCAAAAGCAGGGGTTCCCAAAAGTGGAAGTGGTCTCAGAAAGACAGTAGTGATCTTGGCTAGAGAAACCCTGGAGGGGGGAGAGCAGCCCGAAGATCAGAAAGATGCATGGAAACAAATGCCATGGGATGCTTAGGGACCTCAGCCTCTAACTCCCGACACTGGTATCTGCAAGCCTGCTGCACAGCATGAACCAGTACCATTTTCCAGCCCACCTCCCCAGACCAGCAGTGATCTCTTGTGGGAAGAGAAATTGAGACCTAGGGAACATAATGGTGGAGGGGAGGGAAAGACAGAGTGAATATGTGAAATGATCAAGTAGGGTAAAAGCCGCAGTCTCATTGGTTCTTAACCCCAGCACCCATGTCTGCCATCTGCTGTTGTTTACTCCATCTCACCCACGACACCAGTACAAGTTTACTGCCTACACCCATTTCATGATTAATTGAGACCTGACACCCAATTTATAAGACGGTCCATGCTCCCACTACTTTGTCCCATAACTTCCATATCCTACAACTAATCCTCACTCCAGATTTCCTGTGCTGCAGCACTGTGGCAAGCAAGACAAGGACAGACAGGGAGAAACACCACAAGAACCCTGGGGACATTCTTTCCTGCGTAGGTTTACCCTGTAAAATTACTGTGTGAGGCAATATAAAATCTATCACTGCAGATCTTTGCAGACGAAGGCAGGCCCGTCAGGACACCTGAAGCACAGCAGACATTAGAACAGGCTCTGAGGATTGTAAAAACAACAGCTAGGAAAGGCTATGCATTATAAGCACTCACAGAGCAAAATAACCAGAAGCTGCAAAACTCCTGCAAATGCAGAGAATTACAGGTGACAAGGGAACGTGCCCTTCCCCCTTCTGTACCTGCCATGACTGCCTGGCTGCTCCCAAGTGTTTGAAGAATGAGCTGAAGCTCTCTGACTGCTGCAGCTGCTTCTTCCCCACAGCACAGATCAGGCTCCATGACAACCTCCATGAGGCCGACTCCTATCAGGGAAAGAGACAGGAGATTTTCAACAACAGCTTTTGATCTTGGCATATTAGAGTGCAACTGGCTAAACACATGAAAGCACTTGGGCTTTTTTGGAAAAAAATAAACTCCCATGTATTATTTAGCAACTGTCACTATGGGCCTAGCTGCAGATTGCTATAAAAACTTTTCCTCATATTTTTTTAAAGGAACAAACAGCAGACAATTCTCCACCCTCCACACATGCAGATCAAAAGGACATATTCCTCTTCCACCTTTCTCTAGGAGAACTCCCATTTAAAGCCAATCCAATTCCAGACTCAAATTTATTCCTCTTAAACTAATTTTGGAACAGACAGAACTGTAAACAGATATAGTCCAGTTTTTACCTTCAGGAACCAGCTTTCAAAGAATATGAGCAGCCACAGCCCTTAACTTCAGTGGACACCAGAGCACTGTGTCCCAGTTAGGCTAGACCATCCAGCTTGCTGCCCAAATTGTGTGCTAATTTGGTTCATTCCATTTACAATTTTGAAGTTTAAAGAGAAAATCTACATCTTTTTCAAAGCTAATAATTAAAAGAAATGCCTGACTCATGCACTGACAAATTCCAACAGCTGCTCCTTCTATACACAAACTTGATTTACTAGGTCTGTGATTTTTTTTATTTTTTTTTTTTTAAACAACACCACATACAGTGGCAAGAGCTTCAATAGCTGAGTGGCTGTATGTGCCTGACATACAGTTTGGAGAAAACTGGAGACAGCAGATTTCTAACTTGCTATTGCCAATTGCCATCAACCAACAGCCATTAGAAAGGTCCACTGGTTATTAAAAAATTCAAGTATTCCCCAGCTTCAACTGTAATGGTCATTTTGATTAATTTTTATTTTCAAGGAGAGAGGTATCAGGCTGGTTTTATTTTTCACCTGTTCCCTGTCACTCATTTACCTTTAAAGACTCATCTTACACAGAAAGGAGGAGAAAAATAGGAAAATAATCCAAGCCTACCAGCCCTATTCAAGTCAACGAGAGTCTGGCTCCTTGTGTCATCATGGAGACTCTTTCCACTGTCTTGCTCCAACTGAATTTGTTTAATCCTCACAGTTTTGGTCACCATCTGGCTCATTTTGCTGTCTATGCAGAGACTGTATGACAGACTTCCATTGACCGCAATAGGAACTCTTTGCTGAGTGATTTGATAGCCAGCCTGTCAACAAAATTAACTTTATACACACATAAAACATTCACTTTTCAGAGAGCAGCAGCATGGCCAAGTATAAATATTACAGACCAAGAACAAAACTGAAGAAGCAACATTGTCCACAGTGACCTATATAAGAGGATAGAACACATGCACATGTAAATTCAAATCCATTTTCCTTAGCTGGAAAGGCAACAAGCTAGAAGACGGGTCTAGAATTTGACATAACTGTGAGAAGCTGGAGGCCTGGAAAAAAATAAGGGCACTCCTCAATACAGGCAAGTATAAGATATTATACTAATACAGAAATAACCAATAATCAACTGCACAATGACTTGCCAAGGATGACATAAATTTCACTGATACTGCCTTGGGGAGGGAAACAGACTAGAAGAGGTTCTTCCACTCCTGTGGCTCCATGATCATGTCAAATCCTGTCTGAAGCCAGTTACCATACCTCTGTCCCCAAGCTGGGACTACCACTCACGCTCCCATCAGGCTGAATATCCCTCTCTTGCCTGCTCAGAACTTTACTCGTAGAAGGGGAGGAGAGGGAGAGGGAAGTGGGGTGGAAATCAAGAAAATGAGAGCGCTCCATTTCATTAATGTACCAATTTAAAAGATAAACGCAGTGACTCTACATAAGGCACACAGCTGATAAATGCCATGTCACATCTGGGGCTCCACTCAAAGGGGAAACTGCCAGCCAGAAAAGGGGCTTCCAGTGACAAGGTATTAAAATAACCGTAATGATGTAAAAATACAGAAGTTAATCAATCACTCTGCTGAGGTAGGGTCCCCATCTCTTCCTCCTTCCTAGTGTGCTTATGCCCCCAGTGGCAAGAATTTTAAAAAAAAAAAAAAAAGCCTTCCAGATTTTAATGAATTGAGAGGAGCATTTGCATATTTTGCAGGGAGGACGAGCTTACTCTAAAACGTAGAGACGGCAACAGTGCATTCGAATGGAGAACAATTGTCTGGCCCTGTGAAACAGCTCAATTTGTATATGTAATGAGGTGCATGACCTTCTAGCCATAATAAGAAAAATAAAATAACTGACTCTAGACAGCCTGTGCTAATCACACAGCTCTTCCTATCCCCTAAAACTTTTCATTAAAATGATTTTTTTAAGCCTGAAATAGTGAGTGACAATAAATAACAAGAATCCCATTTCCCATCCAAAGCCCCATTTTCAGGAGTAACAATAATCCCACTGTCAAATGACCCTAAGAGCTGGATTTATTTTATCTGTTCTATACAGCTCATTAGCCTAAACTCTGCATCTTATTACAGGGTTCCCGACTAGACTGTTTCACTATGAAATGCAGGTCAGGCAGTTTATTGTCAGTGCTTAAACTGCAAAAGTCAGCCACTACAGAGCCAGAATTACATGTTTTAAGCTAATAAAATGTGTCAGCATCTCCTTGACCAAATTTCCATGCTTATCTGACCAGAGGATCCTGCAACTCATGTCTGCAGACAAAGGCAACGCACTTGCTGCTGTACACACCTTCCTCCACCTCACTCTTCTCCTCTAAACACATGGATATGGTTTCTTTCCTATGGCAACATTCTTCCACATAGCTTCTATGCAAGAGACTGATGGCAGCAGACATCACAAGAATATGAGATTATTGTCAGTTTAACAGCAAAAGCATCAAAGGTGGCTGGCAAACAAGTCTGTGATGTTTTTGGTGTTTCTTTATCATGTGTAAAGGAATTCTGAAAGTCATGTTTATTTCCTGCTATTTCACTTTTTTCTCCTTCAGGTCTGGAAATGAACTTCAAGATAATTTTACAAGTAAAAGAAAAAACGTATTGGCAATTCAAACTGGTAAGTTTGTGTTTCACATTCCCAGTAGCTCACTAGAGTCGCCAACAAAAGAGCCTCTTAATGGCTCACAAATATTAGCAAATTTATCCCCAGAATCCAAATCAGTAATTACATCAACTCCACAGAAGAGTCAAAAGTTCCCAACCTAGAAGAAAACACAACAGAAATCTCTTCTGAGATCCAGGTCTCCAGTGGACAACCATAATATAATTCTTTTTCTAAGGAGGGAAGCAATTGTATTCGAATATGTTTTGTGTAACTTCAAAAGATTTCCAATGCCTGAACAAAAGAGTGGGAGAGAAAATAGTTTAGTTAATAAAACAGCATCTCTACACATTAATTTGGGACCTGAGAAATTTCCCACTCGGCTTCTCTGGAAGTCTGAGACACCTCACCTAAAGAGAAGATAAGCTAACATGCCTGATCTTTCTCAGATAAAACAGAAATAGATTTTTTTCTTTTAATGCAGTCATTAGATTTTCATCCCAGAATCAGAGGAAGTAAAACTAGCATCCTCCCCTTGACAGGTTAGTGATAAACTGAACATTCAAAACAAATAAGCTGACAGGGAAAAAAAATGTTTAAAATTAGATAGGTTTAATTTAATTAAAGTAGCAAAAAAAAGGCCGAAACACTGCTGCACCCTGTTGCAATGACAGAAGTCATATTCTTAAATTACTTCAATATTTCTAGATCCATATCAAGTGCAGCAAAATGCATTTGACTTCCAGCGACACCTTTTACCAAATATGAAAGCTACCAACAAATCATACTGCAAAGACTCATTTTCTCAGTTTTTTTTTTTAATTTATTGGAACTACTGAGTGAGAAAGTTTCAAAGGGCAATTAAGTATTTTTAGGTTCCTTCAGCACACACAAAAAAAGACACTATTATGTGTATACCACTGGAACCTGTGTTTGTTATACATTCACTGTAAATTAAGGACTATTATCAGACCGCTTTTACTCTAACAGACAATTAGTACCAAACACCAGGAATGAAGAACTTAAGGGGCAAAGCAGCTCCAGCTCCCAATTCAATTACATTAAGCTACTGGAATCGTGCAGCTAAGCAAGGAGTCAGCAATCACAGCAATCATATTCAATCAGCGAGCACCAGGGTACAGCTGTCTATTCATCAGGGCACAGCGCAGCATCCTGATGGGGTGAGCAGAACACCAACTGAAAACAGAAAAAGCAAGTCTTCACTCATCCGTTATTGCTGTCCATAACCTAGACTCTTGTCCTTTCCTATCGCCGTAAAGGGAGCAGCTATACTGCATACTTACGGGCAGATCTGCATAGAAATAGTGTTTTCTGTCAAACAAGGATTTCTTGTTTATACTGCAGTTGAGTGCCAGGCCTGTCATCACTGCTGCTTCTACACATCTCCTGTTGAGAACCTAAGGAAACATGACACATGGTTTTGCTCAGATACTCAGTAAGTAACAAATGTGTCTCCCACACATTGCCTTATATGGAGCATATATTCAATTGTGCTTGCCTTCAGCCACCATTAGATCTCTTTCCTTGTGTGGGTAGTTCTTACTAATCATTAAAGTCCTGGTAGCTACAAATCTGCAAAGCTTTAAGATGAAAAAACAAGCCACTCAGTCGTTTTGTCACTCCACATAAAGGAGGTGTGCACCATTCTGGCTGGCTGCTTTGGCAAACGTTCCAGTACTTTTGAATCTTCACGGGTGCAAGAGACAAATTATAGCAAATGATAATTAACTTATAACCAGCTATCAACTCATACTGGAACCTGGAAACACAGGGAAGTTGCTGAGGAACTGCAGTGCCATTTCAGTAAAACGCTTCAGAACACCTGTAACCACAGCACCACAGTGAATTCAGGAGTATCTGTCTACACAAAGATTTCAATGCTTTGCTTAACGAGACTGAAATTAAGCACACTTACACGCTTTGCTAAAACAGAACCAAAGAAACATCAGTTGAGATCCCATGGCTACAAGTACATATGCATTTCCAGTACCCA
Source organism: Tetrax tetrax (assembly GCA_009806455.1). Taxonomy (NCBI): domain Eukaryota; kingdom Metazoa; phylum Chordata; class Aves; order Otidiformes; family Otididae; genus Tetrax; species Tetrax tetrax. Next base: position 228,824 of record WHYT01016527.1, read on the forward strand.
GGTACATGGGATTAAGGCTCTTGCAAAATGTCATGTGATCTGAAGACCCAGCAAGGCCTTAATGAAGAAATAAAGGAGTTAAACGCAGTTTCTCACCATGGACCCATCACTCTCAGCACTACACCTTTCTATCTCCTCAGCAGAGTCAGGATCCAGAGGAGAAAGAAAATTCCACTCCAAAAAGTACTAACAAGCAATGTTTCAAAGTTATGTTTTTTTCAAATGTGCTCTCATTAATTTAACGGTTGGTTTAACTAACATCAAATGGATAAACTGAAAAGAAAAAAAGACTGACTTTGTCTTAATACAACTCTGACATGCTCACACTTACAGTATTTTGAAACAGGAACAGAACTTTATCCATCTTATTCTGCACTGTACAGCTGCCAAGAAGTCAATTTCCAGCAGGACCATTAAAGGGGTACATTATGTAAAAGAATCTACATGACTTCATCCGCATTGACCAGAACATAAAAGGCTTAGATAATGTTTTCTTCAATGTTTCTGACAGTATTTACTTTTTATATTCTCCAGCCTGATTTCTGAAAACAGATTAAGCAGCTGTACATTTCCCATCATCCCATTTCTTCAGCTGGAAAAGGAATCTCTTTGCTTTACTCATCTAATATTTAAAAAATGAAAATAATAAGAGAAAATATGAGAAACTCTTCATGTAACAGAAACTTAAAAACTGCTTATACAGACAAGAAATTAAATATTTAAGACATTTAACGAGGGAACTTTCAGATCTTTAGTGCAGCTATATATGGCCAACTAGAACACATCATCTGTTCAGGCATATTTTATTTATCAAAAAAATTTAAAGATACATAAAGCAAATTTTAAATGAGAAAAAAGGAAGAACAATTTCCCTTTGAAATACAGATCCACAGCAAAATGAATGCAATTATTCTTGACTGTAATCTAAAGTAAAATCGGTAACTACAAAATATTAATTTTAGTACCACAGCTGCAGTTCATTATATAGTAGATGCTACTGTTTTCAACAATTAAATGCTTCCAGACAGTACAGATATTTTTATTTACTGTTTAAGGAAGCTTGTAACAGTGCTAGTCAGATTGTTCAACGTTTAAAATATAATAACATTTCTAAATACACAGGTGAAGTTTCCTCCTACTAAAGCCTTGTGGCATGATACTGTTTAGGTTTACAGATTAGGGAGGACTATGCCAGTCAGCCCTTTAACAATTGGTCACTGGAAACCATTAAAGCTCCATAAGGACTGGGTAGACTCAAAATGCCACTGTGTCAAAGTAGTGAATTGGTGTGTTGCTGCATTTCCTGATGATCCAGGGGTTGTGACTGAGTATAATCTGAGAATGAGACAAAATCCATCCCCCCGAGTTAGCACATTCTTCTGAACAACACAGGTGGAGTTTAGCTAATGATTATACTATGACTGTTTCTGACCATTTGCTCTTCAATTTTTGCCTCAAACAAGGTAGAGTATATCTTACTCATTACCCTAAGGGCTAACACTGTTTTGAGGTGAAGGGAATAATTGCCACATACATACACCAGTGAGAAGCTTTTGCACTACTGCTGCTGAACCATTTTGTTGGCTCTGGGGAAAAACTGGCATAAAAATGTAAAGTATTGATTGTTTTCTATGTAGTATTACTAAGTATTTAGATAGCTGTAATTTGTATGTGTCCCCAGTGTAGTGGGTCATACTAGTCAAATCATTGTATAGGCACGTTACTCATTCACTAGTGCCACTTGCTGTGCTACTTCTTTATCGACTCCGTGGTGACAGAAGGTATTGCAAAGCAGATTTTTCCCACTGTGGCATACTGAGGTGTCTACCACATCAATCTGCTTCATCCACCCTGTTTAACACAAAAAATCAGATGACCCTCTACTTCCTCAAAAATCAAAACTTACCTGTTTAATATTGCTCCATATCTGAAGCGACTACTACTACCAATTCCAGTGACCAAGGCTGTGTGCATAAAGCAGAGTTGTTCAAGTAAACTACTACTTTTCCTTCAAAAAGGCCTAACTTTCCAAATAATCTGCAGTGATAAACATCAATTGAGTACACGAAACTTCCCATACTAATGACCCAGAAGAAGTCCCCCAAGCTTGTTTATGCAGTAAGTGGTTATTAAGTTGACAGCTTTGACTAGCACCAAAGATTTAAATTACTGGCTTGAACTGACAAGCTGCCAGTCTGGTATGTTAGCAAAGTGCTGGCCCTGAAAGCAAGCTATGTAGCTTTTGCAGTAGCTATGGACAAAACACAAGAGCCTATAAAGTTTTCACAAATATTTCTGGTCTTCGAAAACAGAAGTGTATCTCCTTGTTATTTAAAGAAAATCCTAGAGAGCCATCACAAAAGGAAATGCAAATTGTTTGTACCGGAAACTCATGAAAAACCTTAACAATGGCATCACACCACTAGCACCACTTCCCTTGTAGCTATGCTATTCTGCTAAAGCACCATGGTAACTGAGAGCTAAAGGAGTGAAAGAACAATCCAACCAAGATCTTGCTTTTTTCTGATACTCGTCTATTCTTCACATCTAGTTCACAAGTGGAAAAACTCCTTTTAAAAATTTATCGTCTTTATTTGCAAGGTCAGCTGTGTCAAGACCTTGGTTTTAAACACAGGACTACTCAATATCTATACAAAATTATACACAATACCTTCAGTGGTGTAAATTCCCAGAACAAGTAATTTTTTAACAGCTTTTTCTTTAACAGTAGGTTTACTCCTTATATGAATACATTAAAGAAAGCTGGCCTCTTTTTAGGTCAAGGTATACGTTTCTATATTTAGTAAATTACCATTTTTACATTTGAAGAAAGTAGGTATGTAGCTTCTTGTTTTACTGGGGAGTATTATATAGGATAAGTGAGGAAAAAAAAAAGAAGAAACAACTAGATCTCTCTCCTGGAAAAAGTTTATTTTTGCTACCTTTTAAAAAAATGAAATGTAACAGTGGCAGTCAGGAAGCCTCAGTTCTGGAACAAAGTATTCTTTGTACTAAAACTAGTAAAACCAAAATAATTCTCTGGAAATGTAAAAAGTTTTTAATCCTAGATCACACATTTTAATAAAGTAAATTTCATATCAATTGGCTGTCTTAAGACCTTCATTCCTTCTTACAATCATGAAGAAATCATCATTAATCAGATTAACTACAGAACTGTTTATCTAAGAAGAATTTAATTTTAGCTCCTTTTCATTCAGAATAACAGCTGGAAAAAGGAAGTAATGCAGTGCACTTAGCCAGCTGTCTGTAGACGAGGCAGTAATATTTAGAAACCTCAACAGATATATCTAATAGTATTTCCCAGTATTCCCTTTTCATATCACACTGATTTTTATTTGCTTTCACTAATGGATATATTCAGTCTTACTATGCTTGCTGTGTTAAATGTACCAATTTGCTCCAATATATGGTTCTTTGAAGTGCAATCATAAGTTAAACTTCAAAATAAAATACTCTTATATCTACTTAGTCCAAATGTAATTGTGACTTGAGTCTGGCACTGCAGATGAGTACTTCAATGCAGTGTTCTTCCTTGGCATCCTCCCGCACACACAGAAGGGCGTAACTGCCTTGTAGCGATGCACGTACAGAATGTGCATGACAATAAACGAAGAGATAACCAATTCCCAAATGACTCATTCATTTCAATAGGTGTACATTCAGACCCCACCCCTCTAAGCATACAGTAACAATATAAAAAACAAGCCAACCTAAGTCTTGCCATTTGTTTGGTCTGCAAAGAGCTCGTATGTTTCAAAAGCAGACGTCTCTAACTGCAGAAGAAATTTAAAAAGAGGGCCAGCTTCAGTTTAGGGTCTTCTGCATTTCAGTCCTGCATCTGCTTCACAGCACATTTTCTGCCCTAATATGAGTGTTACATTCTTACACTGCAGAGACATAGAACTGATGGATAGACCACTCTGTGGATAAGGAATTGGCTGGACAGCCACACTCAAAGAGTTGCAGTCAATGGCTTGATGTCCAAGTGGAGAACAGTGATGAGTGGCATTCCTCAGGGGTCAGTACGGGGACCAGCACTGCTTAACATCTTTGTCAGTGACATGGACAGCGGGATTGAGCACATCCTCAACAAGTTTGCCAATGACACCAAGCTGTGTGGTGCCGTCGACAAGCTGGAGGGAAGGGATGCCATCCAGAGGGACCTTGGCAGGCTGGAGGTGGGCCTGTGCAAACCTCATGAAGTTCAGCAAGGCCAAGTGCACAAGGTCCTGCATATGGGTCGGGGCAATCCCAGGCACAAATACAGGCTGGGTGGAGAATGGATTGAGAGCAGCCCTGAGGAGAGGGACTTGGGAGTGCTGGTGGATGAGAAGCTCAACATCAGCCAGCAATGTGCACTTGTAGTTCAGTAACCCAACTGCATCCTGGGCTGCATGAAAAGCAGCACGGCCAGCAGATCGAGGGAGGGGATTCTCCCCCTCTACTCTGCTCTTGAGACCCCACCTGGAGTACTGCATCCATTTCTGGAGCCCCCAGCATAAGAAGGACATGGACCTGTTGGAGGGAGTCCAAAGGAGGGCCACGTAGATGATCAGAGGGCTGGAGCACCTCTCCTATGAGGACAGGCTGAGAGAGTTGGGGCTGTTCAGCCTGGAGAAGAGGAGGCTCCAGGGAGACCTGATAGCGGTCTTCCAGTACCTCAAGGGGGCCTACAGGAAAGACGGGGAGAAACCCTTTAGCAGGGCTCGTTGCGATAGGACAAGGTGTAATGGTTTTAAACTAAAAAAGGGTAGATTTAGATTAGACATAAGGAAGCAATTTTTTACGATGACGGTGGTGGAACACTGGAACAGGCTGCCCAGAGAGGTTGTCGATGTCCCATCCCTGGAAATGTTCAAGGCCAGGTTGGATGGGGCTCTGAGCAACCTGATCTGGTTGGAGATGTCCCTGCTCCTTGCAGGGGAGTTGGACTGGATGACCTTTAAAGGTCCCTTCCAACCCAAACTATTCTACAGTTCTAAAAAACTTTTCCAAGAAAAAAATTGTTAAGAAGACATGTTAAGAAGAATTATGTCAGTTTGCAAAGTTAAAATGCTAAGAAATTGGTAGAACCATGATTGTTCCAGAAACTTATGCTTAACAGAGCACTGCTTTCATACACATATTGGATTTCTTCTAAGGGAGTCACCTAGAACAAGATTGTTCGTCTACATAGTGAGAGAAAACTACATCAAACACTTAAGGATGTCAGAGCATTTATAGTGACTGATAACAGAAGTAATAGAAATTTGTCCCAAAAAATCCACTCACAGTTCAAACTTAAAATAAAGAAATTCCCAGACTGCTAAGAAAAACTACTGCAAAAGCTAATGTGCATTTCAGCAGCAATTTCAGACTGAATTCAGAAAAAAGGGGACACCAGTCTGTCTAGTTGTCACGTAATGGTTGTGCTGTCCAAAAGTATCAAAGATTGCACAGTAACTACAGTACCAGAACTGTGTGAAAGAAAGAAACAAGGTACTGCAAACTCCTGCTCCTCAATAAGAAGTAGAAAAATATCTGTATAAAGCAGAAGGTAAAGTAATAAAAAAAAAAAACCACAAAAGGAGATAAAATACATAGCTAACATCACTGATGCATTGAAGGATCTACTGAAACAGGTGATAGCAAGATGTTTTATCAACTCAATGCCGTTTTAACCAGCAAGTTTATATCAGCCAGAGGGACCTGTTGAGGATGAACAGGAAAGCCAACAAGAACAAGAAACAGAAATAGAGCTCCATAGTTACTGAGGTGCTAAGGAGACAGAGCCCTACAGGAATTGTTAGCCTTGACAAAAAGATTAAAACACCCAGAATGAGTGTCAGAACTTCTCGCAAATAAACGAGATGTAGCGAAAAGCAAGAGAAGACCTTACAGGGGACTCCTTCAAAGCTTGAGAAAAGAGCAACTAATGTCACCAAATACTTCAAAGCACAAAAGCAAAGGTGTCTCCAGAAAAAAATGGGATCTACAGCTAAGTATAAAATAAAGCTGAGCTAAGCAACTGCAGTAATTGAGGAAGTATAACACTTCTCAGACTCCAGTGAAGGAGACTACAGGTAACGCCGGGGGCAGTGAATGATCCTAGGAAAGACAAAGAAATACAATCATGAACAACTTGCACCATAACCCAGCCCTGAAAGTCACCTGAAGCAGGCCTCCCTCATCTTTCAAAGACCTTTCCTGACCAGTACAACAGTGTTGAACTGATTAGTAGCTTGAAATTACATGGGCAGGCTTTAATCCATCATGCACCCAGAAATTTAAGGGTCTATGAACTGCCAAGGTATTCTCAGGGAGCAATGGTTTGAAAGCCTATTTCACTCTCCTAGTTTTTTTCTAAATTATGTGAGATTTTTTTAGAGGCTTACTGGGACTGCAAGTCCAGCAAGCTAGGTCTGTGTGAACCACAAAAGACTGTTAATCGCTGATGACACAATGCATGTCGCAAATCCAAATATTATCAGGAAAGAAAAGACTGCAACAGAAAAGTACCTTCCATTTCTAAGAAAATATCTCCTTTTTTCCCCTAAGAACAATTATTACAGCTTTACTGACAGAAGTAACAAGCAGTTAAAGTGAACCTAGGCATAACTAAATTGTTTAGAACAAGCATGAACTCACTTTTTCCTTCAGGCACTGCCACTAATTTATTTTTGGAGGAGAGCTCAAGGATACAACAACCTAGGCATCATGTGTTTTCAAAGAAAAGAAGAAAATGTGTATCATGGAAGCTAAGCCAACATGCATACAAAGATCAGAAGATTGTCCTGTTCCCCAAGAAAGGTGCATGCAACTAAAAATGTAGTTATCAAAAGTCAAGTTAAGCAGCAGGTTTTTTGGAGAGTGAAGTATTACAAGAACAGAGTAAATTCATATGCATGCCAGCAGGAATGTCAAAACAAAATTGAAATCTCAAGTTGGTAAAGCAGCTGTTGCAATCATCAGATTTAACAGGCACAGGATATCAAAAAATCTAGTTTCAAGCTGTAAAGTATAAATTCTGGTCTCAAATGCTGTTTCTGTTCCAATATGTACAGCTGACAGACAGATCCACCAAAATCTCACACAAACCTCTCGGTGCCTTTGAAAGCAAATGCATCAGGTAAACTCTGTATACTAGTAACATCTAAAATTCATCATAAAATCTGATAATCTATCACCCATGACATCTGGAAAAACACTGGGTACCTGCCACTGCCAAGGACGGATGTGGTGTCAATACAGGAAGGGGAACTAAAGCACCCTCTATGTCCCCAAGCTGGGTATTACCCCCGTCACACCCCTGGGCATCCATCTCAACAGCACAGCACTGCAGGGTGGGGAAGGCAACAGCATGATACACATACTCTCTGCTACTGCGCGGTGTTGCAGTGACATTCCTCAGCTTTGGAGAAGCCAGAGTTTGGAGTTTAAGCTGCTGGCAGTGCAATACTGGAAGGAACAAGGGCTAACAGCTGCTCTGCTCCTGCTTTCTTCCACAAAAAGGTGTATCTGGTTGCCTGACTGTCATTATACAAGTGAGAGAAGATACAGTAGGACCAAAACTCTTCCTTCTACACTATTTACAGAAGGAAAACTAAAGGAGTTTAAAACAATAGGATATGAAAATCTCAGTACAGGATAGCAGCAATGAGTGAGTTGTGAAGTCCTCAAGGATGTCCAGTGGAACAGGAAAAAAATCACATATTCAGATAAAATCATGCATCTCGTATGATACTTTACAGCAGTGCTCAACATAGGTCTTCCTCTGTTTCTTCTGAGGGCAGAAGCTATTTACCTTTTCTTCATTAGAAACAGAGCTTGATCATTACCAAAGGTTTCCAAAAACTCTATCTTAAAAAAAGATAAAACAGATGCTGTTCACACTGTGAAGAGAATGAAATTCAAATGCATGAGAAGGTGTCAAAAATTTCAAAATACTTAAGACTGGAGGGTTAACATTCATTCAAATCTTATTAATTTAAACCTTGGTTATGTAAATCCTAGATTATTTCTTCATACACTTGCCTACAAAGAAATAGGATCAGGCTTTCACTTTAGTCATGCAGGAGACAAACGTAAAATGTGTATCTTTTGTTGTGATTAGCAACAAAGACTAAGCACAGAAAAAAAGGTTTCAGCCTTTAGCTACGAGATTTACCATCTTATTTCTTTAGCTGAACTATAATTAACCTTTAGTCAGCCACCTCAATCTTGAGAATAGATAATCATGGATTCTCTTTCTGTAAGCCCAGTCTTATTTTTATAAACATTTATAAAGAGTCCCAGAATTTTCAAAGAAGATAAATCAGACTGGGATTGCAACCACTTTTATGGATCTTCAGAAGAATTTTAGATCAACCTGCAGGTATGATGCACTATACGCCACAATGTGTAGCGTAATACTTCCTTTATAACAGGTCCTCTGAAGCCACCAAGCTAAAATCATTGCCAAGTCCATTCACTAGATAAAAAAAAAAAAAAAACAGGCCTTTGTAATGTATCTAGTCCCAAAGAAAGGAGAGCCTTACAGTAACTTGAGTAAGATGCTATCTGGTCCAGTGGTGAGGGGCTCCATTAGCACAGGGCATAAAAAGTGTGCAGAGTAGCACGGGATGTGCCATCCAGTCTCACTACTTATAAATCTACTTTTTAAATCAAAGCTTTGCCACACCATTTTTTTCTGTCTCATGCAGTACTCAAAGAGGAGTGCACCTGCATAGTTCTTGCCTGTAGCTGTCTGAGGCACATTACGAGAGCACAGTGAAATGGCCATGACAGTAACACTGTGATGGTCCTCCTAAGGCCTACTTGCAGTAGAAGCATAAAATAAGCTGTATTACAGTACAGGAAGAAAATATAAAGAGGTAAGACAGAGGAGAGCTAAATACATTCCTCCAGTTTCCCCTCTCCTTTGCAAAGCACAGCAAAGGCTCAAGCCTACACACTTTAGTGACCCAGAAATGTAGAGCAACCACAACAGCTCCTTTTAGAATCATTCTTTCTGGTCCCATTGTGAAGCAGCACATACTTGCTGGTTATCTATCATAACCATCTCATGGTCTCACAGTAAATTTAAATCCCTGAGAGACTGAAAACTGTCCCTATAGTTCTCAGATTATAACAGCAGTCATTCTCTGTTCTCTGCTACAGGCAGCACAACTACTGTATGCTAACTTTGCTCCTATGTTTTTTGTTTCTCAATAAAACAGTCAAAAAGAAAGGCCAGATATTTACCTTCTAAAGAGACTTATTAGGTAATAATTTTAACATTTGTTAAAATGGGGTTTGCTTTTTTTTTTTTACAAGTACTTGGAAATTTTCAAAAACTACCTTCCATCTTTCAAAATCCACCAAAATCCAATTCTACTTCAGCTACTACTGCCATGTACAAATACATACAGTTATTTCAAGAAAATAAGCCCAACTGTTTGATTCCAGAACAAACATTGGTTCCTAACATTAATTCCTTTGTAGCAAGTACAATGGGAAAATAAAGCTATGACTACTGACTGGATTTTGTATCACATTCTCACATGCAAGGACATGTATTTTGTAACATTCACTTTCAACTCTATTTTCACCCATACTACAGTGAGAAAAATCTCTTCTCTTTGTATAGATAAAAGCAGCTGGGAGAAGCTAACATACCATCACTACTTTTAAATTAACCTAACCATCCTGCTTTTTGCTTTGCAGGTGCAGTTATATTCTCTACCAAAGCCCACATGTATTGGTATTTTCTCACAAAGCCTCACTTGTAAAGCACTTTAACAGAGGAAAAAGCTGCCACCCCCACCTCAGATAAGTAGTAACATACATTAAAATGAAACTCTTCATAAATACTTGGGTTTTGTTCATTCAAGAACAGTTTTTCTACTTGACTAAAGATAAGCATTAGAAAATTCATAAGGATTTCTGTACATTAAGAGAATACTAAGTAGAAGATCTAAAACCAAAATCTTGAACCCTTTTAAATTTTATGACTATTAACCCCTAACCTAGCCCTGCCCTCAAATGAAAGGATCTCATTTTCTGTGTTTAAGTCTTACCAAATTATTCTAAAACCAAACAATTGCATAAGATTTCCATTCTCTCTGGAAATTGTTCAAAATTTCCATGTGAAACTCAGCCCTGAATTGCAACTGAGACCACAGTGAAGTTCAAATTTTATCTGCATCTAAACTTCACTTCCTTAAGTTTCAACACCTTTGCAAATACAGAATGAATATATCAACTAATTTCTCTTTTTAAGGATCACACAGCATATATTGTGACACTAAAAAATCAGCCTAAGTTAATTCCCAATTTCAGAATATTATTTAAGGCTGTATTATGGTGATAAAGGCTGTATTGTGGTGATGAAAAGCTTACAATAGATTAAAAAATGTATCTACAACTGGAATTCAAACTTCCACTCTCATAAATACATTCAGTGAAACACTTCCCATTATAGTCTCGGCATGCTTGTTGCATTAGGCAATGCTAAGTCTATTAAACATTTATTTTAACTGCAGAGTAAGAGCTTGTTACACTTTTTAAACTATTATTTTTATATTAAGCTTGTTAGATTCCCAGAGGATTCTACAGCACTACTGTCACAGCCATCATAAAATTATATTTAAGCTGTGACTTCAAAAATTTATTACGTTGTCACTAATAAATCTCATTGCTAAGTGTTAGCTAACAATTCTGACTTATTAGTCCACAATGTCTCACACAAATTACTTTTAAAAAAAATAATTGTTTTACTCTGGAAATAGAAACGGTTGACACTTTCCTAAATCAGAGACTTTCTACTTAGGAAGCAAGTACCTCCATAGTGAGACATTCCAAATGGTAAGTGACAGCTACATAAACAAACATACGGCAAAGTAACATCAAATGGCCACTTGGAAATCTAAGATGCTCTTCTCTCATAGGATTTTAATTATCTCACATTTAAGGAATTTCCTGTGCGGCATACTAACCAAATACACCCACTCTAGCCTCAGAGAAGTACTGCGACTCATTCAATATGCTGAAGAGACACTCCTTATTTTTTTCCTTTGCAGAGGTTATCAAGTATCTGTAGTGATAAGTAGGGAGTGAGTAAACTGAAAAGAAACAGTACTAGACATCTCATGTTATCAAGCAACCAGAAAAGTATGTAAAAGTAGTTCTATAGTCAGATCTTGGGAGGAACAAAATATTAGAAACGTACTCAAAGTTGTCTGACATTAATCCTGATATAAATTATGTTGAAGCATAACTTACTGGTAAAGTTCCTGGTAAAGAAGCATCAAAGAAAGATACCAAAGAGTTAGGAGGTGCTGCAAACTGGACTTGGGAACCAGAGAAAAGCTTTGAGTTGGAACTGATCTGTGCATGAATTTCCAGACCCACAACTGGCACCCATGGAGCAAGACTGAAAAGGAAAGAGGAGAAGGGAAATAGTTTAAATATAGGTGACATGAACATCTAAACATACAACAATTTTTAACTTTTCATTTATTCTTTTAACAAAAATTAAATTGTAATTGTAAAAAAAATTGTAAAAGATGTTGTAAATACTTCTACAGTGTAATGGCAAAAGTTGTGCTGCAATACTGGAGAACTGAGACTAACTGACAATATATATGGAGGGGATTGTATGGCAAAGAATCCTCATTATATACAGAAAAGAATGCTGTAAAAAAGAAATGTAATAGTCTGAAACTTTTACATTTTCCTTACATAAGAAATCTTAGAGAAATTAATGAGGCCAACTTGCATGCTGGATGAACTCTAATTTGGTACCTTGTGAAAATCACAAAATAATCATAAATATCAGTTACTTCTCAGGTAGCTTGATAAATCTCCAGACAGGTGGCATAATAAATTATGTATTCTTTGTCAGCTAGTCACTTGCATGCTGGGAAAGGTGGCTCTCCAGAGCAGTGTTAGTAGCATATTAGCATAAACATTAGTGATTTGGTAATAGAGAAATCATCATTTCAACTAGAGAGCTACTATTCTCTGAATATGTTCCACAGAATGAAGCTTCTCCATATAATCTAAAAAGTAATTGCAATTCTCACATCCATAACCTTTATATGGACAAGAGAAAAAGGTCACCTTTACACTATGAATTGCTTGACAGTTTCTGTAAGTAATTATCTGGCCTTGTACAAATGAAGTGGCATAAATAATATTTCAGTGATGAAATCACATTTCTGTGGCAGAGTACTTCAGCAGTGCAAGTAGTCAGATAACTGTAAGAGATAAGCAAGCTATGGAAAAGCACCAAACAAATATCAAGTACAGTCCTCCTTCCAAAGGTGAACACAATGTATTTCCAAGATTTTAGTTCTCTGTCTGCCCTCCAACAGCTAAGGACAGCCCTACAAACATCCAACTAGTGATGCAGACGCCACTTATATCAATGCTTTAGGAAAACTATTATCATAAAGGATTAAGCTTCAGAGGCTTAAAGGAGCAAATATATTTTTGTTTATTGAAACATAGTATTTTCTTTCGTATTCTCAGCTACTCATAAAAATGCCCCAAGGTTTAGGAAAAAAAAAGTTGGTTGGGTTTTTTTTTATTATTTTTACTTTGGAGGCCGATTTATTTCATTGTTTCCCGCATTCGTTAGAAATGCATCCCTGTGACATCATGGCATTAAAAATTACATCAGGCATTGCTTAATCAGCATGTTGGCTTACACCCAGATAAAAAGACATGTGCATCAGATAGTCCTTGAGTCCTAATAACAACGCTGATGAGAAACCTGGAGTTTCTGCATATGTTTTTTCAAGGTTTATAGTTATTTGTGTCTCTAAAGAATCGGCAGCATACTTCTGCCAGCATCTGCACAACTTCGTTTAGATGATCAGCTGCGCAGAAAGAAACCTGCATCTCGCCAGGGAACGTGAAAGCTCCTACAGGCTGTAACTTTCACTGGCAGCAGGAATAAAAAGCTCTGTTCCAGGCACACTGTCATAGCTTCACAATTCTCCACTGGAATAGAAATCTTCCTTTGGACCAGAATAACCCTTTTATACTTTCAAAAAACCGGGCAGCCCTTGCTGTTCATACTCCAAACACGTGAGTGCTAACACTTTCTAGTCTGTTTGTATTGTGTCTGGCTCTTATCACAGGCAAACGTCTTAGAGGAACTGCTGCTAAGGGAAACACTGTTTGGGGGGTTCTGGAGGGGTGTGAGATAAACGCGTGCTGGAAAGGTGCCACCAGCAAGCTCTGGACGCCTTACACCACTCAGAAGATGGGATTTAAAGGGGCCCCTGCTGCTCCCACCACGCCGCCGGCGCCCGGCTCCCACACCCGCTGCTCTCTTGCCCAAACCCAGCGTCCCGAAACCGGGCCCGGCCCCCACCGCGCGGCTACGCCCTGAGGGCGGGATACCCCGCTGGAGAACCGCCTCCACCGGCCCTTCTCCCCGCGCCGTCCTGGCACCGTACCCGCTCTTCCCCGCCGGCACCGCCCCGCCTCTCGCGTTACAGGCGACCGCCCGCTGCCCGCGGGGGGCGGGGACGGGACCGGGACCCCCAGCGCCGCGCCGCCACGCTCGGCGCCAGACCCCGCCGCACCCCCGCACCACCGCCAGCGCCGCCATTTTGCCTTGCTCGCGGCTGAGTGGCTCCCGCAGCGCCCCCTGGGAAATGCAGTCCGGCGCGCGGGATCCTGCGCAGAGCGGCGGCGGAGTGAGGCGGACTACAACTCCCAGCATGCCCCACGCCGCCCGGCACGTCGGGACCGCGGCGGGGCGCGCTACCTGGGGAAGGGGGTCGTGGTGGGGGGACGGGGAGGGATTGTGGTGGGGAAGGAGATGGCGAGGTGAAGCGTCCATGAACGGTTCGGCTGCTCCCTCAGGGTAGAGGTGGGGAGCCAGCTGCAGGCGCACACCTCCCTGCCTTCCCCAGAAGACTGGCTCTGCTCGGCTTGCAGTGAACGTGGGCCTTTAGTCCCACACTTTTGCTGCGGAAAGGCCTCCCCTGCCTTCGTGGCTGTGTCATGGCCTGTTACTAAGCAGCTGGTGCAAGTCTTGCTCACACACAGCTCTCCTGTTTACACCCTCCCAGAGAGGTGTTTCCCCAGGTATCCCAAAAATGTGGTAGTGTTAGTATGGGGAGCAGCTGCACTACAGTCTGAGTGGATCTTGAGAGGCCTTGATAGTTGGGTCTACAAGCCCTGTACTTATCCTGAGAAAATGAACACTTGTCCTAGAAATGTCGATGCAAAAGACAGTAATTGCATTTGTGTCTTTCTTTTAGCTGTCATTTAAAGTGTCTTAGGCTCAGGCCCTCATAGGGGTTGTGTGTGGTTTTCCTTTGAGTTCACGCTGATACAAAAACAGCTGCTCTTTTTTAGATGGCATTTTGCGAATCTTGGGCATCAAATGTTATGGTACCATGCAGTTGAAATCTTGGATCTTAACTCCATGTACATAGAGCAGCAAGGTCCAGTCTCTGCAGGGCCTGGGGGTGTTTTTTTTCTGTACAAATACATGGTAATAAAGAACACTGTCTGGGGCATATGCAAACATCTTAACTGCTGTTTACGAAGCTACATTGCACAGCCAATAGAATTAACAACCTTCTGTCCTAAGCCACAGGCCTGTGGAGCTTAAATGGGAATGTAGACTAGCTGTTGCTTATGTCATATTTGCTCTGTGTCAGCTGCTGCTAATAGAAGCTAATCAGTACCAATATGAGGAAGACTGATTTCTTCCAGCAGAGGACAGTGGTGCACATAAGCACTTGACAGTATCTTGCAACCTTTGTACCCTCTTGTCTTCCCAAGCTCAAATAGGAGATGCTGAGTGGTTCAAAATCATGTGGAAGATAATTTATCCAACTAAGAAAATGTTTAATAATGATTGTTCCATAGCACTAATTTTCTAATATATTTATATTTTAAATTACTTAAATTAATGGGAGGTCTCTATAAGAAGAACCAGTTGAGAGATACCTTCAGCAGATACTAATCTACAGTTACTTGTGCAATATAGCTTAGTTTAATTAGTCACATTTCTTTTCTTGGGGAATATCCACAAAAGTGTGATCAAGACAAAATTCATTTCCAGTAAAGAAGAATTGGCCACAGGCCATCTTGGACATGTTGTGGAGAATGAAAGAACATTAGAGTGACCTTTTCCTTCTCTCCAGTTGTGAACCTCTTCACATATTAGATAACCTAGTGTAAAGCCCGTAAAACAGCCCTTAAGCTAATGGAATAGGTAAGAGTTTTTGATAATTTTGATATGAGGAAAACCCCATTGTCTTTTGGGCTTAGTGGGGACCTATGTAATATATTGTGATGAAGAATGTATTGCAGCCTGAAGCTTTAGTATGTGATTGTTATTTCTGCAACAAATTTATTCCTTTAATGATTGTTCTCCATGAACTCTGGATTTAGTTATTATTTGATACTTTGTAAGGATTGATGGATCATTTCAACCCAGCTATGAGGATAGGTTCTGAATATAGCTCTAAAATGTTTTTACTGGTCTAAAAAGGGTAAGTCTGGGATTATTTTACTTTCTTTTAAGCCTGTTATTCTGATGTAATACCAGATTTTGTAAATAATCACTAAGAAGTTAAAACCTTATGAATATTAAAGTCATGTTACTTAAAGCCTTACTCTGCCTTGATTGCACAGACTTCTGCCCTTTGTGCATATTATTTAAAAGGGAGTAAACACAGAGGGGTTGAAATTAACTTTTCGCATCCCAAATAATTCCACTGGAACTTTAGCTGTATGGATGTTGTCTTACTTAGAGAGGAGAATTGGGAAGTGCCATTGTTTGTGATTTAAGTTGTCTCAATACTATTTTAATTCCTTTCCCAGAAAAAGTACTGTTAGATCTTTTTCTTTGCAGCCCTGTGCCAGTGACCAAGTAGGTAATAAATGAAAGCTCACACATCCATATACAGGAAACTGATCAATCACAGACAAGGAGGGAATAATTGCCTTTCCCAGCAGCTTACTTTGAGGTAGGAAAGGTTACGTATTTGTTCCATATATATCCTGGGCAGCAGCCTCTACTTTGCAATGTGTTTGTAGATCATACTGTGGCTTGGAATAGAAAAATATCTCCAGCACTGCATAAAGATTTGTGCAATGATAGTTCAGTAGTAACTATGTAGACTACTGTTTCAGAGAGTATAGACCCAGGGGACAGTTTGCTCTCAGTCTTAATTTCTTATTACTGTAGGAATTTAACCAGTGCCTCAGAGAAAATCAGAATTTTGTAGAGGAGGAAGACCCAACAGCATATAATTTAAGCTATAAACATGCAGCCTGTCCCATTTATTTGAAAGAAGATGCCTCTGAATTTCAGTTTAGAGGGTCTGAGCTCTAAATTCTGCTTTCTTGCAAGCCATGTTTAGCATGCATACTTAGTCCGTTTGTGGACTGTGAGATCTCCTTTTGGTATAGCAAGGAATGGGGTATTCAAACTGGGGAGTTTGTTAGATACCTCACGGGCTGTCTGCAGTGTCTTATTTCAGCATGTGAAATCAGGGGCAGGGAGGAACTTCTAGTCAGGGTTGTCCCTGCTCCTTGCAGGGGGCTTGGACTAGATGACCTTTGAAGGTCCCTTCCAACTCCAACCATTCTATAATTCTATGATTCTATGATTCTGAAGCAGAGGGTGTGGCTTTTGGAAGAGTAGATCCCTATTCTATCAAATAATCAGACATTGCCGTAGAGGGAAGAGTAATGAAGAGGATTGTTAAGCTTGAAAACAAACTATGGTGTGGGATGTTCTCAAACTTTTAGGCCCCTAAGATCACCTGTGTACCTTGAAAGCCTTTTTTTTTTCTAGAGGTATAAAGAGAGAAATTTTCTTGTTTTCCTGCAACTTTCAACTAATAAAGGCAAATGCTTTTCAGCCTGGACTATTGAGTCATCTATCTACCAGTAATGGGAGATGGCAAATACAAAAAAAATGTACCAGATCTTGCAAATTGGAAAAGGGTATTTCTCTTGACCCCAGGAGGCATTTTTTAGGGAGCTAATAGAACTGCCTTGTATGATCTGCTGCCTATGCTTGCGTGCATGCATGCATGCAGTGATAGAGTGGGTAGTATGAAGGGCCTCATGGTTTGAAGGGTCTTGCATTAAAGCGTGTTAATGTACAAATGGCATCAAATTCTATTGACAGAGAGGTAGTGCCATTTTATTTTATTTCGGAAAGTGTTATAAGTTGAAAATAAAGGTCAGACTCAGCTAGAAAAAACTACCACAATAAATATGTATGCATAAAGCAATTTCTATAAACAGTCATGGAAATATAAAAGTAACATGAAGATACTAGTATTATGTGGAAGGTGAATTCACTATTCCTCAGAGGCTGTGTTGTGGGAGAGAATCAGTATTTTTGGTTCAACAATGAGAAACCTTTATACTACGGCTCTTCTGTACTGGTTTTCACCTGGCATGTCTTGCCCAGGAGTGCTGCAGTGAGTGAGTGACTGCACCTGTGATTTGAATCAAGTGTTGGCAGTCTTGAAAATGAGCCCTTTGCTAATAGTATGCTCCTTATGTCTCAGGATACTGAGTTAGTTGGAAGTGAAGTTGGTTACTGAGCTTGTTGTATCTGGGGAGCCTTACAGTCCAATCCTTAAAGACAGGGGTAGTGTTTGTTTGAGGGAGTTCAGCACCCCTAACCTTGTCTTATGATAAGTACTACTGCAATCTTATTGTTTAATAAATTAAACTCTTTTTCTTCCAGTGTGAAGTTCAGCTGTTACAGGCCTAAGCAGTTTTCCTGATATATCACTGCCATATTGGTGTTGTATCTTGACTAAATTATTTGAAAATTCACATTACAAGCCTGTGCTACCTTTGGTCTGATTTCCAGCTGCCTAGAGTTTCATTTCTTTTAGTTGGAAATCGGTATAATTTATTTCCAGGGTGATTGCTTCTTTTGTTTTGGACCTCTTATACAATGTTTTCTAAATGCTTGGGTTGTAATTCAGGAATCGTATCAGATACAGTTCAGTCTATAAGGAATATGCTTTGGTGGTGCTGCTTTTCTTTTATGGTATGTTTTTCAAGCAATGAGAGCTACGTTTGGAAACAGCAGAGGCTAGGCCAAAGTGTCTAGATTAGAGAAGAGTTCATAAACTTATTTTATGAATCTCGTGTGTACTGTCTGTGATGGAGCATGCAGAAAAAAAAGTGATTGATAGTATTTCAGCTGATCTAAAATTTACTAGTATATTCTATCTAATTGTCTTGGCACATGCAAGAAAGCCTTTAAAGTGTCCTTCCAGCCTTTGGTTTTCACTTTGTTCTTCCTTGTTCTTTACTATATGGTGTAGAGAAAAAGCATGTAGAAGCGAGACTAATCTGTGCCTGTGTTTTGTTACTTTTTGCATGGCATTTTTGTGTATACTATTTCTTCTGTTTTCAGTTTTCAACTGAAATTTCAAAGACCTGTATTATGTCTGAGGCGTGTTAACTTCCTAAATTAAGAGCCACAACTCTTGTTGCAGGCTATCGATGACTTTATATGTAAGGTCAGGGATATAAGATTTCAGCAGCATATGGTTTCACGTAACCAGTACTAAAACAAGAACTTTCTCCCTTGACCCCAGCATAAGGCAAGGATCTAAATGCTATTGTACAAAGTACAAGACTAAGTACTAATCTTTTGTTTCTAAAGGTAGCCTGAGATAGTCTTGATGCTTGTCAAAGTATTTAATTTTAGACAAAATATACTATCCACATTGCACTTGAGATATAGATTGTGTGTTCTGGTATCCTTTTAAATTGTTTATGGCTTCAGTTTCATGTACTCATTTATAAGATTCCAGCTGACAGCCCCACCCCAGGAAAAAATAGATACCAAGATCTCTGCTGAATTTGTTAAAGAAGAAAAATTTTACTTGAGCAGTCAAATCAGGAATACACATCAAAGTGTTTTCCCTGCTAAGAGATGGCATTAATAATCAACAAAACCTTCAATTATTATTGACTTCTCTGTCATGAATAAAGTGAAGGAATTGTTTGAAAGAGTTGTCAAGCAACATAATACTTGCAGTAAGTCAGTTATAATAATGACATTCGTTTAGTCTAAAATTAAATTTTTTAATCATAAAACAACCTAAAGATAGTCTCTAGTGTTAAATCCTGTCAAGGTGATGCTTTTTGGAGAGAGATTTCTTTAAAACATGAGATTACTTGTAGGTTGAAGCCAGTTTGAAGAAGTTATATTTTAAAAGAAAATTATATTCCAGAGCCTCAGCACAGTGCTTTTAGAGGCTACCTTTATTGTTCTTAGCACTAAGGATTGTTTTTAATTGTCTGAAGCAATAAGGATGTGAACTAAAACTGTTGACCAGATGGAACTTTGTGATTAGTTACTGTGCTAAAAGCACAGCAGAAATGTAAACGGAGGAAAAGAGAGAAAATACTCCAGACAAATGCTCAAAGCTTTGAACAAGGTTCCAGATCCTGAAGTGAGACAGCCCTGTCTCACCTCTTTTCTATGCAGCAACAGACTTTTGTTTTGCTTATTTAGGATTGGTTTATAAGAATTACTTATTTTCAAGACTGTTTGTATATTCCTTGCCTTCAAATGTATATATTTATACATTGTGTTATGCATCACCCAAGTGGGCTTGAAGAACACAGTTTGAAACTCTTATCCTGCTGAATATAATGTTTGTACTCTGGGATAATTTTTTTTTTTTTTTTTTACTTTTATTACTTGCATAGTTCATACACATCTTCCCACAGTGCCTGTGGCTTTTGAAGCAAAATCTGATTTATGTTCTACTTTTTTTTAATAAGTGACAAGAATGTTTGTGGTGGTTGGTTTTTTTTCCTCTCTGTACTGGATTTATGCCACACCTGTGTGTTTGGTAACTTTTCTTATAGTGAAATAAAAAATGTCGATATTGATTCCTCCTGAGAATGAAAAGAGAATGGCAATGCACTGGACATGATTCATCCGTGTCAGAATTTAAATAATACTTATTCCTGTATAAAAACTGAATTCTTATATGCCAAAGTGATGAGTGAAATAAAGAAGAAAGTAAGTGCCACTGTTTAGTAGATTAGATGGAGGGATGCTGTTTTTTTTTTCTGCAGACTAAGAAAGGTTCATTGCTTTTGAATCCTGGTTATGATTTCTCCATGGACCTGGTAAAGGTAGTTAGGGTGTTAGTCACAGGCATTAACTGAGAGCTTGTAAACAGAGTCATATTGTGACAATCTTGAGAAATTAGTGCCTTTGGGTACAAAACAGGGCAGAACACACAGAAGCAGCACAAACATATTTCCTGTTTTGTTACCTGTGTATCTAGTGTCCTAATGGAAAGGACTGCTAACAAAGTTGAATCAAGTATTTAATCTTGTGTCATTTATTTGGTCCTTGGGCTTTCTGTGGCACCATCAATTCCTGCTGACTGGTGTGAACTGCTGCCCAGCAGTAACGGCAGACTATTTCACATAGGCTGCTGACTAACCAGAATATTTTTTTATTTTGTTTTGAACTTGTGACCTGGTTGCTCATGGGATAACTTGGCCCCACTGAAGACTCTTGGGATGGTGTTTTGTACATTATATCACAGAGTTTCTGTTTTCCAATTTATACTTTAGAAACATTCTTGTGAACAACAGCCATATTAAAGCCATATGGCAGTGTATAAAATACATTAATACTAGAATACCTGGTTTACTGTTATTTTAAAGATAAGGAAAGTAATGTGCTGTTTCAGGGTGGGGGGGTGTGATTGCTTTTTTCTTTTTTTTTTTTTTTTCCTTACATCATCTCAGATCTGCCCCTTAAACTTCCAATTATGAAAGTGAAATTCTGTCTGTAGAAACTTTTTCTGACCCATGAATCTGTAACTGCATTCTGACACCAGAATGTAAGAGGTATTATGTGCTTTGCACATATTGGGGCAATGGCTCATTAAGTTTTAGTAAATTGGATAATCTTTGAAGCTTATATTTCCTCCTTGTCTTGTCCAATATAGCAGCATGTGCAAGGAATTCAGTGCAAGCCAGCAGCAGCCCAGTATACTTTGACTGTGTCAGAAGGCTGCTTCTACAGGCCTTGTTGAAACAAAACTATCGGAGACTTTGGTAAGAGTTTGGGATAGCATGTTTTAGATAATTGCAATGGTGCCTTTGGTTAAGGGGCTTCAGAGACCAACCTTTCTAGCTTGGCCACCTGCCCTCTTCTCTTTCCTCTCTAAGTATTAGCATTTATAGTATGGTAGCACAGCTTTCTGTCTACTTGAGTAATATTTTCTCTCTCCTGATGCTCACTATGGTGGTCTAAGTAGTGGTAATGGCATATGAACACATTGTTGGCTTTTGTTCTAACAATACGTTTGGTCTCTCTTCTGTCTTTTTCTGCTGCTGTGTAGATTAGGGCGATACATAAGTGATTGCATAGGAAGCCTTTTTACTTCAAGGTAGTATCAGTATGAGGAGAAGTGATACTCTATTAACTCACTAGACAGTTCTTATGTTTGTAATGAATGTACAGAAGAACCTTTCTGCTAGGCCAGACTTGCAGTAGCAACTGTGTATTGGAAGGCTACGTGATATATTTGGCCTCAAAGGCCTGCTCTGGATTACTGCTTCCTGTTACTGAGATGAAAATTCAGTGAGATACTATTTTGAATAGATATGCAGCTGCCTTCTGCATGGATGAAAGAAATACATCTGTGTATCAAGAGATTTTATTTTTCCAATTATGATGTGCTATCTCATGGTACTAGATAGGAACTATCTAGTTCAGTGAGCATTTTATTACTGCTATATGAGTCATGCAAAACTTATTATTTCTTTTAGGTCTTGAAAGCAAGAGATTTAACTTCCTCTTGGAGTCCTCTTCCCCAAAGCATGTCTATTGCGCAAAACAAATGGGCAGAAATTAAAACAAATATTACTGCTGACAGTCTTTCAATGATTGGAAAACACAAAGGACAAGAGCAGTACAACAAGCTGTGCTCTGAAATATGCAGGTCTGGACATACTGTCCTGTAAGTATATGTATATAGTATTTGGTGATGCAAAGTTTATACCCTCAATGAAAAGGGTTAAACTAACCCTGTGGTAGTTTCTGTGCCAAATCTGATGTCTTGTAATTACACAGTCTTACTTGGTCTTTCCCAGTCACTGAATGTCTCCTGGTCTCCAGCCATTTCATTTTAAAATCCGTTTTTATTGTTATACACAGAAAGTAAAGACATACATTTAGTCGGGAT
This sequence comes from Tetrax tetrax, assembly GCA_009806455.1. Lineage (NCBI taxonomy): Eukaryota > Metazoa > Chordata > Aves > Otidiformes > Otididae > Tetrax > Tetrax tetrax. Next base: position 251,047 of record WHYT01016527.1, read on the forward strand.
GATTTTACTCTAACTTAAGGAGAAGAAAGAATGAGAAAATTTCCATGAAAAAATATAGTCAATGTATCTGCTAACCTCTTCAGAACTGAACACAAAATGAATTTGTTGTCCCTTTATACCTAAGAGTGCTTGAAAGATTTGCAAATGCATGGTAGTAGCATAGTAAATAAGCAGCACATTGCAAATATATCTTTCAAAGGCCAAGGAATAGCTTAAACACTATTTTAAATTGTGGTTGATATAAAACATTTCCAGTTGGATCATGTCTAGAGTAATTACTTTTGACAAGTTAATTTTGCAAATGTCCAATTAAGCTATTCATTCATAGCTTATCTCTTCACACTGTGGCTGTATTCACTTAGATGTTCAGGCTTGAATTTTCATTATGCATTTAAGTATGGATCAAAATCCATGCAATATGGAATCATTGAAAGGCCAGTTCTTAGTATTGAGAGTTTGAACCCCCCAATCTAGATCACAAGACTAGCTTAAATCAGGAGGAGTGTGAGGTTCATAGAATCTTATCATACAATGGTTTGGGTTAGAAGGGACCTTAAAGATCATCTAGTTCCAACCTCCCTGCCATGAGCAAGGACACCTCCCACTAGACCAGGTTACTCAAAGCCCCATCCAACTTGGCCTTGAACACTTCCAGAAATGGGGCATCCACAGCTTCTCTGGGCACCCTGTTCCAGTGTTCCACCACCCTCAATGTAAAAAAATGCTTCTCTATATCTAGTCTAAATATACCCTCTTTTAGTTTACAAACCATTACTGATTGTCCTATTGCAACACGCCCTACTAAAAAATTTTTCCCCTCTTTCCTATAAGCCTCCTTTAAATATTGAAATGCTGCAGTAAGGTCTCTGCAGAGTCTTGTCTTCTCCGGGCTGAACAGCCCCAACTCTCTCAGCGTGTTCTCATAGGAGAGGACATATCTTTGTGGCTCTCCTCTGGACCCTCTTCAGCAGGTCCATGTCCTTCTTATGCTGGGGGCGCCAGAAATGGATGCAGTACTCCAGGTGGGGTCTCATGAGAGCAGAGAGGAGGGGGAGAATCAACTCTGTTTTAGTGCCAGTCACACTTTTTTTTGATGCAGCCCAGGATGTGGTTGGCTTACTGGGCTGCTCATTTTGAGCTTCTCATCCACCAGTACCCCGAAGTCCTTCTCCTAAGGGCTGCTCTCAATCCATTCTCCACCCAGCCTGTGTTTGTGCCTGGGATTGCCCCAACCCATATGCAGGACCTTGCACTTGGCCTTGTTGAACTTCATGAGGTTCTCACAGGCCCACCTCCAGCCTGTCAAGGTCCCTCTGGATGGCATCCCTTCCCTCCAGCATGTCAGCCATACCACAGAGCTTGGTGTTGTTGGCAAACTTGCTGAGAGTGCGCTCAGTCCCACTGACAAAGATGTTAAGCAGCACCGGTCCCCATACCAACCCCTGAGAAGGACCACTTGTCACTGTTCTCCACTTGGACATCGAGCTGTTGACCACAACGCTTTGAGTGTGGACATACAGCCAATTCCTTATCCACAGAGTGGTCCGTCCATCAAATCCATGTCTTTTCAATTTAGAGACAAAGATGTCATGTGAGACAGTGTCAAATGCTTTGCACAAGTCCAGGTGGATGGTGTCAGTTGCTCTTCTCTTATCCGCCAAAGCTGTAATCCTGCTGTAGAAGGCCACCAGATTTGTCAGGCATGATTTGTCCTTAGTGACACCATGCTGGCTGTCACCAATCATCTCCTTATTTTTCATGTGCCTTAGCATGGTTTCCAGGAGGATCTGCTCCATGATATTTCCAGGCACAGGGCTGAGACTGACAGGACTGTAGTTCACCGGGTCTTCTTTGTTTCCCTTTTTTAAAATGGGGGTTATGTTTCCCCTTTTCCAGTCAGTGGAAACCTCACCAGACTGCCATGACCTCTCAAATATGATGGACAGTGGCTTAGCAACTTAATCCATCAGTTCCCTCAGGACCCACAGATGCATCTCATCAGGTCCCATGGAGGAGGATTCCTTAGATGGTCTTGAACCTGCTTGTCTCCTACAGTGAGTGGTTCTTCACTCTCCCAGTCCCTGCCTTTGACTTCTGCAATTTGGGCAGTGTGGCTACAGCACTTGCCGGTAAAGACCAAGGCAAAATAGTCGTTGAGTACCTCAGCCTTCTCCATATCCTGTGTAAACAAGTCTCCTGTTTCCTTCTGGAGAGGACCCACATTTTCTCTAGTCTTCCTTTTATCACTGACGTAGCTATAGAAAATTGTCATGTTGCCTTTGACATCCCTGGAGAGATTTAGTTCTGTCAGGGCTTTGGCTTTCCTAACCTGATTCCTGGCTGCTCTGACAATGTCTCTGTATTCTTCCCAGGCTGCCTGTCCTTGCTTCCACTCTCTGTAGGCTTCCTTTTTCTGTTTGAGCTTGTCCAGAAGCTCCTTGTTCATCCATGCAGGCCTCCTGGTGTTTTTGCCTCTCTTCTTTGTTGGGATGCATTGCTCCTGAGCTTGGAAGAGGTGATCCTTCAATATTAAACAGCATTCTTCAGTCCCTCTTCCTTCCAGAGCTTTATCCCATGGTACCCTACCAAGTGGATCCTTAAAGAGGTCAAAGCTGGCTCTCCTGAAGTCCAGGGTAGTGAGCTTGCTGTATGCCCTCCTTGCTGCCCTGAGGATCTTGTGCTCCGTCATCTCATGGCCACTGTAGCCAAGCCTGCAAGGTTATTTTTTTTTCTTTTTTTTTAGTAGTCATAAGTGTTTGTTTCTTAATTACTTGGCTTCTATTTTTTTTAAGCTGTTAAGATTAATATTCTCAGTTTTCCTTTAAACTCACTTTAATTAACAAAATAAAATAAAATTTAGGGGTGTGGTTTCTCGTGAGGCCACAAAACTCCTAAAGCTGAGACTTTAAATGTTATACCAAATATCAAAATGAGCCTTAGAATTACAAGACACAGAACTACTAACTCTATAAATGTCATAACGTAAATACGAAGAGTATGGAGTATCGAATCTTTGAGATCCCAGGATGGAGCTAAGTATTTTCAATTGAACGTGGAAGCTGTTTATTCACTGCTGTTGATAGAAGTGGAAATAAACCAAGTCAGGAGCATTTGGTTATGCAAAAAGTTCAAGGGCATCTGTAACCTGCTTCAGTCAGGTGTTCGGTTTCTAGGGAAGAACTGATAATATACATTAAAAATGGACTTTGGCCTCTAGAAGTTTTTAAAAAAGAACTTAAAATTAGTATCCAGTGCTTATCCTCTGAGTGAGCAGAGCAGGATTAGGGAACTGCCACACAATTAATCAAGCTAGTGATTATACCAAACTGAAAACTCAAGGGACCAAACTTACTAGGCCTTGGGTGGATAATTTACATGATCTGCTTTGCTATTAGTGAGGCAAATTCAACAAGATGTATGATAGTGATGGTAGCTAGTGTTTCGTCTCTGTCATCTGTCCTGTTTTTCACTTGCTCAGAAATGTCTCTAGTGGTGATAAGACAGGGTCAGAGCATGACTGAACCTTTATGGTTCTTTGCTGCTAACACAGAAGTTTCTAGGTTGCGGTTCTAAATCCCACTGAGGAGAGAGAGAAGCATGTGGATGTTTTTTGTTATGACAGACATAAAAAAAAAAACCCTAGACTAATGCTTTTGAATCTTTTGGGTTTTTTCCTCTTCTTCTTGCAAGCCTACCACCTCAACTTGAGAGAGACATTGATTTAGCTACAGCTCTCCCTTGCTCCCCCCACCCCGCCCTTCCTTCTGCTTAAATTTGTATGGACACTCACACACAGACTCAGGTACCTATATAGCTCTTTCCAGTCAAGACTTAAGTACTTCTGAGTTCTTTCAATTCCTTTGTCTGTTTTGAAACTTAAGCTATAAATGGATCTTGACAGCAGGTTTCACGCAGGCATCTAGATATCGAGCCGTATCATCCCACGCACATATTTGGATTAATTTTGTGTCTATTCTGCAACTCTCACATTGACACCTGTTTGAACACAGCAAAAGCCTAGCTTTTCCTTGCATGGCTGCAAGTCACTAACGTGAGAGGAAGGGCAGGCCAGGCAAGCACATGTTGGGAAAGATAATTGGAAGTTTTGAACGTGACTTGGATTTCTAGGATTGACGGGTGAGCCCAGCAGATTTATCACCGAGTTTCATTAGTGCCACTCAGCAATGTAGTCTGTAAGCAGCAGTGATTGTTTTTCCCAGCCTCTGAGTAGCTTGACTTTCTCAGAAGCTGTGCACTCAGGAGAAGACTATAACTAACCACATGGCTCAGGATGCCAAGAAACTCTGTCTCCCCTAAGGCTTCTGAGTTTGTGTCCATCCCACACACTGCTATTTAAGTACCACTGACCTAGCCTTCCTAAACATGGCTTGTCTAATGCTATTTATCTACCTACTTATTAAAGCAAAAATATCTGATCTTCAGTATTTGTCCACTGGGCTATTTCTCTGAGATTAATTTTGTAAGAGATAGCTGAAAATCACTTTATATGTTTGCTTTCATATCCAACTGTGGGATTATCTAAAAAATAATAGTAATATAAATCTTCCAGCCAGATTTTATGGCATAGCTTCTACTTTTTTTCATCAGAGTTACAGTAGGTCTGGGTTCAGGTTTACATTGTTCCCTTTTGCATTATTGCTTGTATGTGAGAAAATAACTGAAAAAAAGCACAGTGTTCCAGGGTACACATCTGTTGACCTCTGTTGTGGTGCAAATAGTGTGATAACTGCTGACCAATAATACAAACACGTACCAGTTTTAGTATAATTCCTCTTAGCTGAGACAAGAACGATTCCTTGAACTCCATTCCAAGGACAGCAAAGCAGCAAACAAATATGGCCTGAATTTTAGTGACAATAGCATTAACGATGCAAAAGAAATATAATTTGGAGGGCCTTCAAAAGAACATTAAACTTATGAGGATTTTCCAGGTAGAAAAGCATGTTCAGATAATCTGCCTGAGACTGTGCTATCCCAGAGTTGGTGTGAGAAAGCTGAAGAGGTGGTAATGTTTTGGCTGAAGAAATAAACCATTATTAGTGCTCCTCCGAGTGCTGGCAATGGAGGACTTCAGAAAAACTGGTTAAGTGCCATTGCATTAAAATGTAATTTAAAACCAACCTGATGCTTTTCTAAGTTATAATGGAAGTCAAATTGTTTCCCAGCAATCCTTAGCAAAGTACAGATGTGGCTGAATGTTTTCTTCCTGTAACCAGTGACAGCAAACAGAATTGTGGTGCAGCTGAAGCTTGGTTTTCCTCAATGCTAGTTTAAATCAAATCTTGGTGTAGTGAAGGCAGTGTCATTACAGCCATATAAAATGAATGTAGTGTAGGCTGGTATCCAATCCAGTTGTGTATTTGATTTTGATGTTTAGACTCAAAGATGTTTTAACCTTCAGTTTCAGAGTTTGTTCACATATTTCATAAATACATCATTAGTAAAATTTAGTACTCTCATTGTACTTCCTGTCTTCTGTCACTGTGCTAGTATTTAATCTTCATTTCATTAGTTATATATTCATTAGCGTAAGCAAACACTTGAGGCTGGATTCATTGTCCATGTAATGGGTGGTACAATGATTTAGATGCAGGAAAAATTGCTCTCTAGCGTATTTAAGTGAGGGGGGAGTCTAATTTACATTTTAGGACAATTCAGGGCTAGCAAAACAGAGGCTGACAACCCATTCAACTAGATTGGAATGGAAATGGAGGGAAAAAATACTCAGCAGAGGAAATGTTGGTTATTGAAATGTGTATGTATATGAGCCTTTAGGGAAGTTCCTTAGGAAAGGGGAAGTGCCCTACCTGTTCTTCCCTCCTTATGCAAGAGGGAAGTAAGTGACCTCTTTCAGTCTGAACCAACTTGACTATAGTCACCAAGGGAGTCTCTTCTAGGGTGACAGAGGCATTGTCACTTCCGCTACCAGGTCTTGAGGGCAGACAGCTTTTACTGGATCTGCTATTTTCTCCACCTGTATGCGAGACGTAAACGCCATCTCTCTTGCAGCAGAGAATGAGGCGCGTGTCCATGCTTTGGCACAGGCCACAACAAGAGTGTAGGGTTGTGTTAATGTGCTGAATTGTGATGAGGGCTGGCTGAAATACAGTAGTGGTTTTGCCATCCTGTCTAGGATTCCAGTTGTGCTGCTTCTACATTTTTTTCCAGGAGTAGAACAAGCTATTCAGTTAATTCTATGCCTTGGCATAGGCATGTGAAACTAATGGCACACTCACCCTTTCAACTCAGTGAGACTGAGGTGTAAAGTACTATTCCTTATGAATATGTTGTATGACTCTGTCTTTTGCAAAAGGAGATGAAGTTCCAGATGCTGATAATACTGTTTGTGTGGAATTATTACCTCATTCCACAATTAATCTCAACGATGGAGGAAAAAATATAAAAATATTTTGAATCAAATCCTTCAATCTCTTCTAACATGGGTAACTCATTGATTGCACAGATAGTCTCATAATAGGGACTACTCACTAAACTGAACACATACCTTAAAATATTTTTTTTTAAAAAGCTTATAATGTAGCAAGATTTTAAGATAAAATAAGCATAAGTAGCAATCCAACTATAATATTGATTGAGTTGCCATTTTTGTCCTGTATGATTGCATTAAATTTTGTAACATTCATCCTACTGGAGCCCACAGGCATCCTGCTGGTTGTCAGTTCTTACTGAAAGATAAATAACATAACAAAGCTAAGAGGTTGATCAATGCAGTGGTGCAGCAGCTATTCTTGTAGAGAGAAAGACCCCCAGAGATGTCTTGCCAGTGTGCAATGCTTCAAGTAATTCTATTATTTATTAGTTATTACTAAAGTATTTGCCCCATCTGCCCCCATGCTTATTAATGCTACTGTGATGCCCATTGATAACCCTTTTCATTAACTCCCTATTATCTACCACCTCCTCCTTCCACAAATAAATACTAGAGTTGCTAAATCATGTGTAAGGGATGAAAACATTCTTAAACACTTTGAGAAGTGATTCGCATAATCTGTTTGGTGTACTGTGATTTATTTGACAAATGAATAGAGAGAAGGATAGGGCATGCAAATATCGCAGTGTTCTTGCTTTGTCACATTTGAAATTTCTCTTTCTTGATTTCCTTTACTTCATTTCCTAAACACAATTAGTATGTGCATGTATGTCAGGTGCAAGATGATGTGTATGTCTTCCTAGAATTTACATAGCTTTTCAAATTTTTTGAAAGAGAAAAATGAAGCACGCTACGCTGGATAAGTTGACAACTTTGATGTATTGCTTCTCAGCTGCAGTAATGCATAGCTTTGGTTTAGCAAGAATATTCTCAGGCCTTTACCAGCGCTCAAGAAGTCTTACAGTGGATTGTACTTCCTAAGTTATTACTTTATTCTTTAGACTACTTTTCCTCACAAATTCAGGCATTTTTATAGGATTTTTATCCAACAGAAATTGTTTTCAGCTAATACTAGGCATTGTTTTTGAGTCCTCAAAACCTAGCGGTTCTGCTTGCAACAGCTTTCAGTGAGTGAATGAACACTTGTGCTATCCCAGGCCAGAAAGTGGAGATGGGCTAAAATGAGCAAGTTACATACTACAAAATACTTTGAAAAGGAAGAGTATGCATAGAATCAGGAAATACTCTTTAAGCCCAAGAACTCAGCTGTGTCTTGGCCTTTACTCTGGTGATGTTCCTGACAGGTGTTTGTCTACCTGTTCTCAAGGACTACCAGCAGTAGATATTTCCTGCCTCACAGGCAACTTATTTCAGTCCTTTACATCTTTACTAATGCAAAACTTTTCCTAATATTTGTTGCAAATATCTTTTTTTTTTTT
>WHYT01016527.1:258917-332097 GCA_009806455.1 Tetrax tetrax
TTTTTTTTTTTTTTTTTTTTTTTTTTTTTGTGCTGTGATTAAGACTACTACTTTCTGTCCTATCTACAGTGAATGGGCAGAACAAATGGATCCCTTCCTCTTTACAGCAGTCCTTTAAAATCCAGTAAGGCTCTTACAAGTACATTTCCATTTGATCTCTTGAAGCTAAATAGTCCTGTGTCTGTCTTTCCTTATATCTGATATATTTTAGATCCTTGATCTCTCATCTTCTCTGAACTCTCTTCATGTGGTCTATGTTTTTCCTGAAATGTCATACCTAGATATGAATCCGTAGCTTAGCTGAATTTTCACTTGTGCTGAATAGGGTTACTTAACTTCTCTTTCAGCTTATATTTATGCCTACAAATGGCACATCTCCTTTTCTTTTTGTATGGTACTAAACTAAAGAAGCATAATAAAATTATTTAATTCACATTTGGGATCCAATGTAACCACCAGATTCTTCCAACAGAAATGATCCCTAGCAAGCTGTTCTCCACTGTGTGCTTTGAACAGTTAATTTTTCCTACCTAAGTGTACGAACTTGCAATATGAACACTTTCCAATTACTATTACAAGTTATGTAGTTTTTCTTAACAGACTAATTGCTCTGCTTGTAAGAAGGCAGGTTCTACCTCCTGTTCAGGTAGGTTCTCTCTACCTGTAAGAGAAAAGATTGCAATACAGAAATAATTTTTATGATGGTAGCTGAAAAAATTAAATGGTGAGTCAGTCTTCTTTTCTTCTTCTTCTTTTTCTAGGATTTAATGCTGTTGTCCATTTGATTTCCCAGTACAAATTAAGATTTATTTTTTGAGTAGTGTGTTTATTTTTCCCTATTCTGAAATAGTTGGAAGAGGAGACTTGTTCTGAAAATCTGTATTTGCAAATTTAGAGTGGTCTTGCAGTCAGAGGTGATGATCGCAAGATTTCCACAATATGGAGCAACCACAATACGGTTTGTCCTATCAGATCCAAAATTTCCTGCTAGGATTTCAGAAGCCTGTAGAATTTTACGGATGTGATGGTCTTTTTATCTAATTTTTCTGCTATTTCATTTTCGTAATGTTTCATATTAGAACTGAAATATGATTGTAGATCTGAATGCTAGAATATGCATGTGTTTAAAGAATTGTTTTTAAAGAGAATCTGTCCTTTGTATGGAAAACAACAAAGGGATGGAAATTATTAGCAAAGACTCTAATGGTCTGGAGTTTGTGCAGGAAAGCAAGCTCTGCTGATCTGGCTGGGGCACTGAACTGCATATGTATGATAAATAGATTGTAAGACCTCTGCCCAAAGTTCTTGAGAAACCATCACAGTGCAACCTAGTAAGTATAATTGACTAGGTGGAAAGAAGAGGACTTCCTCCCAGATCATCGCATACATAGACTTCATTCAGAGGATCAACTTTAGACAGGGAAAGAAGAGCAGCAACTCTTTAATCCCCTGAGCAGGGATTTTTTTTTTTTAAATAAAAAACAAACAAAATACAACAACAACAAAAACTGAAGAGGAAAGACTGAAGTAGTGCCAGTTGTCCCAGGAGTCTGGGAACTGTTCAAAACTTAAAACTTTCCTTTCTCTGTAACTTGGATATTTCCATCAGCATCCTTGGTCACGAAAAAGCTGCTATTTTGAGACCTCTGTAGGGGCCAAGATGTGTAACATCTTGACTTTCACTGTCCAGCTGATCTCCAGATCAGAGGTTGTGATGCAGACTCATTAGACTATGAGATGGATTATTAATATTTACTTTTACCATTATTATTGTGATCCTGTGGATTTTGTGAAAAAGAACTATAGCTGTTGTGAAATTCAGTGACTGAGTTGCATATATTGTTTCATAATTGCAACAATAAAGATTGAGGTGAGATGCAATAAATTGCCCCAGTGATGATTGTTTAAAGCACCATCTGTGGCCTGATACTTCTGGGTCTTAAAAAGTGGTATTGTTCAGAAATCTGTTGTGTGGCATACAGGTGGCTCATTCTGTATTTGCCTGCTAATCAGCAGTAGCCCATGTTGGTGGCGGATACCTCCACAATGAAAGACAATGGTACTTATTATGGGTTTTGGAACAGAAGCACTCCCCACAGGCTGTAACATAGTATTTTATTTTGATTGTCAGTTTCCCACAAGACCGAGTTTCCTGAAAAGGGCGAACACTCAACCAAATGCTCATTATTTGGCCTCATGTATTTGAACATAACACAGCAATCTGATATAATTGATTCAATTCCACTAAGTAGCATATGATGATGTTGTTGGTTTAGATGCTGTACAAGGAAAACAGTAGGAAGAAAGTAGTGTCACGTCTTTATCCTAGTGACCTTCAAAGCTGACAGATCTGCTTTACTGAATCGTAACCACAAAAAGCAAACAGTAGAACAAACAGAAAGAACACCCCATTCTACCCTACACCCCAAACCAACTAACCAACCAAAAAAACCCCAATACTCAATCCCTTAAGAGTAAGTCCTGGATCCCCTGAAAACATTACTTGAAGTTGATGTCAAGGAATCAATTTTTAATTTGTATACCTTTCACCCCTCAGCTCCTCTTGTTAGCTTTTATTCCTTTATTGGACCAAAATCAGCATAAATCATATTGCCTATTCTCTGCCAGTTTTACAAGCAGAACCTTTTAGGGTGGTAGTAGAGTAGAGGGAGAAATAAGTTCCTATTCCAGGGAATTTTAAAGAGATGTTGGCAGCTGATCAGTTATCTTTAAGGAGGACAGTTCAGAATGAGTTTTGCAACCAGTAGTTGTCCTGGCTGTGGCAGGGAGAAATACCACCAAGAAGTATGTGTTATGCCATCAGCTAAACCTTCTAGCACCTGAAATTAGCAGGTGCCCCCCCAGGAATCCTACCACAGATAATATCTCATAGGGAAATCAAACTTAAAATGTTAATTTTACTGCATTCTTGTGCAGTGGCAGTACTTGTCAGTCAAGCTGGCGTCCCATTGTGCTTGAGTCCATGTAAAATAATGCATTAAAGTGCCAGGCTGAAAAGTGTAGTAAAAAGATAGGGGCACAGCGCGGCCAGAGCAGAACTTGCAAGTAGTGTGTATTATGGTGTGGCATGTGACTATATTATCCCTAGTAATCCCAGATCTCAGAATTACACAGTTTTGACATTTCCCGTGGCTTTCATTTAGAAGAGCAATACTTTCTTCTCTTGATAGCTCACCCATCACTGCTGAGCACTTACTAGTCAGTAACAGAAATTTATTTGTATCACATGTTAAGGAGATGGAAATTTATAGCATTAAACAAAAGATGAGTATTGATATGAGCTTTGAAAAGGTTTCTTCCAGTTTGGCTAGGAAAACATTTAAAAACAAACCAAACCCCAAAACTCACATAGTGTTTGCCCAGAGCCTATTGCTGACCTATTGAAAGCTGTACTTTTAGGATGCCTCATTAAACTCTAATTAGAACTCATGTTATAGAGTGCTGGTCAGTTAGAACTTGGTTCTGAATGGAGTCTTCCATTCTTCCCCCACACCCGCTATATTTGCCTTCAGATAGTGAATGAGATAAACATATGGCGGGTCCAGAGAGGACAGTAAATTCTGAGACCTACAAAAGGAAGGATATTAGTAGAAGGTATTTTTTCACCTATATAATTTGAATCCCCTTGTACTATTTGCAGTGCCTTTCCTTCAGCCACAAAAGCTAACTCCATATCACTCTCATTTGGAAAATATTTCAAATTCCGCTGCTTTCTGCCCTCAAGTTACATTTTGACTTGTTTATGCTAAAGCTTGATTCAGTAGTTTTTGAAATTAATGTGTTGCTAAAAAGGATGGATGAGATTGAAGTCTATAACAAAAACTGGTGAAAAAGATTAAGGATTTGCAAAGGCAGGGTGAAATGTTTTACAGAAATCTTTATTGTAGATAACCTTAGTTCATTGCAGAATAGAAACTATGGAAAATAGCATTAAATCCTACAATGATAAGCAGTAAGTGCTGAAGATTCTATACTGTATAATAATTTGTCTTTAATCTTAAGAAGTGTCTTGGCTTTTTCCAAGTGTTTTTGCAATGCTTCATTTTGTGTCTTTTTGCTATAGGCTTGAGCCAAAACCCTTTAAAGTCAATGAGAGGATAATATTTCACCTTTACATCAATCAGCTTTGGATCCAATAGCATGACTCATGAAGCTCTGTGGAGCTCTTATTATTGCACTTGACTGATAATACAATGGCTATTCAAGTATCCAGGAATTAAAACAGATTTTGAAAAATGAAACTCAGCTCATACACAATAGAAAACAAATTTGGATTTTTTAAAATATTTTGCCATTTTTTAAATGAAGATGTTTTTTGGGTATGATTTGTACCATTGTGGATAATGCAAATGTAGTATCAGGCAACACTTAAACTTCAGTACCTATCTCTGTTATTTTATGTGAAGATAGCTCACAAGCCTGTGCTTGTTTTTGCTTGTAGCCTTTTTAGCAGTCTGTAACTCAAGTAAAATAAAAAGAAGTGGGGGAAGGAGAAGCAGAAGACTTGCAAATATGAAAATGTAAAGGCCTGTCTTCAGGCTGATACTGCCATGTTCAGGAAAGGCTACATTTTGTGAATAGGTTTTTCTTAAACACCTTCATAGTTCTTAGTTCCTGTGCCTTGGAGTGTTCTGACATGCTACACTTTCATGAGAAAGAAAGAAATTATTTTCTTGGAGGACTGTGGCTCACCATCACATCAAGCTTCAGGACACTAACAACCTTTTATTGTGAGCAAACTGCATATGAATGAAATCCAGACTGCGGGAACATTCCTACAAACTTCAGCCAGAATTTGTTGTTGTCTTCTGCGGTGGGGTGTAATTACTTTCCTGGATTGCTGTTTTGTTTGTTCACATTTTCTCTTGTACTATCTGTGTTGATGAATGCTGATGAGATAATATGTGCCGCCGGTCTGCTGCCTGGGTTTTTTTTTTTTTTTTGTTTGGTTGGTTTCTTTTTTTTTTGCCACTTATTAAATTTAGTGTTAAGTAGACAGGGATGGCTCTCAGGCTTATATTCTTAAGTCAATCCTTTTACTTCAAGGTTAGCATTTCAAGCTCCTATCAGCTGTGATAAAGCACTATAATATCATCTCCTTCTTCAGTAGCCGGTGATGTTTATAATGCATACATTGAGTCAGTGACCATCACTGCAGCTGGCACTTGGGGTAGGCCTGAAGACAATGGAAAGTGGAAGCTCCTCTGCTTTCTTACTTTTATCGGAGAGCTGATGTGAACAGCCTTCATGCAGTGTTTTGTCTACGCCCTAACTCTATGCATAAATTCAGCTTTCACAGTTTTTAAACTGTCCCCCTCAAGTTGAGTACAAATTACACTGGAACTGGCTTTGGAACACGGAAGTTTTATGCTCTGTAAGGTTTTTAATGCTGGGATCTTCTTTGTATTTGTATCTACTTTAATAAAAGCTCAGAAAGCTTGGGGAACTGTATGATGCAATCCAACAACTGCAGTGTGATTTATATCCATTGCATGTAATGTATGCCTGCTCATACAGGCTGCATGTATTTACAGTCCTAGCTGTTCCCCTTCTAAGCCACTGTATAATGCTTGCACAAAGCTCGGTGCTTTTAAGAGTAAAGCAAATGCAGCTTGCTTGCTTGAATGAGCCAGTGATATTTCAACCTTACTTAGGACTTTTTGCTATGCAGTGTAATGGTTTCATTTGATCAGATCCTCAGAAACAATCAGAGGAGGTGTTTTGGACAGATAGATGCGAAGATGAGTTTACAGTAGTGATCACAAAACCGTTTCTAAACTGCACCACATCAGCTGCCTAGAAGAACAAAGTTTCTTGTTCTGAATGCTGTATTAAATTGAGGGAAAGCATTGAACTTTATTTCTTTGTTCCTTTGTTTGCCATAGAAAAGGAACTTGTGCCAAAACTTGCTTTGTTTTACTAGGAGGAGAGTTGGGTGAGAGATGCTGAAGCTTCTGCCTGTGTTAGAATTTTGTGACAGTATGTAAGCAGTTATATCTCTCCTGAGCTGTCAGTAGCTCAGAGTCTTCTACTTTGATTAGACCAGTGACTGAAAAAATTACCATAATCCACTGACAGGCATGAAGAAAGCCATAATAAGACTGATAACAATGTGTCAGTTAAGAGGCTATTATATTTTACTGCCTTACTACAGCAGACTAAAAATCCATTCAAACTTACCATTGATATTACTAAAGCCTTTTAAAAATCTGCTGCCTGCCCTAGTCTTAATAATACTTATTATGCCGATGGGAGAAAGAACTAAAATATGCACCTGTTTACATGAGCGTTTAGATGTCGACAGTTTTACTGCAGGCATACAGAGTAGCTACAAATAGAGAGCCTTGGGTTTTTCCCTCTGTAAGCGGCAAACTTATAGATCTGGGCTAGAAAGGAAGCACAGAACGAAGAGTATGGCTTTGAAACATTATGCAATGATAGCTCAGACCTGCAAAGGCCTTTCTGTGGCAACTTCACAGGATACTAGATACCTGAAAGGGAGACATGCTCTCTACTTCAATCTCTACTCCTTTTTCCTGTCATCCCCTACACAATAAAGTTTTCCAGGTAAGTCAGTGTAATGTTTTGGAGGCCTTATGCAGATGGAGCTTTTACTATAATTATTCCTATTTTTAAAAAAAAACTTCTTGATGTTTCAGTTGAAGGTATTTTATGTGGCTGTTAGATTCAACAGGCCAAAGTTCAGTTTTTACAAAAAGGTTGGTGGCATTAGCTGTCTGCACTTTGCGTCCAAGATGGGTTGACTAGGGAATGTGTTGATCCTCTAGCATAAATTAAGCAGCTCTAGAACACAAATTTGCAGTGTACTTTTCCTGATGTCCAGTTGGAATCTCCAAAGCTGCAGATTGTGGTCAAGACAGGTTGTTATATCATCTGATACTACCAAGAAGAATGTGGCTCCATTAGCATTGTATCCCTTCTAGCAACCCTTAGCTTCCTCATTGAACTACAGAAGTCCAGCTTCCTCAATTGCTCCTTACAAATAATGTTCTCTAGACCATGACCATCTTGGTGACCCTCCTCTAGAGGTTCTCAAATTCTCTATATCCACCTGGAACTGGGCACAGGTTCCTGGTGCTTTACCAGCACCCTGTAGAGGGAGAGAGTAACTCCTCTTGATTTGCTAGCCATGGTACTCAATTTGATCATTATGAGTGAATGTTTATAGCTCATGTTTGGCTTGGTATCACAGGTTCTTTTCAACAGGGCTGAAACTTATCCAGCTGCTTCCCAGCATATATAGGTGCCTGGGTTTATTCCACCCCAGCTGCAAAACTTTGCACTCTGCTGGATTCTCATTGTTATTGCTTGACTATTATTGAACAATATGGACCTCAATATCAATCCATACCATATGTTTCTCACTTTAGACTGTCAACCATTGAGCAGTCAGTACTCAGCAGTACTCTGAGCTCAGCAGTCCAGCCTATTTTAAGTCTACCTAACAGTCTGTTCTTCCAGACCATACTTCTTCCAAAAACCTTACTAAAATCTAGATAGATTATGTCCACCATTCTCTCTTTATCCTGCTAGTTAGTCTATAGGTTGGCTAAGTATGGCTTACTCTTAATAACTGAGTGCTGACTTTTCCTGATTACCTTCTGTTTTGTGTGTGTTTGGAAATATATTTGAAGAGGATGTGCTTCAAGTGAGATTGTTTTTGGGTTTTCCTCCTTTCTATTCTTAGGGACCAGGATAACACATTTTCTTTCTTTTTTTTTTTTTTTTTTTTTTTTTTTATCAGTGACCTAGTCACCATGAATTTTCATAAACTGTAATAATGATGTTACTATCAGATTGACTGTCACTTTCAGCCCCTTCAGGAGGGCTCCAGGTTCTCTCTAGTCCTGTGGACTTGAAAAAATCCTGCTTCTGTAAGTAGTCATAACCTGTCACTCCATTGTTGGCTACACCTCTCCATTCAGGACTGTTCTGATACATGCAAAGATCTAGAAGGAAAGTCAGCCTGCGAAGATGAAGGGGAGGGGAAAAGATACCCTGTCTTCAGCAGCTTCTGTATTGTCCATTGCTAGGTTCTATAGGGTTTGTGGTGCAAAACTCATAAAGTTGCCTGAGAGATCTTAATTATCCGGCAACTGATGCACTCAGTAGCTTAGGAACAATTTTTTTTTTTTCATTACTTCTGTATCTTGTATTTCTCCTCCTCTTCGTCTGTGTGATGAATTTCATCACTCATTTAGAAAAATTGAAAACAGTTGGACAAAAAGACTGAACCTGTCTGCAGGTTGCTAAAACCTTTAGTTTATATTATCTTGCTAGTCTTTAGCATAAAAGACAATTTTTTCAGGAGGGTGTGGGAAAGCAGTGGACTTTGTGACACTCTTCAGGTGAGCACATTAGAAGTAGAGGATCAAAAGATCTCAAAATAATTCTGGCATTTCCATTCAACCCTGCATTTTTCAAGAATATTTGAGAGAAGTAATGATAGGTGATAGTAAATACATTAATGAAGTCACTTAGGATAAGCATAGATTTATTTCTTTTGAGTAGAGGAATCAATCCACCAGAAACTGTCTTAGCCCAGAGAGGTGGTAGATGTTCCATCCCTGGAAACATTCAAGGTCAGGCTGGACCAGGCTGTGAACAACCTGATCTGGTTGGAGATGTCCCTGCTCATTGCAGTGGGGTTGGACTAGATGACCTTTAAAGGTCTATTGCAACCCAAACTGTTCTATGATTCTATAAAGCCCATATAAGAGACCTATGATGTAGGAACTTGGCAAGTGACAATAAAGACTTTTTCCTTTTTTTAATAATATATTTAGAAAACTGTTTTAATGTTGACAAGCAGAGTAGATTATCTGTAGTCTTTGGTTTGGTGAGGCTCTTGCACTTTCCCTGCAGTGGTTACTGGATTCCCTTGTCAGTTAAGAGTTAGCAGTCTTGAGATTCTACTTTCTCTCTGGTTTTTGAAGCACATGCACGTGTGCATGAGGAGTAATAGGTAGGCTTACACAGACAAAGAAATAATAAGGATCAACAACTGACATTCCCTTTGCTAAGTGTGTTGTCATGTCTTTTATGTAGTATGTAGTATGCACTGAATTATTTTCTTGTACTTCCTGAATCTTCATCCTATCCTTCTCTCAAAACCATCGTAAGTGATATCTATAATCTCCAAAAGCTTCGCTCTTTTTAGGCCTCTGTCTTTTAGAGTCTCATCTTTTGAAGATTTGATTTCTGAATAGAAATGCGTACACCTTCTGGATGCTGACAAGATAGAGAAGTATTCTACAGCTTCTGTGATGAAACAAAAATCTGTCTGCTATCTGCCAGGGCCTGTCTGTGCACCTGATGAAGCTCAACATAGCTGAAACAGAAGCCTTAGTCTTCCCTCTCAGCCGTCCTCTACCTTTCTCTTGTATCCCTTGATTATGGCAGCAATCTTTCTCCTAGCCTTGGGAATGCAGTTTTGACCCACTTGTGTCAATGATAATAGTTGCTGTAAAGATCATTTCCTTAGCTCTCAGTTTGACCTCTGTCACTTCTTTCCTTGACTTCATCAACTAGTTCCATCTAACCTGTCACATTAAATGTAAGATGTTTGTCTTTTGTTTTCAAGGCCCTTTATTCTCTCCCACCTATCACATCTCCTGCATTACTATAACATTTATTTCTGCCTTCAGTGTAATCCACTTAAAAACTCTTAACACTTTTTTTTTTTAATGCTATGATTTATTTCATAAGCAGGCAAAAAGCTGCAAACTATCTTCCTTCAAAGCCCTTCAAAAATTTTCTTTATTTCTGGTGCCTACAAAAGTTTTCCACCAGGTAAGCAGCTGTATTATGCCCAGACCACTATTCTTCATACTGACCAATGTTATCCCATTGTTTCCTTATATTTTCGTCTTTTGCAATCTGCTGTTACGCAAGTTGTGGTAGTGGACTTTTTTTTCCTTCTTCATTTTTGTTCATATAGTGCTTAAGAGAATGGCCTGAGTTGCACAGGCACGATGGTTACGCTAAATATAAGGGACAATATTTGTGACTATGGCTTTCTTTTCCATTCATAAGCCACTTCTTTGCATCTTGTGTTTGCAAGCCTCCCAGAGATTAGAGTCTGCAGAACAGAAGTTAAGTCCATCTGACTGATGTTTTTTTCTGAACCTTCCAGCTGTAATTCACAGGTATAGCAGAGAGGCATTGTGTGCACAACCTGTGCTCCCTGGGCTCATGACGTCCTTTGCTACAACGCTGTCTTCAAACAGGTAAAATTGTTGGAAAGACTTAGTGCATACTTTTCAAATTGCATGCACTGAAAGAAACACTTGTACAGGTCGCTTGACCCATCGCATTTTGGGCTTTCTCTTTTTAATTGCGAGGCAACATTTTAACATTTCTGCTTCTGTATGAGCCCAAATGCCAGAAACAGCTAGTCAATTTGATTGCTGTCTGTCAGCCAGCATTATCCCATTTTGTAGACTACAAGAGAAAGTGCAAGTGTGTGCTGCAGCTGCAGATGTGCCACTTAATGGAACCCTGTGAAATGGAGCACTTCTGGAAAGCATATTCCTCAGTTGCTGATTAGTCTCATGCTCTCCTTTAAGCTCAGCACATTAGATATGTGTCTATCAGCTGTTTCAGTTTCATGACCATGCATGATGAGACCGCAAAACTACTCACTAGAGCCTTTTTAGAATTTGAGTCAGTTTTCATTTCGCCCATATGCAGTTCTTTAAAAGGGGACATTTATGAATAGATGATAGATTTTTTTCACCAAGCCTGGGATATTGCAAGTCTTGTACCAGATAAGTCTTATTTTTTGACTAGATAGAGTGCTGGTGGAAGAAGCTGACGCTTGCTGTTTGTAAGGGTGTGCTTTAATAGTCTCCCATTCCTCCTCTGTATGCTGCTTGCTGTTTTAGATTTGGAATTCTCTGAAGCACTGATGGAATCTCTGGAAATTATTGCCTGGACTAGGAGTGCACTTGTAACTCAAATGAAATAATGGTAATAATAAGAAGGCTTGATCTATTCTGACTGTATTTCATGCAACAGACAATAGCTCGATATGTTTGTTATATCTTGACCTTTCTCTGTGGAAATTAAAGCTTCCAGGTTCTTTTTTTTTTGTAGCAGGCTGCATTTTGCTCTGTGTTCAGAATTTCACATGTATCAAAGCCTAATAGGAACAAATTACAATGTTGTCATTGCAGTGTGATTTGCAGACTTCTTCCTGGTTCTGGGGTTGCTTTTCTCTCTCTTCTCTTGCTCTGTTTTCTCTTTTTTCTCCAAGGCCTTTTTCTTTGTGCCTTTGAGTTGGGTGTCCTTTTTCATCTCTCACTGATTGCATTTGGATCCAAGCACCAAAATAGGATGGATTTTTTGTGGTTTTGTTGTTTTGTTTTTTTTTTTAATTAAATAAAAATACCTGAACTGATCTAGGTCTTTTGTACTCAGTCTGTAGCTTTCAGTAAATGTATTCATGTACTGAAATTATAATAAAATTCAAGTGTGAATGCTGTTTTGGCTGGAATGCACGATGTCATTATTACGTTCTGCTTTTTATACTGACTAACCTGTGATTTTTAGGGGCTGTGACAAGCTGCATATTATCTGCAAGAAATGTATACTGGCATCATCATAAATTTTCTCTGCTTTAAGCTACTACATCATTCTTCAGACTTTTTCTTGCACCATGTATGCTCTTAGAACAGCTTTTCTTGGAGCTTTTCTCTATCTCTGTAGTCACAGAAATCTCCTGAAATCATAGTATTCTTGACTCTGCCACTAGCTAGATCTTGGAGAAGTAGTGGAAATATCTTTTACTTGTCCCTAACCCCACGAAAATCCCAATTCTAAACTGATTCGAGTCTTGTGCTTAACTGCACTAGATCATTCCAGAGAGATGGAAAGAGAGAAGAGGTCCTACAAGCGAAAAACAACCTTGAGGAAAAATATTATCTGTATTAGGTTTAGTTATTCTGAGTTGTTGTAAATCACAGCCCAAGAGGAGCGCATATGTGGGCTATAGAGCATGGGTATGTTTTCAAAACAAGATGGGAAATCTGCTTCTGATCTGAATCCTTTCTGTGCCATCAAATGACCTTTAGGGTATCAGCTGGGGTCAGCAATCTCTGTGTGTGTTCTGCCTCTATTTGCACATCCTTTGTTGTTAAGTCCCGTAAGTTTTCTGTCTGTTCATTTCTTTGATAGATTCTTTCAGCCAGCCCTTTAGTTTCTTCCAGCTGCCCAATAACATGCTTGCCACAGCAGATGCTCTGGCTTCATTCTTTAACACATATCACAGATACTTCCATCTTCTTTTTTTGGATAGCTTTGGAGATAAAAATTGTCAGACGCTCTACTAAACTTCAGCGTTTGTTGTCAGTTAATTCAATTTGATTGAATATCTAGTATTTTCCAGAGGCATTTGCTTTCAAAGGATACTTACATGTCATTCTGTCCCTCTGTTGGATTTCTTTATCTTGTGTTCGTATGCGAGATGAATGTTTGCAGTTCGGTCTGTGGATAATGGCCAAATTAGGAATGACTATGAATTCAGCTGTCTGTTTGTGACTTCATTACATTATTTTCTCTAGTCATTTCCACTGGCTTGCATTATACTTTCAGAGTACAAGGATAACGGATCTTTTCTATTCCTTTCCCTCCTAATAAAGTACTTACTGAGAGACAGTAGGACACCATAGTTCCTGGCGTTAGCTCAATGGTGTTACACTGGCGGGGGGCAGGAGGTGGATTTGACTCTTTACTTAGAATTTTTTATTTGTTTTTAAATGTCCTTATTTATTTTTGAGATGCTAAGAGGCAGACTTGCTACTAACCTGGGGTACTGAGTGTGATAAATAAGCTTCTGGAATGTGTTTCTGCTGCATTAACTTGGCTGCCTTCATAATGGTCCGCCTGTCAGGACGCCATCACTTCGCAATTGCATGTGGCTTCTCTGGGTGTTTCAAGCAGGCAAATCAAAGCTTACTGGCATGCTTTAGTCTCTGAGCTGTGTCTGCAGTGCTCTTGTATAACGGCTACTTTCTTTCAGCCTTTGGCGAACGGTGCATGTTACTGCAAATGGGAATGACATTCCGTACATGTGCAGTAGCAGCTGGAGCATGCCGCAGCTTTACAGAGGTAAGGCAGCCTGGCACGCACCCCGGGGAAAAAAGTTCCAAATCCAAGTGCATTTTAAGGTCATTAATGTGTCACTGGCAGCACTATAGTTAGAGGGGGCCATTTAATTAACATTAATTGCTGACAGCTCATTGTGTGGCTCATGAAGGGTTTGCTGAAAAGCACCTCATAAGATACACACAGCTTTGAGGGAAGTGCATCTTTTCTCATGTGCTCAAGCTCCATTTATTTAGGTTTTCCATGCATGAGGCAGTGCTATCAATATTATTTTTATTTGCATAATATTTGTGGAATGTTTGAGGCATTTTAAGTACAAGGCGTGGCAGAACAGAGTCATGGACAGAAGCCAGCTCTAGCATGCGTTGTGTGTTACTGTTGTGGGTTTTTTTTTTTTTTTTTTAATTGCCTTTTACTAGCCTGAAAAATAACTAACAGCAGAAAGTAGTCATGAAAAATCTCTATTTTGTCACATCTCCATGCCATCTTTTCCACCGAAAATGAGCCATGACTGCCTATACTTTTCCTCATAACTTTGATCATCCTAAAATATCAGTGGTCATATGTAATAATGTTCCTTAAGTGTGGCTGTGCCTATTTGTCCATGTTCAACAAATCTTTGTTTTTAGCTTAGCCTTTTGTCTTCACATTTGTATAATATTAATTTTTAAGAGGACCAGTTTGCACCAGAACTGACAACTCTGCAATGTTTTTGTATAGCTGTGTCCCAGATCTGATTACTCTTTGTTGCTGTCATTGGTTGTTGTATTATATCTTCTTTGGACACACAGTTCTTGGAACGAAGATTTTATTTCTACATTAATTATTTTTGTGCCATGGTGAACCGTGATGTATATAGCTAGTGCAGCTGGTTGTGAATTTTCCAAGTTTTAACAAAAATTAAATTTCCAGCCTTTTAAAAGAAAAGGGACCTTTGGTTTAGAACAGAATTGGGAAACTCAATCTAGAACAGCTGATAGTACAGTCATTAGAATTGTGCTTAGAGGCCTTGGTCTGCCTAGTTTAGATGAGGAACTTGCATTTTTGGTATCATACACAAAACTCAACTGCTCCAATGGGGAGACTGAGAAGTCTCCTTAAGTTGCTGCTTCATTGAGATATTGACTATTAATCAGGTAGGTTAGTGTTTCTCACTTTATCTAGGCTTGTTTTTGTTGTGGCTTTAAACTTCAACAGGCCTTAGTTATATCCTAGTGTACTTGATCTTCAAAGAATTTTACTGACTTTGGATTTGATACTATGTGATGCCAAACACATCCTGTAAGGTGTTGAATGCTTCTGCTTATACTTGCATTTTCACGCCAGTTGGTCCTGTTACCTAATTAAATAATTTGCTGGCTGGATCTCTAGTTCACATACTTTATACCTCACAGGTTCTAATAAATGCCTTTTACCATTTCCTTTTTAAATATTTTTTTTTTTTATTTTGCTAATATGCTGTCATAACCTCTCTCTCTGTCTGAATGGTTTAATTTTTTCCCCACAAATAATGTTTTTTCTTAATCTTCCTGCTATATGATTGTTCCATTTAGCACATATTCCCAGACCAATTATTTTAATTTTTTGTACATTGAACTGCATTTGCCATCTGCTGGCCTAATTACCTAAATGATCCAAATCCTTTGGAATCTGATTGTATTAATCTTCATTATTTGCTCTGACTCTAATTTTAGTACCATTTGAAAATCTGGAGATCTTACAATGATTGCTATTCTGTAAACCAGTGGCATAAGTGATGATTTGACTCATATTAATAGGTATATGTTACATTTCTCTTACATTTTAAAGGTAATTTTTGTCCTCAAATAGTCTACATTTGGTCAGCAGGTATTTGATCTTCAGAAAGCTGTACAGTCAGGTTTGATCTTGCAAGGCACTACCATGTATTGCAAGGTGCTGAATGTCTTCCACTTATGTTGATGCTGTCTAGATTATATGAAGCTTATAAACTGATTTGGTTTCACAGTTCTTTGTGAGGAGAGGGGATATTTCCCTTCTGGGGACACTGAGGCAGAAAGATGTGACATGTCACAGGATGTGGTAGAAAGCAGGTAGAAAACCAGGTCTAGAACTTGATTTATCAGTCCAAATCATCTGTCATGGTATTAACCGTGAAATCTTAGAATGGTATTTTCCTTCTGCCTTGTCAATATACGTAGGAAAGGCACATGCCAACTATCTGTTTAAGGACTATAAATGTCAAGTAGGTTAACTTCCATATTGATGAATATGTAATTTTATCCATAGTTCATTATTGATTTGATTTCGAAATTAGCTTTGTGATAGACGTAACTGCACTTGGCAATTTTGCAAGTTAAAGTAACTGAAGACGCCTCATATTACATTAAGATACCTCAGAAGTTAAGTAATTCATATCCTAATATGCCCAAAATATTTGCTGCCAATCAAAAACTGGGCTTAAACACAAAAAACGACACCAAACCTCCCACCTCATAACCCAAAGCCTGAATTGAGGCTTCTTTTAAAAAGTCAAAGCCCATAATATGTATCTTCAACTTACTTTGATCTTTTTTTCAGTTCTGGTTTTACCATATTTAGCATGGAATCGGAATATTGCACTGATAAGGAGCCTTTCTGGCTTGTGTGGTGCTCTGCACGGAATGTGCTTTTCAGGCTGGCATTTTACCATGGAAAATTGTTGCCTTCCTACTTATCTTAGCACCACTGCTGAAATGCAACAGTACTGGCAAACTTTCATATAGATGTAGCTTATCCAGATTCCCTAGGGATCATAAGCTGTTCTGCCAAAATGTTCTTTTCTGGTAAAACTGGGTAATTTTAGAAGTTGTTATATTAAAATATCCTGTTAAAAAAAAATTAAAAATCGCACTTCAACTAATTGATAGTCTTCATGCATGATAGTCTCCATGCCATAGTGAATGACTGTATGAAGTTTCCCCTAATGATTCCTCATGGTTTTCTTGTATATAATATATGTGTGTGTATGTTTGGGAGAGTGTCTGAATATTTGAATACATGAATATGTATCAATGTGCATACACACTGTTCAAAATTGGTATGTGTATCTAGGTGCATGTATATCATGCTGGCATGATCTGTAGAAATGAGCTTTAGGTCTAGTCAAGAGTAGCACAAAATAATTGTAAAACTTCATGATAGTGTCTCTCATAAGTGTGTTCCCTTTCTTTTGTGATAATATAGTCTTTGGTGAGGTCTTCTTTCTACCATTAATGCTAACC
Organism: Tetrax tetrax; assembly: GCA_009806455.1. NCBI lineage: Eukaryota > Metazoa > Chordata > Aves > Otidiformes > Otididae > Tetrax > Tetrax tetrax. The sequence goes on from WHYT01016527.1 coordinate 275,309, forward strand.
ACTTGCTAGTGCAAAAAAAAAGGCTTTTTTTTTTTTTTAATTCACTTATTTATATCATGAGGAAGGGAAAGCACATTTATCATGCGCATCTTTTAGAAGATATTTGAGAAAGAAAAGTAACTGTAAATTGCAGGTGAGGCTCAACTGAAATTAAGTTTATATGTCTGACTGGAGTAACTCACCACTCCCCCCGCCCCGGTATTCACTCTTGACTGGTAATGCCAGTTTTTTAAGAGGTACTTGCTGACTGGGGGAATTCCCTTGGCAAAATGCACTTCATCCCCTGGAGTAATAAATCATGGATTTACAGGGCAGAAGCCATTGTCACATAGACCTAAATATAGCTTTTGGCTTTTCAGTGTTGTCTGGGTAGGTTTGAGAAGGTTGAATGATGCCTGGCATTTGTACTGTCACATTAGTAGTTTGCTTTTTCCTTTTACTTACCATGAAAAACAGAATTTAAAATCTCTACCCAGTATACTGCAATTTTTCAAATACCGAACAGCAGAAAAGTTAGCGGTTCTTACCGGATGTTAGTTTCAGAAGGATAGCTGTGGGGTTTTGCAGACTGCAAACAGAATGTCCAAACAAGTCTCATTTTTCTCATGTAAACAGAAAGCAGTGATGTGCAATAGAAGTGCCTGACATCCCTGTTAATAGAGCGGGTTTCTGAAGTTTTAGCATCTTAGACATGTGGGGTTCCTTATGATTAGCAGTGCCTATGTGGAGCAGATTCTGGCTTCTGTGTTGATTGACAGCCAAGGAAAGTATTTCCAGTCCCAAATCCAAGGACCTCACGCTCCACCATTGCACTGTGTACTGAAATATAGGGGAACATTTGTGCATGGGAGAACTTGGGATCAAGGCTCGTGATCTGGATGTACATCTCCTCTTAAAAGCAACGTGGTACTCCACACCCCTCTGTATCTGCCTCATTCTATAAACGAGCAATCTGTAGTTTCTGGGTGACCTGTAGGCACATCATTGCAGTTTTATGGGACAAAGAATGAAAACACAGCCTAGAGTGGGCTGCACAGGTGTCTTTCAGTTAACTTCAAGAGCTAAAATGGCTTAATTAAAGAAATATTTCAACTTTATTTGAAACTTAAGCATATTCAAATATAAGATTTTTTAAAAATAATGAAAGTTTGCAGAGTGAAGCACTTGGCAAATCTTCTCCTCATAATTTTGTAAAATTCAATAATCTGATATACATCAGCAAATAAGAAATGAAAAAGGAGTCATGACGAAGGGAATTTACATTATGTTTTCTTCGTTCCAGGATATGAGTCATCAGGAAGACAAATGGCCTTTATTAGATTGAAATTTAATTTAAGATTCTTTCTGAATGAACATTTTTGTCATGTTTTATCTATTGATATACAGTAGATTGAAGAACTCTTGAACTGGTTTTTTTTTTTTAAATAGATTTTGCATATAGTTAGTTATTACTGGGCATCAAGTTGTCTTTCATTGTTTTGCCTTGTGTTGTTTTTCTAAATCCTTCCTGCTGCATAGAATAACAATAAAGGAAAGAAGACATTAAACATGTGTAGGAGTTTCTTTTCAGAACCGTTTTCCCCAATAATAATAATGTTCCTGTTAAACAGTTTGTTACGAATGCCAGCTCTGATGCATGGTAGGCTTTTTTACAATCTTAAATTTCATTTAACTGCTCGAGTACAAACCACTACTCACCCAAATGAGCCTTATTACAGTTTCATTGGGGAAAAAAAAAAAACCTAAAGGAAATGAGTTGTGGTATAACAGTGGTGTGACAGGCAGTTTTGGGTGCTGTAGTGGCTGTACATAATGATGTGAGCTGGGGACATCCTTGAATATCTGGTGGACTAAAGAATTAGGACTTAGATTGTAAGGTGCTCAGCGTCTGCGTCTTTGAGCAATGCCAGTTATGGAGAGGTGAGATTTTTATTGTTTCCCAGTGGGAACTGAAAGCAGTGGCTGTTTCACAGGAATAGCTCGCTCCCCTTTTTAAATGCATTCTTTTCCTTGTCTCTCAACCGTAACTCTTTAAAGAGTAATTATGTGGTGTATGCATTTGAACCACTGACTCTAGGCAAATTGAAGCTGGCATTTCAGAAAGAGGACAACACATTATGAGCTCCTGACTTTTTTTCATTGCCCGTAGCTATTGTAGCTGAGGTCATCTAGCCAGTGAAGCAGCAAGTGCACATCACAACTGGGGCTAACAGACAATCAAACAAAGCAGCAGATGAAGCAGCTGATAAGGGACAACCAGTAAAGAAAAGAATCTCTCTTCTCAAGGCTCTACCACAATTTAATTAAGAAAGTAAACACTGTTGTTCATTCTTTTTTATGTTTTCTTTCTTCAAGCATCACTTCTACAATTAATTCTGCCACTTCATCATCTCACTGACAACACTGCCAAGAATATTCAGATACATTCAATGGTTATTGTATCTATAATTTTTCTTTAGCAGATCGAAGGGTAAAGGACGACATGGGCATAGTATGATTTCCTCTGAGCTTAAAGGAGAGGTCTCAGTCTCGTGTACAGGAATTCATTTAATAAGGAAATATTTTTGTCTTGATGACATGCACTTCCTTCTGACAAAGCCAGATCATTCCTCTCAGAAAAGGTGTCAGACAGGATTTGAATCTAGAGGCGCAGAACTGTAGAAAAAAGTTTGCTGCTCCTCCAAGTTAACAAATTTCCACCTACTAGTTCTCAATAAATGCTCACCCAATTCTTCTTTCCTGACCTACTTCTATGCATCTTTTTTGCCCGACAAGGCACTACAGCGTTCAGTTCCATCACATGTGATGCAGAGCTGTGTCTGCATGGCTAGGCTTCCTAAAAATCTCTTCCTGAAAGAAAAGAACTTTTTGTCAGGACTCCATGAACCATGTGTGATTGTCATACGTGCCCTCACAAGGTGGGGTTGATATTATCCACGTCTAGTGTTGCCTGATCTTATGAGTATTTTTTTCGGTGATTGTTGATGCAAGTTTTATAATAGGAGAAGAGGTTTCAGATATCATGAGAATAAATGTTTCATTTTGTCTGTCTGTCCCACTTGTGCTGCCTGAAATAGAGACAATGATCACAGATGCTATGAAGGAAAGATGACAGCATCTTCTAACAACATAGTAATGTTTCCTCAGGTGCAGCTAGGGGCAATTATCTGAGTAGTTCAGATTCCTGCCCATGTTAGTCTCACTGTTCCTTTGGAAGCAACAGGTTGGTCACTTTGCTGCTTTGTGCTTCACTTGCTTAAGGAAGTTGAGTGAGAGGACTGCAAAGAAAACCTGAGTACCACGGTCAGTCTAGAAGAGGAGAAAAAATTCTGTAGCTTTTTCCCACCCCCTTCTTCCAGGATGGGAGGAACAGCAAAGACTCATGTAAAGGTTTTGCAACAATGACTAAAGAAACTAAATTACTACAGGGTTCAGAAAAAGGCTATTTTGTGGACTGCAAGTTGACTAAACACCAAGAAGCAAGTGGTGGAGTCTAAGTGTAGTAGAAGTCAGTCACTTATTGGGTTGAAAAAGGAATCCTCAGGAATCACCGTCAGTGGGTCAGAGAAAGAAATAAACATTGAAATCTCCAAGAGTTCAATTACTAAGCTTGTTTCAGAAGGTAAGCGTAGTGTGCTAATGGTGAGGAACTCCAGCAAGACCTTATGAAGCTCTGGCGGGGGTGAGGGGAAGGTGGCAGATCAAGTGTCAGAATAGATAAACAATATCATGCATCCAAATAAAAATAATCTAAACCATACCCACACGATGCCAAGCTCAGAACAAGCAATTGCAACACAAGAGGAATATCTCAGAGTCAGTTGAGAGATTTCTGAAATTGTTGGCTGAATGCGCAGTAGCAGGAGCCAAAAGAACAACCAAAATGGGGGGCATTGTAATGAGACAGAGGGAAGCATCTTGGCATTATACGAAGCCCTGGTATTTTACACAGCACATGGTGAACTTCTGGAACATGCTGTAAGGAGCTTGTACAAGTAGACAATTTCAGCAGGTTTGAAAGGGATTACATTAAATCACGTACAACAGGTCAATAAATGGATACTAAAGGATTAGGCAGGGATGTATCCTCTAGCATCTCTAATACAACACTTTCTGATGGTAGGGGAATATTGGAAGAACGGATCACAGGCAGTGTCAGGCTCGCTTGTTTTTTGTAAATAGCATTCCCTAATGTCACTCCCAGAGACAGGATCCTGGGCTAAATGGTCTGCTGCAGCAGGGCAAAAGCAAATGATGCAGCTAGAACAAATTGGGAATTGAACAGATGTGCTACTGAGAGATGGACAGGAGTACTAATAGGGGGCTGGGAAGCACAAATGTCGTGGTGGGCAGAGTGGTGGGGAATGAGACAGGAGTTTGGAGGATGGAAGGAAAGGGAGAAGAGGTGGGCCAGAGATGGGAATATGTGCAGTGGAAAATGTCCTGGTAGCAAATTTACCTTCCTTAGTAAGCTGTGCATAGTGAGCAAGGCCAGTTGTCCCTCTGACACAATGGATCCAATGAGGTCTAACATGAGAGAAAGAAGAAAGATGCAGTGTAGTAAATCCCTGAGCTAATAAACAAATTTTGATACATGAGCATGATAATACTTTGGTTTGCCTAGAAATGAAAAAGTAATTTTTAAAGTTGGATTGCTACTGCTAAGATATTAGGACTCATAAATTATTCAGACAGTTACTGTAGCTTCAAATGTACTCTTTGTAAGCTGCAGTAACTGACAGATGCTGTGCCATCTGACTGATACAAAGGTGAGGACATACATTAGAGGCTTAAGCTTACAGATGAGTAGTATAAAAGCTACCATGGCTGAAGTTTTGTGAGAAACCTACTAAATGCTGCTAAGTGAAGAAAAGAAAACAAACAAAGAAAACAGTAGTTGATGAGCTTGTTAGAACTAACTTTTCTATATCTAGTCCAGCTGGAGATGTGAGGGAAGTATTACAGCATTCAGAAAGCAGGTTTGTGAAGCAGAGGATGAGATTCTCCAGAAGCATGTGATGTAAAAAGTAAACAGTCCCCTATCTGGGCCCCAAGCAGGCGTACTGAACCTCATAATAGCACTTGCCTGTGCTGTTGCACACCTGCTATGTTACAGTGATGTTCAGTACCACGCCACTCACAAGTAAGTGGTACAAGACTCACAAGTACATGCTAATGTCACAGTTGTTAGTCTCCCACATTCAAAGGTAGAACATTTACTGGTTTGGCACTTAGGTTGTTATGTATGCTAACAATATAAAATGAAACTTCCTCCATTTTTAAACTCCGAGCTTCTTCTGAGTTAGCTAGTGTGTTTTTGTGTTGCCACTCTTACTGACTTTCTCAGGTTTACACTGTGAAGTGCTTTTGATGCTTATTATAGGAGCCCTCTCTGGACCATGTAACTAAGTGACAGGGTGACAGGACAGACATTCAACTGCCTTGCCATATGCATCTTGCATTGGGGTTGTAATTCTCTTTCCCTGCCTCTGTTCAGGGAAAACAGAGTTTTCTCTGTGTGTTGTAGCAACCAGGGACTGCTAAGCATATTCTAAACACTGGTATTATTGAGCTGAGATTTAGTTGGATCTGGGCGGTGCAGTGGCTAAGGACCTAGAACTCTGTCCTTCACTTCTCCCAGTATTTCTGTACAGGGAGCTGCTTTGGGGTTAGTACTGCAGTGGGAGATTAAAAAATGAAATACTAAGATATTAAATTGTAAGTAAAACTACAAACTAAGATTATGCGTAAAGGAAGACACTAGAAGGTTCTCTACCTGTGCCTTATGTATGGATTTTAATCATCACAAAAGTATACGAGATGCTAATAAATATAAGTGCATTGTATTTAAAAAAATAAATTAACTAAAAATTATGTGAAAACTATAAGACAGTATTTTTCAGCCTTATTTTTACCAATTAAAGGTTCTTATCTCTCCTTTATCTAGATTCCTAAACATGCTATGGAAAAGATGGCAGTGGCCTGCGCTTTTCTTCTGTACAGCGTGGGGCCCATCTGCTCCTTTTGGAGCTGGGGAGGGAACAGGGAAGAGCTCCTGCAAGGGCAAAGAAAATTAGAACTCCTAGAAGTAGGAGGTTGTGTACAAGGGTTTGTTTTTTTTTTCTTGGCCTTTTTTTACTGCTAATAGTAGATTCAGTGGGTGTACAACTGCTGACAGCCACATATAAACACTGCTGCAGAATTCCGCTATCCCTGCTGCAAATTTTGGGCCTGTTGTGCTGTAATTTCAGAGCTTCTGTTTTTGTATATCCAATTATAGATCTTATTTTGGTGTTGAAATTGCAGCAGGTGGCTATAGTAGGCACAGATCTAGCTAATTTTTATATATGGAATCATAAAAGCAAGCGACAGAGACAAAGCTTGGTTGTAAACTGATTGTGATTTAGTCCCTTTTTTTTCCCATTAAAAAGAAAAGGCATACAAATCCTTATAGATTTGAACCCCTCTGAACAGAGAAGTTAAAATGATATGCAAAGTATCTGTGCTCCACACATACACTAATATTGCAGATATGTAAGAAATTATAAACAAGAGTTAATTGTGTTGTAAGTGTACGTAATCTCATGAACTGTTCTCCACTGAAATCATAATTCACCGTCTGCATGCATAGAGCTGCCCAATAATGTTTCCTAGCAGCACTTACCATCAAGGACTTGGCATCAGGTTAGGAAGGTTTACATAGAGCCAGTTAGAAATTGTAATTTTCATGAAACAGTACAGTACTTTTGTCTGTTCTGATTAAGAACCACACTCATTTTCTAGCTTAAGATGTAGTAACAAGTGTCAAAGCAATTTTTTCATTTAACAACATATTGAAGCGTCAGTGGTACTGGTTACAAACAGAAGAAAATCATACTCCTAATGCAACAAAAAAAAGAATGAATGTAATTGTCATATCCATAACCTGGGATTTTTGGACAGTAAATTTGAAAGCTATACAGTTTGAATAGTTGAATGATCTTTTTTTTTGCCTCTGCCCCCACTCCTCTTACAAAGGAAAATGATCTCCAGTTTTGTGTTGCCTCTTATTTTAGCTAACGAGGCAAGGAAAGTAAATGGAAAGAAATCATATTAAAATTCCCAATGTCACACGCTAATTCAGAGACAGAACAAAGAAATTAAAACATTTTTGTAACTAGTTCAAAGGTAATCTCTCTAGTGATCATGTAAAATTTAGACTTCAGCATGAGTATGCTCATGAACTGCCTTTAGATAACAGCCCACATTACAATCTGCTATTTTGTTTTGAATGAATGTGTCGTGACTAGAAGTTTAAGTGGTAACTACAGATAAGATTGAATGCAGCACTTTAATGATATCCCTTTTCAAGTTAGCTGCTAGAAATAGTTTCATTTCATTTGCTGAAGTCCATTGAGAATATAATTTTATTTTGCTTTACATAAAATTAACAAACTTGTGATGTTCAAAAGCCGGTGCCAAAATCTTAATTGAAATGGGCAATTTAAATTTTTTTTTACAGTCTTAAGCATATTGTTTGGAAAAGAAGCATCCTGTCTGAAATAATTTTATCTTTGATCTTTAAATACTGAGACAAATTCAATCAGACTCTTTTGCATGAATTTCAATTGTATAGAGTGTTTGGTTATCTATGCTACTCTTTTAATACGTTGTATCATAACACCATTAGTTTAGAAGGGCATCCTTGCTGGGTTTTGTCCCAGAGCGGTCATTCTCATTTTCTGTCGTGGGGCAGAACTGTTTTTTGTTCATTCTCAACAATTCTAGTAAATCTGATTTGGACTACCGTATTTATGTTAGTGGTAGTAAGATCACTTTAGCTCAAGTATTTCAACCTTTATGAAGTGCATGTCTAGCTTCTGGTATGTAGGAGTGCAAAAGTCCTCTGCAGTGGAATTGGCGTGGTTTCACCAGGCAGAAACGGGATGTGTGGGAGGACAGGAACTAAAGTTAAAATCCAATGAGATCAAAAGAAGGATATACATATCTTTTGTTAATACAAACTCAAATCTGAAATAGCATCTTTTTGATCCTGTAAAGGACAGGAGGAAAGGTCAAGTGCAAGGTCCTGCACATGGGTCGAGGCAATCCCAGGCACAAATACAGACTGGGCAGAGAGTGGATTGAGAGGAGCCCTGAGGAGAAGGACTTAAGAGTGTTGGTCGATAAGAAGCTCAGCATGAGCCGGCAATGTGCACTTGCAGCCCAGAAAGCCAACAGCATCCTGTGCTGAATCAACAGAAGCATGGCCAGCAGGTCAAGGAAGGTGATTTTCCCCCTCCACTCTCATGAAACCCCACCTGGAGTACTGTGTCCAGCTCTGAAGCCCCCAACATAAGAAGGACATGGACCTGCTGAAGAGGGTCCAAAGGAGGGCCACGAAGATGAGAGAGGGCTGGAGCACCTCTCCTATGAGGACAGACTGAGAGAGTTGGGGCTGATCAGCCTGGAGAAGAGAAGGCTCTGGGAAGGCCTTATAGCAGCCTTCCAGTACCTAAAGGGGGCTTATAAGGAAGATGGGGAGAAACTTTGTAGCAGGGCCTGTTGTGATGGGATGAGGGATAATGCTAGACTTAAGTAGACTAACAGCATCATCTTTTGCATTTCCATAGCGCCTTTTATCAGAGGATCTGGATAAAGGGGTTCTACAGGAAAGATGGGGAGAGACTCTTCAGTAGGGCCTGTTGTGACAGGACTAGGGGTAATGGTTTCAAAATAGAAGGAGGTAGATTGAGACTTGATATAAGGAAGCAATTTTTTACGATGAGGGTGGTGGAACACTGGAACAGGTTGCGCAGAGAGGTGGTAGATTCCCCATCCCTGGAAACATTCAAAGCCAGGCTGGACAGGGCTCTGAGCAACCTGATCTGGTTGGAGATGTCCCTGCTCCTTGCAGGGGGGTTGGACTAGATGACCTTTAAAGGTCCCTTCCAACCAAACTATTCTATGAAAGCAATGAATTGAGATGGGAGGCACTGGCTAGGGAAGGTGGCACAGCACTTCTTCTAAGCCTTTCTCTGGGATAGATGTAAGGAACAAAGAGACTCTGATCTGCTCTGCTCATTCTCAGAGCTGGCCGCACATTAGCTTGTTTTGGTGTTTAGTTAATTGTCCTGGTTTTGCCAGGGATGGAGTTAATTTTCCTCTCAGTAGCTGGTGTGTTTTGGATTTCATGTGTGAAGAATGTTGATAAACACCCTGATGATAGGAGTTGTGAATGAGACCAAGGACATCGTCCTGCTTTCCAAGTCTCGCTAATTTGCAGATGCAGGAAGCTGGGAGAAAGACAGACAGAATAATTGACCCAAACTGGCCAAAGAGAGTATTCCTTGCCACAAACGTCATGCTCAGTATATAAGTGGGGGCAGGCCAGGGTGGGTATCTGCCTTCCTGGCATCCATCTTTCTCCTCAGTTTGCTGGCATCGTTCCCTCTACCTTGCTGGCTCCCTTTTGCTCCTTTGCTTGCCGCTCGGTTTTGTTTCCGTGATCGCTGCTCGGGACGGGCTGTATCGGTCATTGGGACATCGGGTGATGGGAAAACATATATTGTTCACTTTGTATGTTATCCTTATATTATGTTATTATTGTAGTTTTCCCTTGTTGTTTTAGTAAATTGTCTTCATCACCACGAGTTCTCCTTTCCCAATTCTATCCCCTATCCAACTGGGGAGAAGGAGGGTGGGCGAGAAACTGTGTGGTAATTCGGGCTAAACCATCACATTAATGTGTTCTGTCTCTCAAACAGCCTTTTGAGAACATTGTGGAGAGCTTACATGGATCTATACATGTCCTTGTAAACAGGTCCAAAAAGGGAACCTGCACCTCAGTATTTTCTCCATGAACAGAGCTACCTATGGATGCTGGAGCTGGGAAGGGGAGCTGATGCTGTGAGACAGTCACTCCAAATATAGAAATGCCACTACAACTGAAATAAGTACTAAGGATTTTTGTGTAGGTTTTCAGATCAAACCCTTTAAAGAAAATCTGTTAAATCTAAGTAGATGCTACATTGCTCCAAGCCCATGTAGCTTTCTCAAATTTTTTTATTTGGTCCTTCATATTTTACTCCAAATTATTTTTAAATGAGGTATTAGGATCCACTAATTTGCATCCTTACCAGGACGGCTTCTTTGGGCTGTTGCTTCCAAATAGTCTGAGTAGCAGTTGACATATGAACCTCATTGGCAAGGATGCCAGTGTAGCTATTTCTTGACTGTGATGCTAAGTAAGACAGTGAAAGCATTTTCTTACTGTCTAGCTTTTCATTGTTATTTGCCCTACGGTCACATTCAAATAGCTTTAAAAGAACATGGAAAGTAAATCAGCAAAGTTTGAACTAAACTAATTGTTTCATATGTAGATAGCATTTGATTATATCATTAATATCTTTATTTGCTTTCAGTATTCTATATTAAATAAAAAGGTTTACTATTAGAAGAAAATTGAAAAAAAAAAAAAACAACCCACTCCCAGAAAACCCACCCCAACCCCCTAGACATTTTCCAAATCAAATTTCATGCCAAGAGCACTAGCAGATAAAAATTCCATTCAGATCTGTTACAGTCAGGACAAAGCAGTTCTAGAGACTGGACATAACTTTCTGAGTTATTATTCAAATGCAGGTTCCAGATATGTTTTTACAAGACAAAGACGTTTTGTGACTGAAGATGACCCTCCATTGGTCCTCTGCCTTTTCTGCCTTGTTATAGATTTCTTGAAGTGTTCAAGAAATTAGGCACTGAACGCTGAACATTGCCTGATGATAAACTGCAGAGCCTTTGTTTGTGACTCTGTATGAGGAGGAGTCTGAATTTGGAATAATGAAGCTCTGACCTTCAGTGTGGAGCAACACTCATACAGCTTGCATGCCTGTGTACATCTCTTTCTGAATGAAGTGCTCAGTATCAGCTCTTTGAGGACATGAAAGGCCTCAGAAATAAAAAAAAAAAAAACCTCAGTTAAAAAGCCAACTGGTTTATTAGGTTGGAGTTACATTCTTTCACCCTTATAAAAAATGTCTCTCGTAAAAAGAGACATTAAACTTTAGATGTTTTTAAACTTATGCCTGCTAGAGCTTTTCTGAGCAAGTGGGTTGATTGGTCTTTACCATTTGGGATCTTAATTTGCTAAGTTGGCTATCTATCTTCTTGCTTTCAAGGGGAGCTCAGTAAACCGAGCCCAGTTCATTAATGTGATTATAGCCTTCAATGTAGTACTTTTGCAGGGCCCTGAGATTGTGGGAGACTACATTCCTTACCTGGCTGCCCACTGGGAAAGGGAAGTCGTTCATTCAAGCGACTTAAAAAAGCCAGCACTGTCCTTTGACTTTCTTCTCTGAAACTTCCAGAACTTGTGTCATACTAGAGCAGGAACAGTTTGGCAAGTCTGAAAATTTGAGTTCTCTCCCTGACCTTCTTGGGTTAAAAAAAAAACGTTTGTCCCTCGGATCCTCACTCATTTCCAGACTTCTCTTCTAGACATGTAACAGTAACTTCTAAAAAAGGAAGTCCCTTGATGAAGTTCACCCCACCAAAACTCCATAAAAGACCCCCTGAAGTTGCCTTTTGCCAGACTTAGAAAAGTGAGATGAATGTGTGAAAACTATGTAAAAAGCCTGTATGGGGCAGAATGCAAGGGGGAAACGTGAGTTCACACTGGGAGCAGTGAAAGGGAGGGGAAGTGGCAGCTGATGTTGCCTGGCTGACTGAAGTGGAGATGATGGCTGAGGATACAAAATTTTATTGATATGAGTGCAGGATTTATATGGGTTTGTCATAAGCACATGTTACTGTTGAACTGGACCAACACACGTATTTCATTATGACAGAGAGGATGCAGTTAAAATTTTTGGTGAAAAACTACAGAAGGATATGTACACTTCATAGAAATGCATGTGTTGTCATCTCTGTTTGGATTAGTGTCAAGACGGCTGCAACGAGGGTCAAAAATTGCATTACTCAGTTTATAGCTGTGACAGTTCCAGTACCATAGTTGTTACACATGCTGTGGATGAGGAGGAGGCATTAAAAAAATAACTTTAGACAAACCACAAAAAGAAGTTATTTTTAAAGCCTTTTATTTCGTAACAGTCTTGTAATTTTGGAGACAGTATAGCTTATTATAAAAACCAATCTGTCCCCTTCACGCTCTCCTCTGCTAAGGTAGGAAAATCTCCTAATCTGCATGCTGTGAGTTCAGAACTGAGATGAGTGTTTTCCTCATTGCTTCAGCCTGAGATGCCCTCACTCGGCACTGAGTAGCAGGAGGTAGCTGCCTACGCTGGAAGTGTGGAATCGGTGAGAAAGGCCTTTCAGCACAGACTGGAGTGGCATGTAGGTGAATTTTGTGGGTTCCCCGGTACATTGCACACTGAATCAGAAGAGCAGCTGATTATAATGATAGTACAGACTAAAGAAGAGTATCGATAAACTAAAAGAACTAGCTTTACACCACTGTGATCCTCTTCCATCTTACAAACCCTTTTGTACAGAAACAGGCTTTGATCATTGTCGTCCTTATATATAATGTAGAGAGTTCTATTTCTGGCTATGCTATTTTCCAGAAGTATTTCTTCAAGAACTACACTATACATACTGCTTTTGGCTTTAAAATTATGAATATTCCTATTTTGAATTTTAGAACAGTGATTTGTTTTAATAAGCTATGATATCTTTGCTAACTGATACTTGAGTGCCCATTCACGTTTCTCAATAATATCTTGTTTGCTGCATAGGAAATTGAACTCTGTCTTTCTGTCAAGTACATGCAATCAAATATCTGACTGGGCTGACATTTTAGCCTGCTTGTACAGCATGTTCTCTGCTGCAGCTCTAGGTGAGACATTCTCCACTCGGGTAGTGTATCTTTGTGTTAAGCTAGGTACATGGGGGCAGGAGCAGAAGCAGCACTTGTCTTGCAAAATACTCTATTGAGCTGTATTGATTTCTCATTTAGCTGTATTGGGTAGGCACTCTGGCAATCCAGCTAGGTTTCTAGTTGCTCATGAGAAGGCTGATTAGTAGTATTATGTTATCTAATGAATGCATGTAGGCACCAAGGGCTTATGCAACTTTTATGCACTCTGAACAAACCAGAAAAGACATCTATATGAAGTAATGAGCTGCCCATAAAGTAAATCACGGAGCTTGTTAGACTACACAATTAAGTTATTTTTCAGTTTTTGGAAGGCAGAAATAAACAATGAATTAGTAATTTGATTATTTGTCTGTTTGTGTTTTTAAACCAGTTATGTACTTTGAGATTCTGCAGTGTAAGATGAAACAGAAGGAAGATACAATTTGGAAACCTGATGAATCAAGTTAAACACATGTGGCCAGAACCTTCAGTTCTGCTTGATTTGGTCTCTGATCTAGGTTTTGTCATTGTATGATGACCCAGGAGTTCCAGATTTCTGCTGACGATTTTCAGCCTTTCATATAGCCTTTTCAAATATTTCTCGAAGGCAATGTTAGCACATCTTAGGAATGCTCTATTACACTAGCTGCTCTGACTGGGAGACTGGGTCTGTAGATGAGTACCCTTGCTTTTCTCCATTTCAGATGATGTAGATATCAATGGTGGGTGTGTGGTGACTACTTTTTAAGGAAAGTCAGACAGCTAGTGATGAGTTCAGGCTGGACAAAGACCAAACCAACAATTATGGTTCCGAATCATAGAAGGTCAAAGTGATTTGTTCTGAGTGCCCAAGTAAAGTGCTTTCAGAAAGAAGGTGATGGAACACTCGTATTTCTCTCTGAAATCCATGAAGAGTATCTTCCATTTCATCTTCTGCATTTTTTTTCACATAGTTCCTTTGATCTTTGTTGCAGAGAGTCTTCCTGATTTTCAAAGTTAATGTCCAGTTGTGTATGTGCATGTGTAGGAAGAGAAGAATGTTTCATTCACTGCCAAGGTATGCTTTTGTGAGTGGGAGAGTTTCATTCTATTCCTACAGACCGAGTGCCCATCACATCAAACAGGACATGCAAATTTCCACGTTTATCTTAATTTTAATACAAGAATTTTGACTCAGTCCTTTGTCTTGGAAATGCTATCAAAAAAAAAAAAAAAAGGGAGGAAAACTGAAGCATGTGCTATAATCATAACAGCATTGCAAAATGTTCTCACATTCTTTCTTCATGAAGTGTGTATGCCAAGGAGATTTTGACAAGGAATAGCAGCGGTCTAGCCTACCATTGTGGTATTAGTCATGTAATGGCTATAAAAAGTAAATCCTTCAGTGGTAGTCTCTTCTAGATTGGACATTATCCAGTTTTTCAAGTTTCAGATTTGTGTTAATGTCTGCAAATTAATAATATCTTGGTCATACTTGGCTTGGACTTTGTCCTGTCCATGGTACAATAAAAAAAGATTTTCTGTTTATTTAGTGAAAACTTCATTGCTGTTTGTTAAATGGAAGCCATGCTTAAGAATGGAATTCTTATAATTAATTCTTAAGATTCTTGTAAGTACTACATTGTCACACCTTCATCTGCAAGCAATCCAGAGAGAAAGTATCACCAGACTATTGGAGCAGAAGGAGTGACTCAGGAGGAGCTAAGGGAGTTATTTGCAGGGGCAGGGAAGAGAGGGAGACAACAGGCAGTCAGAGGCATGGGTGCTGTTAAGAGAGAGGTTCTTGGGGTAAGCTGCCATGTAAATAACACTACTGATTTCAGAAGGTTTATGCTTGGTTTTATGTAGGTTTGAAGACACAGTGCTTGTAACTTCTACATGCTTTGTACCTACAGAATTTCAAATAATCTCACTGACAATTGTGCTTCCTTTTTAATATAGAGAAGATAGGTTAGAGTACAAACAGGATAAGTTTGAATTTTACTTTTAAATGACATTTGTTGTTTACAAATGTAATGATTTTTACATGGAATTAAGCACAGCTTAGTCAAAGGCAGTATGTAACACACTGCATTCCTCTAGAGCTATGGGGTTATTTCCATTACTCTCGCTTGATCATGCTATACTGTCCAATAAGGAAACTCTTCTGTTAATTTCATGAGCTTTGAATCTCTTATGTGAAAATTTGTATATTATAGCTGCCCCAGGCATGATGGCAGTACTGGCAGTAGATTACAGAAATAATTGCACAGTGAAGTTTAATTCAAGCATTGTGCCTGTATAGAACAAAGTTGGTGTTGTAAAATTAGGCCTTTATAAGTTACTGCAATGGAAATGAAAGGACAAGAATGAACATCCAAGCCTATAGCTTACAAAGCAAATAAACTGCAAAAGGAAAAGCAGTATCTTGAAGAAAAGAAGGGGTTATAGGATAGTGTTGAGAATTTTAGACAGGCAGAATTGCTGTCATATTCATTAAGTCCAGCAGTCAAACCATTCCTCAGCATTAGTTGTTTTGATTTCATTTCACACAATCAAACTGAATTTTGCTAGCCACTAATGGTGTGGCTTCAGTAGCTGGACAGATGACTCTTTGTCCTGCCAAATGTGTTCTCATCTATGGTATCACCAGCTGCTACTTTAAATGGGAGAAGCATTGTCAGTATCTTTTGCCAGATGTGGTTTAAATGTGTCACTTATTCCGTGGTAATAAAAGTGCTTTTATAGGCAAGTGAGGGTGTGTCAGGCTTGGTTTTTATAGGTGAGATGAAGTTTGCAAGGTTGTTACTGTTGAAAAGGAGCTGAAAAAGGTGATACCTGGACGTAGTATGTACCATATACTCATAGTGGAGTTATGCCTGCCAGTCAGTATCATAAAATGTTTGCAAAAAATTAATCTTCAGTGCAGAAACTTTTTCAAATAATTGAATTGAGCTTATTGAATTTTGAAACTTAATTCTCAACTTTTAAATTGTTTAATGTGTAGACCACTCTTAGGCTAATGCATATATTTGAAAGGTAAAAAAGTAAATATCACTTTCTTCATAACAACTTGTAAAAATTAAATTAATTCTACATTTTTATGTTCTTAGATGGAGTAATTTTCATATTAAAGAGCTCTTAGATTTGACTGGCAGTGCACTCATAATCTCTAGAACAAATTAGTTTCTTCCTGGGTTGTTCTTTTTCTTTTTAAATTTTTTTTCCCTTTCCATCTCTGAATTTCAGATTGACAGAGAGTCAATTGATTTTGTTCATTTTCATCACTGTGAGTTGGAGTAATTGCTGAAAGCCCTGCAATGAGGAAGAAGTTTACAATTTAGCTGATTTAGGAATGTGTTATTTTACCTGTATGATTACATCACAGTCTGGATGCATATCCCACCTGTGGTCTCTCCCCTCGGTTCCCCAAGAGGACTCTTTCTAACACTGAGCTGATTTTTTTTCTCAAAAAGTAGCCCTCTGCTTCAGTGTGCTCTAGGCTGGATCAGCAGCCTAACACAGGTTGCGGTCACAGTGGCCGTGGCAGTGCCCTTCCCTTTTCACATTCTCTTAGTTGCAGCCTTCAGGTGACAGGTTATTTGGGAGCCTGAAGCTGGTAGCCGATTAGACTGACTGAAAGTTTTTGAAAGCAAGTATTGTTTATTCACTTGAGAGCATGTGGGCTGTTATCATTTAACCCAAATTCCTGATTACAATCAGCATGTTTTGTCTTACCTTGGCCTTAATCTTTCTATTAATCCTTAGCAGTAACCTTCACATATGGATGTGGGAGAAACCCAAAGGGACTCTTGGGGCTTTCAGTCATCGCTCTGTAAAGACCCATGTGCTTATCACTCTTTTACCTTCCTTTTTCTGAGGATGTATTTTCAGTGTTTAAACTTTTTCAAGGCAGTAGTGTAACTTTGCCTGGCTTGGAGAAAAACTACTGGCCCAGCTCTTGCTATCCTTTTCCTATGCAGATTTCTCCTTCAAAGAAATGCCTTCTATTTTATTTATTTTGTCCCGCATCATTCTAGTCTAGCAAGTTAGTAACAAGAAAGTAAAACTGAAACACATAGAGTGCTGTGTACTTAAAATGTAAGTAACACCTCACTCTTCACTTCTTTAGTGAGTAGGATTTTCTCTTGTTGCGGGAGTCTATTAAAATACTTGGCAAAAGAGAAGAAAACGTGACTGTACAACCTGAGCTTAGAAAGGACACAGGTTTTCTTATCTACAGTGAGAGCCCAGCGGTGAGTATCAGACCATAAATGAACAATAAATATGGTAATTAATTAGAACATTGGTTTATTTCCCTACTTAATTTGTCACCTCCAAATTCCTTTTCTTAGGGGAAAAAAATATCTGAAAAAAAATTTCTAAACAAGTAATGTCCAGGCAAACAAAACTTACTCTATGACTACTGTTTATAAATCACCCCCCCATATAGTTCCCCTTAAAAACTCTGAAATCATGAGTGTTTTCCAAATATGCTGATGGTGGAGAATGGAGGTAATTATTCAATAAACCAATTCTAATTTCATCTCTGTTCCATTGATCATTGCATAAGTTGTAAAATTGCTTACTTTGGTGTATATTGTCTGAATCCCAGTTGCCACTGTATCTCTTAGTTGGTGGTGGTCTTTCCTGGATAGTCTTCATTTTAGCTAGTCTAAATTCAGTTTATTCCATGTATAACTGACCTCACTTCTTTAGAAACTTGTTTGGGGTACATAAACCTAATCAATATTTCTATCCAGGAAACGTTTAGTTTCAGTTTACAAATAAATATTTAACCCTTCAGAATAAAAATGGAAGGTGCTGGATGTCTTAACTCTCTATTTAATTAAATGCACAGGAATAGGCTTAGATGATCCAGTTCAAGTTTTCTGAACATTTATTTTCCTTTATATTAATAAATTTATTTCAGTCAAAAAGGAGTTGGGCCCATGGAGAACTATATCCATATTACAATTCTTAGTATTTTTTTTTTCTGCAATTTTGAGAATCAGAATGTCTGAAATTGAATAAATGCAATTATAGTGACTTGAAGTGTGGCTTCAAACACTGTTTTCTCCACAAATGTCTTCCCATACAATAATTACAATAAGCAACATACATAAGCTGTCCTGGTTCTGGCTAGGACAGAACTATTTTTCATCCGATCTGGGAGAGGAGCTGAAGCTGGTGGCTCCTGTGGCTGGGGAACACAGCTGAGATAGGTTACTAATTAGCTAACAGCTGGGATAGTTTAGCCAAAATAAGCAAAGGCCTCTTCCAAACCTCCTGATATCATGCTCAGTATGTAAGTGAGGAGGGCACTGAGGGGTATTTCTTGCTGCTTGGGAGGAAGCTGGGTATCAGGATCCGCTGTGAGCTATTGTACTGTAAGTTACCTGCTTAAGTATTTTTGGGTGTTGGTTTTTTAATTTGTTTGTTTTCCATCTCTGTTTTCTTTTCCTCTGTTTTTCTTCCAGCCCGTGTGCTTTGCCTTCTATTTGTTACTGATTCTCCTCCCAGTCCCACTGCAGGAGGTGGTGAGGGGAGAGCGAGTTATTGTGTAGGATTTTGGCTGCTGAGTGGGGCTAAACCACGACGTAAACACACATAACCAGAAAAGAAAAGGTTGTGGGTTTTTTTGATACTAGCAGTTATTAATAAAACACTGAAGTCTTTTAATTAGTCAGTGCAGTGTTAATGATGTTTCTTTTGGGGGACACAGAGAGCATCCTTTTGGTAGGACTCATATTTTATTGTCATCATTGGAACTTAGCAGGCATAGCGCTACAGTGAAAGCTACAGTGCTACTGATTTAAGAGATAATAGTATAGGCCTGTCCCAGCATATCATACTAAACTTTTGATTTGTGACACAAAAGGGAGAAGCTTATAATCTTGAAAGGTACAAAAATTACATTGGTTTGAATAGAGCTGAGAGAAACACATCCATTATGTGGCTCAGAAAAAAAAGAGGTTGATGGTCTGGGAGGGAAAAAATAATCTCTAGGAAACCTAGTTTTCCACAGTATTTGAAAAGTTAATAGCAGGTTGGGCTATGCACTCAAGTTGTGTATGCCAGCATTTTTCAGCAGGTGAAACTTCAGACTTGAGGCGGCTCAAGAAAGAGCTGTGTATGGGGAATAAAACTAGTAGGGTTCAGTCAAGTGTGTTAGTAACAGCAGGTACTACTTGCCAAAGCAAAGATAAAGACTGTATCTGAAAAGGGGTAGCTCAGAGAGTTTAGGCGTCTGGAAATGGAGTGTGGCTATCTTTGAATTTAATTGAGAAGCCTAAAGATAGACTTAGTAGTGGCCATAAATTAATTTGTTAGTAGATGGAAAATATTGACTTAATTGGTCACTGTGGATTGGATTAGTGATACCAGTCCATTTTTTTGGTGAAGAAGCACCTGCACTAGCAAAACTTATCATCCAGACTGGCACTAATTCCTGTCCTTGTTTTCAGCCTCAGCAGAATTGCCAAGAATGAATTGGTCACAGACTGATGTATCTATTAAGTCCTCAGCACAATCCATAAAGATTAGGGTTCAAAAATGTTAGTATGCCACTCTGGACAGCAGTTGAACTGTCTTGTTGCTGAACAAAGGGTTTCAGAGCTATTAATTAATTAGTTAATATAATTAACTTAAAAAGTCCTTGAACATAACTGTAAGTTAATTTGTAATATTGAAAGTTAACTTGCAATGTGGAATGCAGCATACCCACTCTTAAATTCCAGGTGTTTGCTGTTCACAAGATCTGTTACATGTAAAAATAATGAATTGGAGATATTCAGCTTGCAGCAGTGTATAGTATAGCTGCATAGTATGGCTGGGCAAGCAAAACTGTCTTAAATTGAAGCCTATTAGCACATTCAGAAGTGTTCTGTGGTTTATATAATTTTTTTTTTAAAGTTTTCAGCAGCAATGGCATTTGAAATGTTTATGTTCTGGTTAGTAAAGAAATTATTGTCTTATGTCAGAACTCTGGAAAAATGGTGTTGTGCCACATCTATTACCTTGGCAATTGATGGGACCCAGCATAACCAAGAGCTGTAGTAAAGAATTTGGAAAGTATTTTGTAGGCTGCCCAACCCTTTGACCACATCTTTCACTGCTACGTACCAAAGGTAAACATAGCTCTGATGGCTTCTAGCCAGCTTGTTTCTCCTCGTATGAGAGACTTACTCTGCTGTCTTTGCAAGGTGTATGTTCATTCTTTTCAATATTTGTAAGACATGTGGAAGGGCTTAATGTGATTTTAAAAAGAAATAGGATTAGCCAAACTGTGAAAATTTAAAGGAGTTGAATAGCGCTAGCAAAGGGCAAAAATGGAAAATACTTAGTTTAACTGTCTGTAGCCACAAGTATACTGTAAGAGCTCAGAGTACAAAACATCCTGACTTTATACAATACTGATTTTTCTCTTAACTTTTTTCACTCCTGATCAGTTAGAGAAGGCATTCCTATTTGTCACCGTAGTTATTTCATTGCCATATTCTTATTCTTTTTTACCTGCACATCCTGTTAATGATTGGGAGGAGCTGTTATTTCTGACAGTAGCAATGAAGTCTGCTTTATCTGCTTGATGAAGAGAAGGCTATATGGTAAAGGATGATCCTGCATTTCAGGAATTACTGAATCTGTAAGGACAACATTTTGATTGAGGTATTACGCTTTTTTTAGTAGCTGATGGACAGAATTCTTGTGTGAATTTTGTGTATTGTGATTTTTTTTCTTGATTTAAAGGATGAAGGAAAGGAGAGTTGCTCATTTTGCTGACACTCCAGTTCCCTAGGGAAAATGCTGAAATATTAGCAAATATTTTAAAGAATTCTCACATGCTACAGAACAAGGGGTCCTGTAAGTATCTTCTGAAACACTGACTCTTCCTGTGGTCATGAAAGTCGTCCTTTTTTGCCTGTGATGTAGCATCCACTTTTTGGCTCTAATAAACAGGTAAGAACTGTACAGCACTGGCATGGCAAATACTAAATGCTGTAAATGTTGGTATAAGCAACCTTACTGATGGTGGGGAGGCTTCAGACTGAATACTCAAATCGAGTTATTTTGCAGACATCCTCCTTAACTCCATCCTTGGGTTCCTTCAAGGAGCAAGCCACTTCCAGGAAGAGTTTATCTTCACAGACATTGGAGTAATTTTAGCAGTAAAGTTTAGTATTTATAGCATTGAAATATATAGGCCTCAGATATTTCAGGCAGAGATGTTTCCTTCAGCTCCAAGATTAAAAGACTCTGGCTTGGAGACAGATGACAAACATGGTCATAAACACTACTGGTTAAGGCAGTACATTGTGGAGGGAGCATAGAGTACTTCTGTGCAGGTCCAGATCCCAAGAATTAACCTTGTTTGTTTTGCCCATTGGAGAATGACAAATCTCAAACTCAGCATCCACTGAACAGTAATATCATTTGTGCTGACAAGTTATTGGTCTGTAGGGAAAACTTCTGAGCACCATTGTCTTTATTTCAGCTAACCTTGTGTTTGTGATGACCCACTCGGAACAGACACTGCGGTTTATTTTTCCAGATATTCCAGTTGATTATTCTTTGTGCGTTCATTTCTGACTTGTCCATATTCATATGCATATATACACTATTGTCAAAAGAAGTTCTACAGTGAGAGCCATCGTCACTATTTAGTTTTAAACCAACTCAGTGAGACACTAGCCTTATAAATTTTATTTTGTGAGCTGCTTATGTTTTTTCTTTTGCTAAAAAGCTTAGCTATACAATATGAAGAGGTTCTCAGAATTGCCTTTTAACGTCTGACTCATCAGAGAAGGAGGGGCGAGGGGGGTGGAAGAGCTTCTCTGTTGCACATACACAGGAAAAAAATCCTGAGAAGCGAGAGGTGTCATGAAGTTCAAACAGTGCTGTAGTGTTGAGGATTTGTTTCTGTTTCAGAAAAGAGCAAGAAAATATTTTATCCCCTGAGGCTGAGAGGCACAAACAACTCTGGAAAAGCAGAGTTAGCTACATTTCTTAACTAAAGAGGAGTAGGGGGTGTGTAAATTACTTCTCTTCTTCTGGCTGTCCTGTTGCTGTGTGCTCCTAATAGGCTCAGTGGTGAGAGTACAGTATTTATAGCTAGTACAGCAAAATTAGTCTAGGGTACTGATTTGACAGAAAGTTCCAGATGTTCCAAAGTGGAAAAGCCACAGAAGTTGGTTGGGTTTTTAATAACTAAATAAAAAGATAAAAATCAGTCTTCAATTCGAGTATAAATACGTAAGGAACAACTGAAAAGGATGTTTATAAGGATCTTTAATAAATTGTTCTTATACCAAATTCAACACTTCTATTCCTATTGATATTAGTGGAAAAACTTGCTTTTGCCCCAGTGGGACATGGATCTGGCCTATTATCTATTTCTATAATAAAATCTAGGAGGGGAAAAGAAAAATTGCTGAAGATGCCATGCAATAATAAAAGTAGTTCATGTTCATTCTCCCTTCTTCAGTTCTACCTCTGATAAAGCTCTTGCAGAAATATCATGTGCTATTGTATTTTTAGATACATTTTAAGTAAGATAATAAATTCTGTACTCGCAGGAAGGAAAGTATGTTAATATATAGTTGAGGTACAAAGAATGCTAATGATGTTGATCTCTATTTTTCAATTTGTGAGTGCTAAAAGGCAAGTCAACTG
The DNA here is from genome assembly GCA_009806455.1 of Tetrax tetrax. NCBI lineage: Eukaryota > Metazoa > Chordata > Aves > Otidiformes > Otididae > Tetrax > Tetrax tetrax. The sequence goes on from WHYT01016527.1 coordinate 297,816, forward strand.
AAAAGAGCAAAAGATTATCTGAGTTTAAAACAAGCAAATAAAAATGTTGGCAATTTAATTAATCCTCTGCCAATTTGTCTGAAAATACCTAAACTTGGTTACCTCTGACTCCAGAATTTTGAGAGATCATTCAACTGCTGATGCAATTGAATTTAAGCAATTGGATTTTAAATTACAACTTTTTTTTAGTACATCTAATTGGTAGAATTAGAACATATAAACAGTAATGGAGAAAACCAGGAATAAGGATGCAGGTTTTTAATGCAGTGATTCAAAAATTTGTAGAACAACCTCTTTTGAATGCTGACATTAATATCAGATGTGCTTTAACATAATTTCTAGCAAAGGATTTTGCTCCTGGTGCAGAGCCTATGCAAAGGCAACAGCTGAGTGTTTATGTGGAGCTCTGTGTAATAGAAGATGTATAACTGCAGTGATTTAAAAGGAGTATTGAAATAATTATGCTCTGAGGGCATGGTACTCTGCTAGAACTACATGCAATGTGAAAGATTAGAGGAAGAAGAAAGTATCTCTTGGAATTTAGAAATGAAAGTTTGCACACGTTTTTAAAGATCTATAGGAAAAAACAAACCAGGAGGTCTGACTTCTACTCTGATCATATTAGTATATTAGTAGAAAAAAAGTAATCTCAATTTTGTTTTATAAGCATGGATTAAACATGCTTATAAAAGGGATTTTTATCCTCCACCCTCCCCACCCCTTCCCACCTTGAAAAAAAAACAACTCTACCTTGCCAATCTACTAGAGTTTTTGAGCTGTGTCAATGAGCATAAATGTGTGAGATCTGCTTAGTGCAGTATGCAGAGATTCTTCAAATGTGTTTCAAAAAGAGCCCTTATGAACAACTCTTGAAGAAATTAAGCATGATGAAGTAAGTGGAAAGGTCTTCCTGTGGATGAATAGTTACTTAAAGACAGGAAATGCAGCTGAGGCAAAAATAGTCTGCTTTCACAATGGAGAGAGGTAACTGTTAGAATCTTCCTTCTAGCACTTTGATTCTGGGATTTTGCCATTTAACATATTTATGAATGAGCTGAATGAAATAAAAGCATACTCAACTCTGAAAAGCATGCAGTAGAACTAGAATAGATGAAGAGGTATATGTGGAATAGTTTTTACACGAGCAGCAACTGAAGACACTAAGGATGCTTTGCCTAGAAAAGAGTCAACCTAAGAGAATATCATGTAGACCTATAAAATTACAAAAAGAAGGTTAAAAGTTACTATGGAACGATCAATCGCAGTTTCCCATAGCACAGAAATTAGAAAACTGTCAGACTGAACACTTAAGACAAACAAAAGGAATTTATTTTTTTCATGCATTGACTAGTTAAATTTTTAAATTTCATCCATTGCCAGAGGGTGTTTTAAAATTCAAAAAAGCCGCACAAGGGTTAAAAAAGGTTGAGATAATTTTAGGAAGACTGTCTGTAGAGTGCTATTAAACATGATGATCTGTAGGAAATATACGACTAAAGTCCCATAACTAACTGTTAATGATAATAAATATTCCAGGGTAGCTGTTCTTATATCCTGCTTATGTTTCTTTTATGCTCTGCTTCTGCATATATTTCTCCTTCTGAGAGAACTTCAGAGTCTCAGCACAGCTCCACTGCAGCGTATGGAAGTTGACAATTTACCTTAGCTTTCAGCTGTTTGGAACTGCTACACAATGCAAACAGGGCTTTCAAAACCTGTTTAAGCCTATGTAAGTAGTTGTTACTGTCATTATTACTGTATATTGTTGTTGATATTTCCTGTTGCATTGTACTTAAGTAGACCCCGCTTGTTATATGGATGCCAGACTCCACAGAAGGAACATATATTTAAGGGACTAACAGAATCATGGATGGCAGTATCACTTACTCCATATTGATATTTGCAGTTGGCTTTTCCAGACCCTGAAAGATGTAACGTTTTTCAGAAGGATTAAAATGCCAGTGTTACGTCCCACAAGAGAAACTTAGCTGAGTCCCGTATTTTTTTTTTTTTTTTTTTTTTCCCCTGTGTCTTTTAGATACAAGTTTAAGACCTGAACAAAAATCCCAGACTTCAAGTAATATCCCTATGGATATGAAATTTTTAGGGTCAAGTCTAACCTTAGTGGGGGGGAAAAGCAGGAGCTACTGCATTGAACAAATCAGGAATTTTTGGTAGATTTATTAAGAAAAAGTGTTTCCTTTGACTTAGGGTAATTTCTATGCAACAAGGCAATATGAAGAATTACTCTTCTTGCTCACCAGTGATCTATGATAATATACTTCCACTGTGCCAGTCTTCACACAGTGCAGAATACTGTCTCCTACTCTGTGGTTTGAACATTGGCCTGTAAGGGAGGTGATGCTGGGATGACACCTCAGGGATATTTGTAAAGAGAAAAAAATTCCATTAGGTTGTCCTGAAATTTAATCTATATCCTGCTATGGTGCAAGGGTGGTAAGAGAAGCCGTGTGCTCACTCCAGCTCTATTTTTTGCACGTGTACAGTTGTTATGAGCTCTTACTCAGTAAGAACAACTGCAAAAAGGGGAGCTTTAGAAAATTTGATTTTACTGGTACAAACTTGTGACTAGAATTCTGAGAGAATGCTTATATTTCGAAGGACTCTATGGCTTTGGGTAATTGTGGATAAATACTAACTTGGGAGATAGTTTTGTTGGATTCAGGTTGTGTTCTTATGTATGGTAACAGATCAGTGCTGGGACTCTCTGTTAATGAGTTTCAACAAATGAAAATTAATTGTTATATTTTGTTTTTCTTGCTCAGGCAAAAGGTGAGGGCAATTTTTCATGTTGGAAAACTGCAATTTCATTGCCCATGAAAACATTCAATCTTTTTTTTTAATAAAAAAAAAAACCCCCCCCAAAAAAAAACCAAACAAAAAAAAAAACCAAAAAACCCCAACAAAACACCAACCAAAAAGCCAAAACAAAAAACCAAAACCCTAGGAGAATGTGCTGCAGATAAGAATTTTGTGTTATGTATTTATCAGCACTAGCCATAAAATACCTCTCCCCGTGCAGCTTTACAAGAGTGTAAAGTTGCCTACAGTACTCATGACATTTTTGCAGTCAGGCCTGTAGTTTCTGGACATGAAGCTGAAGTGTTTAAAGAAAAGATGCAACTATGGCTTTCTTAGAAGAATTGCTAGCTGTGGAATGTTTCCTTAGAAAGCTACTGAAATTTTTGGCATGAGCTGGGCTAATGGTAGTATAGGTGCCAGGCTCTGATAGTCAGGTGAGAGGCAGCTTAAACGCGTGCCCACCAGGCTGTCCTGAGAACTCTTGGACTTTCAGAATAGTCCACAATTTGGGGTAAGTCATGTTTGCAAAAGTTCTCTCATATAGTAGAGTAAGGCTAGGTGAATACTATTGAAAGCCTTCATTTCTTTAATAGGAAGGATACAAAAGAAATGGAAATACGGAGTGTAGTTTGCTAGGTTTTTCTCCCCTCAAATATTCCGTGTTTTATGCTCTAAAATAGAAATATTAGCTCAAATTTGTGTCTCATTAGAATTAAGGATTATATGGTTGGGGATTATTTTATACTGCTTATTACGGAAATATTTGAAAGGAAATCCTATGTTCTTGCTTTCCTATTGTCTCTTATTTTTCTAGGAAAATTAAAAGTAGTAAACCCTTACTTCAGTCAATAAAGGCTAAATAGAGAAAGGGAACAGATTGCAGTGCACAGAAGTAATACCTTCTTATTAAATCACTTGATTCTGGGAGTAGAATGACTGTTTAAAATAAGAGACACTTTATTCCTAGTTTAACAGGGTTCATTGGTTTGAAAATTATTACTGTATTCTAAACCATCACTAATTAATTGGAACTTAAACCTGTCATCTTTTTTTTTGATGGCATTGTATTTGTGTTAAAATATCTGTCATCTTGTCTTGTGTATGAATGCTTTTTCCTAATGGTCAGCTTGTCAGTTAATTAGTCTTTAGATATATGAACAGTCATAAAGCAATGTGACTTTGAAAATTGTTTCTAAACACCCATAACTTTGAACTCTAAAGAGACAATGTACTCGTGAGATATTTGTGCTGCAAACTGTAAACTACCTTCTCTCAAGGGCTGATGGAGCACACGTTTTTCTGCGTAGAACACTTGTAGCATTTACTTTTAAGTTTGCTGCATGCATGTATCCAGTTTCAATTTCTTTACTGGTTTTTAATAATGATGTACAATTGCATGACTAAATTTCTGGAATTTAAAGTTCGTTCCTGAGCTCCAGAAAAAAAATGTTCATACTGACTAGTATTGTTGTTTTTCGTGTGCCTCAATTTTGCGTGTCCTACTTGACATCAGAAAGCCCTGACTGTCATCTAAAAAAAAAGTGTATTATATGGACATCACTCTTCCCCCTCAGTTACTGACCATCTGTAACAATTTTGAAATACCATGAATTTAATGTAGGATTTGTTTAGACTAACTGGAAGGGTATAACAATTTTAAAAATTTGGACTTGCGTCCAGACTTGAGAGAAATCTGACTTTAGGTTTTTCATCAGATTTATCTCTTGTTTTTAACTTCTTGATGTTCCATACTGTTTCATCAGTATGATGCTGACATTATATATGGGACTCATCTTGCAAGAAGGCAAATGAGCTCTAAAATGTACTGGACCCCCTTGATCCTTGTTTGTTTTCAGGGAAGCTGAAGGACATCCAGAATCCTGCAGGAGATATGTCATTTCTCTGTTGGATTGGGCTGTATGCTATGAAAGAAAATAGGAAAAAAGAAAATGAACCCAATAGAATAAGTCCATTCATAAAAAATGATGGCAGACACTATAGCAAATGTCTTAGTTGCCTGATATTTTTGCAAGAGGCTTTTCCTACCAAAGGTAATTCGTGATGGTCCTGCACTCTATTCATCCTCTTTTAGATAAGGTGATTTCCATTTCACAAGAATTAATGCTGCAGCATATAGGAACCAGTTTTTATTAAAACTCTCATTATGGTGTTCTGAAGAATAGGTAATTGCAGGAAGATCAGAAACTACTGGTAAATGTGTATGTCTCTAATGAATTTTATTCAGTTTCCAAAAACATAACAACTTATATGTCTTAAATTATAAGATTATTCTCCTTTTTTCAGTATAATAGTCTCAGTAGACTTTAAAAAATATTAATTGGGATGGAAGAATTATGCAAGGGGAGAAGGCACAAAGAGCTGGTGTAAGAAGCTGACAAAATCGGATATGGGTACGTAGGTAGCATTTTATTTTTTAACAGTATCCAAAATTCCAGTAAAGAATGAATATCTCATTGACCTCCATGTGTTTGGGAAGAATGAGTAGCTACTGTCTCCTAAGCTCCCTTCCCTCACTTCTTAACCTTATAGTTAGCTGCCATCTTAGTTTGGGATTCTGTATGGGCACTTGACACAGAGTAAGGGATACAGATATACTATTCATTAGATGCTAGTAAATGCGTAGGAAAAGCAAGATAATCTCAAGAACCTTCCCCTAGAGATGAGAGAGAGCATGCTTCCAAAGGTAGCCACAAACTAAGGAAGTCACTAGGAGAATAAGTAAAGTAGGCCTGTATGTCATGGGAGGCAGACATTTGAGGTGGTATGGAATCAAAGAGCCTCCATGCTGATAGACCTTTTTCTAGCGGCTTTTGGTATTAAAGACCTGGGAAAGTTGTGGCTTAAGGGCTGGCCTTTAGGTCTCTCAAAGGAGGTCCTTTCAGTCATAAGAAATTTAGAGAAAAATCAATTAGGGCAATTTAGAGGAAAAAGAGATAATCGGAGACAATGTGATTAAATTTATCAGTGGCCAAGTGGAGGTATTTTCCCAAGGTCGTAACTCTGTGTGGAGCTGCAGTTTCCCACCACCTGTCCAGCATTTTGAAATCTTTTCATGTAATACAGCTATTCCTTTCTTTGAATCAAGCATTCATCCTGCAGCCTGACTGCTGTATAAGAGAGCCATGACAAAATTGCAGAATACACTTAACTAGTTTTATGAATCAAACTCTAAGCTCTCTTACATCTCAATGTACACCCTAACAAGCAATAATGCTAAATGTCTTGGATGTGAAAACAGTTTCCCAAATGCTGGGGTAATAGAATAAACAAATATTAACAAAATGGAGTCCTGCTCTGATAAATATATGGTACATTAGGTTTTGAAAACTAGACTCTCAGGACCAGATTATCTTCATCTGATTTAGACCAGCTCAGCCTCATTAACTGTCATGAATTTTCAAAAGTTCTGTAAAAATCTGAATCTAAAGTTATGGATTTCTTCCCTCCTTAGAGATGATTTGCAAACCATGTTTCTTTTATTCCATATGGTGTTTTGGGATTATGGTACAGAATTCAGGCTAGACTTTGAGAAAAGCAAAGAATCTGCAGCTTGTCTCAAGCAGATTTGGTCCACAGTCAGGGAAGCTCTGCTGCAACAACATAATAAAGCAAGAAAAAGCTAGCTAGCTGGTAAATAGCTAGGAGATCATCTAGGCTGTCTTTTGAACACTGATTTTCGTGTGTGTGTATGTGTTTGTCTTTGCATCTGATTTAGGGGAAACGGACTTATGATTTAATCAGCTGCTGATCTGAACAGTTGGAAAGGATAAACTCATACAAAAATAACTCTCTTGCTAAGTAATATTTTCCTCTTATAATGCATTTTACATGCTATGGATACAACTCAATATTTTGGATACTTATCTCCAAGATAAGTGGAGAAGTGCTCATGTTGCATAATTTTTGTTTGTAGTATTTTCCAAGGGTTGTTGAGGCTGCCAGGTTTGTCCTGCAGTGTAGTTTGGAGGGTCTTCTTGATTTCATTGACTGACTGCAGTCTCCTGGACACGTTTTGTAGGTGCATCTTGCTTTCGATTCTGGAAATTCCGCTGAGATACTTAAATGATAATGTACTCTGAACTGTTTTTGTTTGGAATTTTGTATACTACCATCTGCCACCATACTTTCTTACAGCAGCTAACAGTTGCCTTTTGTGCAAGTAAGTCTTCCTAATGTTGGCTGCAGTTCAGCACAAATCCAGATTCTGACAGAATTTTCTGTGCTTGCTATTGAAGGACACTATTATCTCCTATGCAAAAGTAAAATAACTTCACCAGAATTGCATACAAATGCTTATGACACAGAGGCCTTTTATCCCTTTCCTCCTTCCATTAGAAGGAAATCAAGAAATGTGTTCTCTGAAAGTGATCTCCTGAGGTTGAGGTCGATCTGAGGAAATTACATGAAAGAGGATGATGTGGAGGAAGTACTATAAGCTATGTCTCTTCTTCTGACCTTCTTTCCAGTTCTCTGGACGGTACATCCTACTGACGCTAATGTGATAGAATAGCTCCATTCTCTGTACTAGAAAACTACACTGTTTTAGGAACTTAACACAGAGCGGTTGATCTAGTGGAAGCTGGTACATCCTCAGATGAGTTTTCCTTACTTCTGATAATCTTTGGAAAAAAGCTAGAAACAGTAAATATATTTTTCTTCATTGTTTCATAAGCACTTAGAATTTTGATTTATGAAAGAACTCCACTACAATGCTTTTGTTCATGTGGTATTTCTGTAATAGATTCTAATAATCCAGTACTTTGGAGATTTCACTAAAGGGAATTCCCCCCAGTGCAACCTTTGAACATTCTACAATTTACTTCTAGATTCCTGTTATGATTTCTCTGGCTTTTTTAAACCACTTGTAGTTTTTTAAAAATCACATATATTGAATTTGGAGCTCAACTCTAACATTAAAAAAAAAAAAAAAATCAGCTTAGGTTTTAACAAAGCATAGATTCTCTCCCAATTGGGTTAAAAAAATGTTGACAACCCAGGCTGGAATTCAAGGTTATTGTAAAATCTGAAACTGTGCAAGTTTTGACAAGGTTTGATGCTTTGATAAGAACATCCTAAGCACTTCTGAAGATGCCCGCACTTCATATATTTGACACAACGGATTTTCTCTCTAAGCAATATTTTCCAAGTCTCAACTGTATCTTGAGAGATTAATGAGAATTTTCACCTTTGTTGCTGGCATATTTGTTTGCCAGAAGCAAACTGATTTTCCTTATGAGCAGAACATTACTGATACTCTTACTAAAACAAACAAAAAAAACCCACTAGGTGAAAGTATAGAAGGGTAACAGTATGCTGATGCTGTCCTTTTGCCTTTATCCTAATTGCACACAGAGGGAAGATTCCCTGTTATTTAGCTTGAAAGAGCTCCCTTTCTCTGCAGTCTTCTCCTGGTATCTGTGGGGAAATGAGTATTGTTAATAGAGTGGAAGCCATATAACCTTTTTGTGTTCTGTGTAGTGGATATGTTTCCTGGACACCGCATGTGACCAAAAACTAAGCAGCTGTGCAGCCTCTTCAGTCTGTGGCAAGCTTCAGCTTTCCATGCAGGAGACGCTATGAACAACTTCTGTTCTGAGACACAAACTTAAGTGAATATTTTAAGTGTTTGTTTACTAATTCATCCAAGAGTGTTGTAGTTACAAACCCTCACCCAGCAAAACATCTGCAAGATGCTGCTGGTTGCTGGGCAGGCTTGGATTGTTTGGCAGTGGTGGCAAGAACACTAGCCCTTGGCTAACAGTGCTGGATCAAGAGCTCCAGTCTTAAGGGTTGCCATGTGTGGGACCTGGTGAGTAGGAGGATATGGGACTGGGTGCTGTGGCCAGATTACTTATCAGTTACTCACCTTAATCACTGTAGAAATGAGGCAGACTGTAGCTCTAGTAAGGAGTGTGTGTGTAACCAACTGGCACAGACTCTGGAGCAGGTTTCTTCTGTGATGTGGTGAACTTCCTTGTTACTTTGTTCCTGGTGTGACAACATCAGGTCAGCTTAAGTGTGTGTATTTGAAGAGGAGTGCCACGTATGAGAGTAGGGGCAGGGGGGCAGTGAGGCATGAGGATAATAGGAAGTGCATGTTAAGGAATCCAAGTTGATTGAGGGTGCATACTGGTGTGTCCTGAGTTTCTTTCTCCTCTGCGGTATTTCAACAAGGCAGCTTTTATGATGCACTGAGGGAGGTTTGAGGCCAGAACAGCATGGGTAAGCAACAGATTTGGGCTTTGAAAGACAGACGTGGGCACCGTAACAGCATAGCATAGGCACAACTTTTTAAAATCCTCCAAGGTTCCTGTGCATCTGCAGTGAGAAGAAGGAAGGAAGAGTACTTAACAGGAAAGAAATTTGAATCTGGAAGCTTTTGAGAAGTCAGCTTAAGCCTCATAGAGTAGTCTTCGTGTAATTTACCTGCCAATAAAACTTCTGAAGTATGTCTTTCCCAGTCTCGTAGTTAGTCCTCATCTCTACAACTTTACTAAGTCTATCAAGAAAACATTACTTGGGGTCTGACAGCGAGGTCATTTTTGAGAGAAGATGGAAAATTCTAGTTTGAACAAACCTTGATAGAAGAACTTTCCTCCCAAACTTTTCCTGTTTTAAAAAACTCGTATCAGAATCATTTACAATTTGAAGATAGAAATTATTCTCCAGGGTAACCATGTTGCTCTTGTTATAACAACCAAACTTATTATAGCAAGGGGAGATTGACTAAAGAAAATATTCTTGGTTTTTCACTTTGGTTCCTCTTTATAACTAGTTTGACTACTTTTGGTAATTTTTTTTTTTTTTTAGTCCACTTGTGTTTTACTGCCAGGATCTTTGACTGATAGCATTACAGGAAAGAAATTATTTTGAGGAAAAACTAAGGTGGGTAGTAGCCACTGAGATTGAAAAGGAAAAGATTATGACTGCAAAAGTCATACAAATTAGCTGAAGGACTCTGGGAGCTGTCACAATGCTTTCAAGGCATGGTTTGACTAGATATCAAATTTTATTATGTTCCTTTAACTCTGGAGGCATTAGAAGTTCCCTGTAATGAGTCCTAAGGGAAGTTTGCCTTGGAGTGTATTTCTCCCCACTGTAACACTCTGTGGTGCAAATTATAGATGCATGATTGCAGTCTCCAATTGTGACAGGATTCCTATGTTTCAGTTTTAATGAAGCTACATGAGAGTTATTTGGCAATATTAGGGCTCATTTTAAGAAACTGTATTGATGATTAAGTGGCAAATACCACTGTATCATTGGGACGTCTGTCAGCAATAGTTACTGTTTTCATTGCCTTTAGCACATTCATCAAAGGGATGACAAACAGATACTTTTTTGAATTTTAATAGAAAAATTGTAGTGCAGTCATGTGGCTTTAAAATTCAAAGGTCTATAAATAATGAATTATTTCAGTGATGGTTACCGTTTCCCTATCTTTAGGAAAAATAGCATCTATATGTTGTACTTTGTTGCTAACAGCATACTTTAATATTTATGAACTGCCAGTTTTCTATAGATGTAGAAATTTGGTAGTTGTCACTGTAATGGTTTGTTATTTATATGCTTCTAAATTATACAGAAGCAGAATACTATTAGTGTATTAAATTTGGACTAACCAGAAACATTCTTTTACTGTTACATTGAACACAGTAACTTGAAAGCTACGGAAGTGCTGCCATATGGCTCGTCACCAGAAAATCATCCACAAACCTTGGCTCAAGAGAGGTCAGTGGGGCTGTGTATGTGCAGGACCTCAGCCTGCAGGCAGGAAACAAATTTAAGAAGCAAGACTTTGTTGCAGTATGATTTCTTATCTTGGGATGAATGGGGTCATTTTGGCAATAACTAGATTACTTGATTAGGAGATGGATCTTGCTGCAGTTGCATAGCCCCATTTTCTAACGAGTTAATGTCATTTGATTTTGATGTATACTGCTGGTGTTTTGAGAGGCCTCTGAACATGGTAAAAGACTGTGATTCACTTCCTCTCAAGCTTAGTTTGTTTGGAGACTGCAACATTAATACATACAAGCATTTGTGATTTTCTAGATCTCTTTAAAGCCTTTTAAGAGTGTCCCAGGCAGGTGCACTTGTTCTGAAATTTCACTTCACCTCTGAGACTAAAGATTTATTTGATCCAACAAAATAACATCTCAGGGGTGTAGAGAGAATCTTAACATTTATTGAGAGAGTATTTTAGCTGTCTCGAAGTGGTTTGGTTTTGTTTTGTTGAATTACCAAAGGACGTTCTTCATTGTTGAGAATGGCGGCTGTGTATATGTTGCTACATGGCCTTTTTGGAACTTGACTGAGTGGTAATAAATATGTGATCTCTACATGAGCTGTTTCATCACTTTACTCAAGAGGTGTCCAGTTCAATGTTTGAATCATTTTTGCCTCTGGACAAACAGCTAAATCATTGACTCTGTTGTTTTTGTAGATGAAGAAAGATGTAGCGTTGCTTCTAATGTACAAATCGTTGACACGTACTGTCTGTCTGTAACTGAATAGCTTTCCTCTCTTACTTTCCATCTTTCTAAATGTAACTCCTCTGCTGCCATTTAAAAGGGTGTTATTACAAAATATGAATTGCTTGAATACGAGTTTCTGAATTTTGTTCTGCGGGACCTAATTTTTAGACATCTGGGATGGGAAACAGAATCTAGAGTTTAAGAGGAGGTGCTTAAATCACCTAAAAAAGGGTAGAGGGAGCAGGGAGGAAGAAGGAATCTCTGAAAGGCAATGCAAAGAAACTTATCTGCTACCTAAGGAGCCATCTAGAGCAAATAGAAACCACTGTGGTGGCTTCTCTTTTTATCTCCACTCTATCTTAATCTCCACTCTCCTGCTGAGCCTAGCTGCTTGCCAGCAGCTCCAAGAAAGGTGCTTTGCTGTCTGTTATCTACAAACTAGAATAATCTTTTATGAACAGGTTCCTGCCAGTCACTTGGTTTTGTTTTATTCCAGAGTCGAGAAAGTGATGTATTTTATTTTTAAGACAGGAATTGAAAATCTACACATAGGTGCCTAATTTTATTTTTAGATACCTAAAAAGCTTTGTAATTCTGGCACTGAGTACTACGTTTAAAAAAAAAAGGCATTTCTGAACATTATGCTATTGGCTTAACTATAGACAGGTAAACAAGGGTTCATAAGGTCTGAAAGGTAGATATTAAAAAAGAAAACCATTGAAAGCTGATAAGACAATAGGTTTGATTTTCATTTTTTTGCTGTGTTTACCTGGTTGCTAAAAATATATTTACCTTAAAAATCTCTGAAGAACAGCCCAGATTGTGCAATGTGCAAACTGTTTTGTTCTCTTTGAGAACAAATGAAATGCCCGTTTGCTTCTATCTTCTCCGTAGTTGTGTGACCTTTATCTGTTCTGTAAATTAGTTTTCATACTAGTTTACAATGCATTAGAATATGAATAATTTGAATTATGGTGCACAGAGTCCACTCCAATGTACTTAGGTATTCTATAATTCGTGCCGAAATTTGATTTCTAAGACTTTGGCCATAAAGACTACGTCTGGCTCCACTGTGGATTTTGCAGAGCAGTTTTTTAAATCCAGGTTTCGATATGTGTTCAGTGATTCTTCTGTGTACTGCTCTAGACTAGGAGTAAAAAGAAAACCAAGAATGGGACAGATGGGGGGGGGGGGGAAACAACAAAACCAAACGCAAACCAACCAGAAACAGAGGAAGAAGAAATTCAAATAAATACAGAGCCTTTCTGTGAGAAATACGTACATAACAAATTCAGATAATCACTAGCAGAACCAGTAAAGACCGCATCTGTGTAAAGCATGATGTTGCTTTGTAGTCTGTGCTTTCTACTTGATTTTGGTGCTGCTCATTATTTGTATGCAAACTCCCACTCATATGTGGGTACCTTATCCACATTCAGTCTGAAACTGTCACTTAGTGTGTTTTAGGAAATTTTGAATGAGCTTCAAGGAGTCAAAGGCAGAGACAAGAGTTGTTCAGATGCCAATTTCTTGCAATTGTACCATTCCTATGGTACACTTCCAAAAAAGAAACCTTGGTGAATGCCAAGCTTTCAGTGTGCTTTGAGACATAATTCCTACCAGAGGTGCTAAAACAGAGGGAACATCTGAAGTGAAAGACAGTGGTAGATGTTTTTGATAATATTCGCAGTAAAATACCATCAGCTTTAATGGAATTAAATTTTTTTTTCTCCCCTAGCATGGAATAGCTGGGTTTGCGCACATATTTGCTGTGCTGAGGACCACTGCTGGTCATGACTTTGATGCAGACTAGTTAACTGAGTTATTCTTAATCTTTTTGTTAAGCAGCAATGACTAGAATGCTTTCAAATGAAGGTGACTTTCCTGTATTGGAATAAAGAATTGCCCAAATGTAGTTGTGTCGATCTCCTGTATTTTGTGCTTGGCTCTGTATAAAGAAATTGGGTCTGGCTGCAATTGCACTGCATATTTTTCAGTAGAGTAAAAACGAAGTAACACTCCTTGGGGTCTTGTCAAAATTGGAAGGTCTCATGCTTCCACTCTCCTCAGTGGTCCACAGCTAGAGCTTTTAAGAAGCAGCGAATCCTGGAATTCCCATAAGTATCCCCTAAGAGATGAGGAATAGGCAAGAATACTGTGTTAGTTTATGGGAGATGTAGTCACAGGGGAAGAAATGAAATTTTTCTTTATAATCAAAACACAAGTTTTCTTCTATCCTGAAAAAAAATTAAAAAAAAAAAAATTCCAATGAATGCAATTCTTAAACTATCTTTTGGAGTTAATTAAAATGTTGTATTCTTAAATATTTCAGTTATAGATCTCTTGTTTTCTATGTTTAAACAAAGTCTGAAACAAAACCTTTTTCCTGTTCCCTGTGGTTTTTTTTCTTTCTTAGGCTGTAATTGACAATTTTTTTTCTATTTCACTTTCCACTAATCACATTTTCTGACAGTAAAATGATCAGCTGGATAACTCCTAATCAGTCTGGCATTGTCATCTGTTAAAGCGTCCCAGACTGTAATGGAGAGTCCCCAAACTGCAGTCTCTAGAGATGTTTCTGTAGTGTTTCTTTTCTAGTGTAATCCAAAGGTTCAGTAGAAATTAAAGTTGATGTGCTTTTTTGTTGTTGTTTCCCTGTGATCAACTCTTCTTTATGATCAGTTTTTACTTATCCATATCCATAGATCTGGATTCATACATCAGCTCTTAAGCACCTTCAGACTATAAATCTGAATTTTGATCAGGCTGCAAACGTAAGCTGGCAGGCAGAAGTGTAAATTATTTCATTCAGTTGTTTATGGCTTTTTGTCATTTGAGTCTTTTAACATGAACACAACATTTCAGAGTAGCAGTATTGTTAATAATGTCAGCTAGTAGGCTGCTACTGGACAGACATTACAGACATTTTGATTCAAATATTACAGAAGATCAGAGAAAGGAAAAAGCAGAAGTTACCATAGGCAGGAAGAACAAGTACAGAACCTCATGGATCTTAAAGCAAATGAATTCAAAGTTTAAAAAAAAAAAATTGGTTTGTAATAGCAGTAAGGGCCTCTGTATGAATCCTTTTTAAAGCTGGATCTGGACAGACTGCACCATCAGCTTTGCCAGAGGCCCTTAACTGTCCTTGATCTTTATTTGCCAGAGGCTCTTAATCATCCTTGATCTTTATTTGACAGATAAATGGCTCATACCTTGGTTCTTAATGCTTTGTTTCAAACTTTGAGAGAAGGGGGGAAAGTTCAGCATGCTCTCAACTTTGCCGAACACACATGTAAAATGCTTTGATCTGGTGAAAATATATAGCGTCAAACAAATCTCTGCGAGGACCTTAATAAAGAGAGCTGACGTGAATATATGCATTGTCCTAAATTTGAGAGCTCCGATAAAAAAGGTCTCTGTAATGGCAGTGAGCAATGCTGTCAGCTGGGCTGAGCCCAGCCGCCCTGCAGCGGCAGCACTCTGAACCTGCAGAAAACGGCTCGTCTCTATTTATTTCTGCATCTGCAGGATGCCTGGATTTTGGCTAGATCAAATCAGCTGACTTTTTGTGATTTATGTCAAGCAAGTAGTTAGAATTACTGGTTGTCTTATCTCTACTTGGGCACTGGGACTGAAGATGGGCTCTTGTTCTTTTCTAGGTTCTTCAAGTGCCTTGTAGCATCTGAGGGGAGAGGGGTAGCTGGCACACATCCTGACACTGACTTGCTTCTGTGTACGTGCAACCTGTTCTCTTGTGTGTGTATTGTTTAAAGGACAAATAAATATTATAGCTTACTTCCCAGGCTTAGGTCTTTTTAAACCATGGAAATTCCTTTCGGCTCAGCATGAGAGATCTGGCAGGGGCTTGCTGAGAAGGCTGGAGCTGCCTGTGAGGCTCCCACAATGAAAGTGACTTCTGAGAGTTTACTGGCACTGTAATTCTTGCAGGTTCCTTGTTATTCTCCTTTGTATAGCTGTAACAGAGTTTAAATATTAGTCACAGAAACAATGTTGTCTAGCCTGTGGTTTGTTTTCTGCCAGCTTTTTTCTTTTCTTTTCTTATTTTTTTTTCTTATTGTGTGTCTTATTTCTTCTTTTAAAGGCCTGCTCCACCTGAAAGCTACTGCTGCTGATAGGAGAATATTATTTTTCCACCTTAAAACACAGAGAAACAAAGTAGGGGATAGAGTGGAGGAAACGTACAGCTTAATGACTGCAGGGCTTCCCAAATACCAAAGCTTAAGATATCCTGTTTGGAAGAAGCAAGTCCAAGTCATGACTGACATTCCTCAGTCGAACATCTATTAGCTGCAGCATTTACTTTGAGTGGGAGACAGTTTTCTTCCTTTAGGCTAGTACCTAGAAATAAATTCTAAAGACCAGTTAAAATTGTATTTGGTTGAAAATAGAGATGTAATAACAACTTCTGGTCAGAAGTTAGGCATTGCACTGTTCTAATGCACAATATCATTGTTGCCTTAGAAGAGATGATGCCTTACTTAAGGGTGTTGTGGAGAAACCTTTTCACTGTGTAAGAAGTAGCATCTGTTTCTGTAAAGTTAGTTTGTTGTAAAAATTCAGTTGAATAAGCTTTGTTTTAATTATGATATCGCAGTACAGAAGGGATATTGTATTTTAGGCATTTATGTATTTTTAATGTTACCTTAAGGAGTCATATAACGTGAGCTTTTGCTGATGTAGTGGTAGAGCATGAAAATGCCTGGGTTGGTTTGTGTATTTTTGCACGGTGGTAAGAGAGGCTTCTCTTCTGGATGTCCTGGAGTCAGCCATGGATCAGGAGTACTAAGATGCGTAAGATTCACACTGCCCCGAATTCTCCCTCAGGACTTGACTGGAACGTTTCACTTTCCTCCTTTTACAGCCTTGAGTAATTGTCCTTTTCATTTTAAGCCTTTGCTCTGTTGGCATCTCCTTCTCTGAGCAGTGTTACTGTTATTTCTGCTCGGGAGAGACAGACCTTGTTTTCTCTGAGAAAGAAGCTGTAAAACCTCTGGGTCTGAAGACCAAGGATTTCCTTTTTATATAAAGTGTTCTTGTAAATGGTATCTAGCAACTAAAAGAGGAAAGAAGCCTAGGATAGGTTTATAGTGTTCAACATACATGTAGCAGCTGTAGATATGTGAGAGTGATTGTAGGTCTGCTGTGATTTATGGCAAGGGCTACACAAAGCCTGGATGGATCTAGGAAATTTTCCCCACATATTTGGAAAGAGATTTCTGGAATTGTTTGTGCAAACTGAATTAAACTTTATTAATTTTTTGCCTACCTTTAAGACATACTGATCAGATAAGGAAGCACTTTTTCAAGAAAGAAGTGTCACGAGAGATTTTTCTGTGCGCTCGCAGTATTTTCTGATACAAATCTCAATGGCAAGGCCTTCAGGTAAGTTAGAACAGAGTTTGTCTGTGGCTTTTGGAATGCATCTATATAAACTGAAATCTACCATTTACGGCCTCTCTATCTGATATTCTCCATGATATGGTGGAAAACATAAAAATATTTAAGAACTCTTTAGTGTTTTATTCTGCTGTGCCAATTTATTTTTTTGAGTGTTTGGTTTTGTCACTCTGGTTAAGTTACATGAAATACAAGACTAGGTTATATATTAAAATTTCTTTGCTGTGCTGAGAAGATGCTTAACCTCTTGATTATGTAACCGAACCTGTATTTTTTTTTTTTTAAAGATTTAAAATGTATCCTAAATGAGTGTTATGCTTGAGGTGAAACTTAAATCTCTAGGAAAAAATGCAAGTTTCCAACAATTGGTTTTCTCCTCTGAAGTCTGTTCACCTTTTCCCTGTAAAACTGTGTGTAAAAGCTTTTAAAATTATGTTTCAAAGATCTTTAGATGCAATGTAGGTAGGAATGTCTGAAAAGCCTTTGATCAACAGAGAAAACAGTTTTCATTTGAAGTTTAGGTATACATCTTGAACTTCACTTCACTTGGGCTTTAGTGTTTGGTGGAGCTGTACTAATACAAAGCCATTGGTAACAGCTATACTAATACAAGCCTTTTAAGGCAGGCAAAGAGAGCTTCTGTTTGTCCTAGTTAAAATTATTTCATCCTTACAGTGGGGTAAATTCAACTAATTTAATCCAAAGTAATCAACAATGAATGGATGCAAACTTGCCATTGCTGTTGTCTTGCCAGTTCACACCAATAAAAGGCTTTTAGAATGAAGAGGTAATTGCAGACTAAGCAGTTCAAGATTTTGTCCAAGCATCACTAGTCCAAACCTCTTTGATCTGTAGAAGTAGATTTCAAATATCTTAAATAATTCTGTTTTTCAAGTGAGTATTGGATTGGTTCTGGTGGGTGGGGTTTTTTTTAAGTGTTTTGTGGTTAGGGCAGTTTTTGATTCTTGGCTTCTCCTACCCTAAAAGTAGACATAAACTGGGACTTTCTTGAAGGAGGCCCCGTACAGCCCCTTCTCTGTGGATAAAGAAAAATTTGTGTGGCTTATGCAATGGATGAGGTCTGGGAGTTGATCTGGATTTAAAAACTAACCTGACAAATATCCTAATTTGTTTATGTTACTTCAGGACAGCTCCCAGATCCTGCTCACTGAATGCATGTACCAGAACAGAGGCAGCTGTACAGGGAGAGGATGCAAAAGGCTGTGGGTGGTCCTTTTGCCCATAGTGTTGACATAGGCTCATGTAAGCTTTAAAATGCATAAAGTATACATCAAACTGGAAACTACCTTCCTGGAAGAAAATGGAAGAATTATAGTTATCTAAAATCGAAGGATCTGGAATCAGTGAAGATCAAATCTCTCAGACTAAAGGTTTTCTCTAGCCAAGAAAACTGAAAAGGTCATATGGGAGAGCAAGTTGAGATTTAAAAGCCTACTTTTTGTGAATCTCGTGTTTAGAATGTTATAGTCATGTTTAGATCAATCCCATGGGTTTTTCTAAGTGCTTATCCTAGCAGAAAATGTTTCCTTTTGAGATGGATTTAGTGTCAATATTTTGAGAAAGGTGCTGTTGTCTGTGGCAGGCCTGCTGCTAACCTTATAATTGGCAATCCGTTTCCTATCCCTCATCATAAGAAGCTCTCTTTTTATGGGATGTAGCAAACAATATCCTTAGAAAGCTTACACAAAAGCTTTCCAAAACTTCCTGTGTAACAAAGCTTATATATTTTCTGTAGCAGGCTTCGTGCACTGAGAATTATAAAAGGACTAGTGTATGTAGTTAATATTTTGTTTTTGTAGAACACTAAGTTTGCAAAAAATATGGTTTGAAATTGTTGCAACATGATGAATTTGACCTAGATTTGTGAAATTTTGCAAATATCCTCAGTAAAAGATGAAATGGTGAGGTGTTTCCATGCTGATGTTAGGTAGAGGGCTCCAAGTAGTTCCTCACTGATGCTGGGGAAAATGTCTGTTTGCTTGTGGCTGTACAAGTCAGAGGCAGGCATGATGGAAGCAGCAGTTTTATTGACCTGTGCAAACTGTGGTGATCAAGCAGATGACTGCTTGACAGGTACTCTGGTCAATTCTGACTAAATGATTTTGCTATCTTCTATAGTAATTTTTCCCCTGGCAAATTCTCTCTACTGCTTTTATTCCCTCCAAAAGAAATATTTACTCTCCCCATTGGTTCTGATTTTGCTGGTTTTTACACCTTTGTTTGGCATTTGGGATATCGTTGCCCAGGTAGTTTCTGACGTGGTTAACAATTCCATTAAGCTGGTACAACTGTTTGGTTATTATATCATGTTGCTCATTTCTGCTCATTTCTCACATTGTTATCATGTTAGTGCATCCTCAGGTCAGGGTTAGCTTTGCATGCGTATTACATTCTCTTTGATATGAGGAAGCTATGGCAGTTTCTCATGTTGCTAACTTGTTGGTATAGCTGTGTGCTTAGGGTGGACTACTTATGTGCATCCCCCAGCAGTTTCGGTAGGTAGTCTTTGGAGAAAATGCCCAATGACAATGCTGCCCTTTGCATATGCAATGAATAAAACATGCAGCAAGAAAACAAGTTCAGTTCTTTCATCTGTCTTGAGGGAGTCTGTATCTCTTACTGCTGCAGAAAATGCCCTGTCCCAGTGCAGTAAGGTATTTGGAGTCAGTGGAGGCACCCGCATTATTCTGCTTTGCAGAAACAAGTACTCAGTGGGATCAAGCTGGAATCTAGAAGAATGAATTATGTAGATATCTGCTTTACATATTTTTCCACACTGGCTGTGAAAAGGAAAATCCGTTATATGCACAATCCTAGGTGTCTCTTGCCAACAGTAATTTTCTACCACTGAGAGATTCTCCCTACAAAAGATGAAATTCCAGGGGGCCGGACACCAGGAGTTGCAAGTTACAAAAATGCAAAGCAGCTGGAGTGTGTCCAAGGACCTGGACCCAAAGTATTCCGTGGCTATGTAGTATTTGGTAATTCATGTATTCCTAACTGCTGAGACCTGAAAAAGGAGACAGCAAAGGGATTTGAAACTCATAGTGTGCATTTCAGAAGAGTGCAGAAGTGGCAAAAAAAACCACAACAAAAACTGTGCAAAGAAGCGCACAAAGATGTGCATTTATTTTCATCTTGAGTGATAAAAGAAAGGGAGTGTCAACAAAGCGTAAGTCAGTCTCTCTGTATTTAGTTCTGGCTTATTTGTGTTTGAAGATAATCAGTTCCAGCATAGATAGGAGGTTGAATTTTGACTTTCTGATTTCAATCCAAATTATTTTATTCATAGAAGCATATCTTCAATGTAGAAGTAGGGAAATGTGAATGTCAGTTTCAAAATGCCTATGGCTCATGAATTACATATGTAAGAACAGGCACTGTTAGGATTATTCACCTGTCCCACTCTATAAGCATCCATAATTGGTGTTAAGGGAAGGAGGCTGTTCCGGAGGGTGGTTTTGTGCTATCTCAGGTGTTTGGGATTATTCCCTAAACTTTTAACTAGCTATAGACCCTGGAGGATAAATACTTTCCAAAAGACTTATTTGTCCCTTTTGGTCTTTTAACTTCTTTAACATTGTTAACTTTAACAGTATCCTAGTTGCACTGTTAAAATGGCTAGTGATCAGCACAGCAAAACTCTGAGTACACACTTGTTCTGTGAGTTAATAATTACACATTTATTTGAACCTATGCCTTTCTACATTTCAAAGTATTTTTGATAGTGGTTTTTTTTTTTTTTTTTGGTCCTCTCCTTCTGGAAAGTTTGGAGTAAGATGAAGCATCTTGACAGTGAAATGAAAATAATAAAAAATAAAATAAAAAAAATCCCACCCCAAACCATAAAGAAATTAAAGAGTTTGGAACTCCAGTAAAGAGAGATGACATTTACAATTAATTTTAAAATTAAATTAGCCCTTTTTATTTAGCAATAATGGTGATTGATCAGTCATGTTTTGTCCAGCCCATCTGTGCCTAAGAAATTCTGGCAAAATTTTACAAATAGTAAGCTTCCAGATCTTTTGTCAGCTTTGACGCAAGGCAATTAAGACTCCAGCACAGGTACTCTCACATCGGGTTGCATTAAGAAACAGTTGAAACTAGAAGCTATCAATATATGAGAAAAAGGCGGCTGCTGTGGATGCTTCCTTGAGAACTGATAAGCAAGAGAGAAGATCGTGACCATTGGTTTTCACCAGGCTGGCATTAATGAAACTTTTGGTACCTCTTAATTTACTTAAGGGGTAATTAATTCCTTGTAAATGTATTTTGTTCTGAAATCTTTTGGCATTAGTATAATAATATTCTACTGATTAAAAAAAAAAAAAAGTGTATTAATTAATGTTATTCCCATCTGGACCCATGGCTGCTAGACCATTTTCTAAGGGTAGTAATGTAAAATATGGTTGTTTAAGAAAAAAATAAGACCAGGACAAAATAGATTATCTCTGCCAATCCTTTGAAAGTTCTTAAGTAATTTGTGTCCAGAATCTCTTGGCAGGAAAACCCAGAGGTAATCTCAGCAATGCATCTCTTTGCAGCTGTGGGATGCAGAGAGCAGTGGCAGGTTTTTTAGCTTTTAAATGTTCTTCCTCAGACATTAATTTCTTGGGAAGTGGGTACAAACGGCAGTGTCCCTTGATGCATTTGCAGATGTATTCCATACCCTCTACCCATTCATCTGGATAAGGATTATATCTGCAAGTATTTCTTGCATCAGTTCCACTGATCTCGGGGAAAACAAAATATAAAAATAGTAATGGTAACTAATTAAAATAGCAGTTTCGATTAATTTAAAATGACATAAAGGAAAAAAAAAACACCCACAAAAGACAAAATCCTCAAAACGACCAACCAACAACAACAACAAAAAACCAATCCCAGTCTTTACCCAAGATCTAACTAAGGTAATTGATTACTTATGTGTAATTACTCGATGTATTGGAAGATTTGGAGTGCTAAATACTGTCCTGCTGTAGGCTTAGACTGTAACTTAGTTGGAATTTGAGCAAGCTATTAATGACTAAGGTTTCATTTATAGCATTTCTTTTGTAAGGAGATCTTCGGAAAATGTATTTACCTTGGGTTCCTTAATCATGTAGACCACGCTGCAACTCAGCACAGACATTTTCTGTTGTAATATGTTGTTCTTGTTGCAATAGAACTGCTACAGGTGTGAAAGCAATGGCTATTGCTGTTGTCTTGGCTTTCAGCCACTTCAGGGCATTAAATGTCCCACTAAGTTTCCTCACTTTTTTTAAAAAAACCAAACATATCCTGTCAAGCTAGGCAAGTGTGGAAGTGCTTTTTGGAGGCTGCAGCTCCTTGAACTGTTTAGGGGTCCTAACTACTGTTGTTAAAGGTAGGAAGAGAATTCTTTACTTCCTGCCTTCCTCAATTTGTCTCTCTTTTAGATCATAAAGATTTCAGTCCAATAAAGAGAGTGAGTGACTCATGACTATCTCTCTTTTCTAAGCCTCTTAAAGAAGACAGATGTGTGGAGAGGAAGAAACTATGTGACAGTGTTATGGAACTTTGCACAGCTGAAATAGTAATGCCTTGAGAAGTGACAATTTATTTTCTTAGTAGAACCAACTTCTTGAATACTTCTCCTGGTTCCCTCCCACAATTAAATTCCGTTGCATACAAGTTAGTGGTGCTTTCGAGACTTCCAGGGCTGTCTGCTTCCCTGTCTACTGTATTTAATTTGGTTTTGAGGTATCTGTTGGCAGGTGCTGCTGGTCTGTCTTGTTACTTGTTCATTTCTACACAAGCAACTTTCTGATTTTTTTTCCAGAGCATTTCTTATGCTTGGAAGATACTTTCTATAGTTATTTACAAAGCTACATTATTATCACATTTCAAATCCTGACTTAAGTTCTCTATTAGGATACCTAAAAAAAACCCCAAACCCCACCATAACATTTCTCACTGGACCAAGAGTTCTGCTTTTTAAATGGAGCAGTTGGCTGCCTTACTGATCTTTTAACTCCCTCATCATCTGCTTCTTGTCTTTTAGATTGCACTTAAACATGGAAGCTGTGTGCAATATCTAGCATATTTGGTTCTTTGTCTATTAACAGAGTTTTATAGCTATGTGAGTATAAAAGACTACAAATTATCCAAATTTCTATAATGTTCCTTGCTTTGGTTTGTATGCCAAATGCACAAGCCCTTTGGAAGCTTGGATGTGTCATAATTCCAAACTCCTCCAATGGAAAGTGCCAAGCCATATAGTTAGTTAAGAAAGGAACTTGTTCACCATAGATATTTTAGTCTGATGCTTTCATAAAGAACAGAGTAATTTATTATTTGTAGAATAACTGAGGCTTGACTTGAATAGATGTTGCATTCAGTTACTTTGTGAGCAACAGTATGGATGCTGTGTCTTCATATGTCTATTTCTGATTTTCTTGCCATTTCTGATTTAAATGCATATATTGCAATTTCTTTATATTGATGAATTCTGACCTCTTGTTCAGCCCTGCTTTTAGAAATTATGATTAAAAAATACATCACTGTTAATTTTCAAAATCAATGTATAAGTATATTCACAGCTAAGACTTGTTTCCTTCTGTGTAAGACTTCTTATTTTAGAATTAGGTAACTATGGGTGAAATGATAGAATATAGACAATTTAAATCTAATGAAACTGTTCTCTTGCTGACTTTGCGTGCTATAGATTGGCTTGACACCCAGGGTGAAATATGCACCCAGTTTGCATTTCTCTGTTGCTAGCCTCAATGTTAATACCCACATAGCTCCTTTAAAAAGCAAGGTACGTTGCATGTGTGAAATACTTCTGAAAGATCACAGACCACAGCTGATCCATAATAAAAGCACAGAAGAGGCAGAAAAATGTTACAGAAATGCTATCTTCTTCCGTTGCTAAGGCTAATTCTTGAATTCAGTACGATTATGAAGGAGAATTGATACTAATCTGTCTGAAGTGTCTCAGAACGTTCTTTTACCTCAGCCTGTAATGTGTAGCATTCAGCACAGCACTTAACGTATTTGTGTATGAGTTTGTGAGAACTTGAATAACAACGTACCTGGCAAGTGAGAGAACAACATGAATCTTTGGTCTCAACTACATTAATTTGCTTAGGGTAGCTGATGCAAATGACCTAACTGCGAGGGTGCTGCTGTTATATTAGACTTCTAATAAAGTAATGTGCCCCACTTTCTCAGAATTTGGCTAAAATTTGAACATGAATTAAAGCAATTTTATTTCTGAATGAGAGACTCCAGACAGTAGTTTAATTTTTAAGAACTCTTGCATTCAGTTCTTCAGTTAATTCTTATTAATTTTCTACAAACTCTGCCTCCCTGCAGAGGGCAAATTCTGCATTAAACTACTGCATCCCTGTGTGGAGGGCCATTAACAACTGTTATTAAATAATGTGATTGGAGATGTAGACAGCCAACTAAATATCCAGCAAGTGAAGAACTTGTATTTTCTCAAATTTATGAAACTAATATGTGGTTTTTATTCTGGCATTCCCCTTCAAGTTTCATCTTTGCAGTGATAGTGTGGAGATACTTTAACCTCTTTTGCCAAAGTCTTAGATTTGTGGTAATGAAGAGTATAGTAATGTACGGATAACTTGCTAAAGACTATCTTTTAAACCTCTCTGTACTAGAAACAGCCATGGGAAAATTCCTGAGCACAGAAATTCCAGATAACTGAAATACCGGGACTGGTAATTTTGTCTTTGGGCTGTAGTAAACAGAATATATGATACAACTCTGTGCTATAGTATCCTTAGCTATTTAGCAAAAACATCCACCAAAGAGCAATGTTTCAATAATATTTCATCAGCTTACAAATGAATAGGACAGCTAAATATATGGTAAAGTGACAGACCAATTACAACAGATTAATTAAATTTCAATATATTACCAAATAGCATAGTAAATTAATCTTAAGTGTTTATCTGTCACCATAAGAAATGTTACTAGTCCATAGAAAATGCTGCTATTTCAATAGTCACTTTTTTTTTTTAATTTGGTAAACGGTTTCCTTATTACATTTAAACTAAAAAAAAAAAGTGAAAATGAAATCTTTCTATTTGGCCTTTTAGACCATGTCAACTGAAACAGGACTCCATTTTTTTTTTTTGTTAATTAAAGTTTATTAACAGCTTTAGAAGCTGTTAGTTGATATGGTCAAATGAAGTAATTATTACAATGCTGGAATGTTGTGGAAGGGCATATGTTAGATGCTGATTGACGTGATCATGTGTTTGCATAGATACCATTCCCTATAGCACAGTAAATTCTTCAGGTACAGAGTTCATTAAGTGATAGGGTAACTGAGTCTCAACAGTATTGAGAGAGTATGTAGAAGTACAGTAACTATAAAATTTGCATGGCTGTCCGCTGGTACTCTTCTGGGGCGTGTTCAGTGTCCTGTCTCCTGATAATCAGCTGAACGTTTACGAGGCTGGCCAGGGTTGCTACTGAGTGCAGTCAGGTTTCCAGGTGACAGCTAGCCCCTTATTACTCCAAGCACCTTATTACAATTAACATATCTTGACTTTCAGATCCTAGGCTGAATGTGCAGGTCTGGCAGCAAGCGCAAGAAGTTTAGTATATTTTGAGATCTAATGCACATAAAACCCCATGGAGGTATAGTCAGAATGGGGTATTATTTGATGTATCAGCAGAGGCGTTTTTTGACACGAGCCACTGGAAAGGCAGCAGTGCCGTGCCTCGTGCGTGCATGACACTGTAGTTGCTTCAGGAGTACTGGGATGTAAGACCTACATGCAATACGCATGTGGTGGAGTTTGTGCTTAACAACTGCAACCTCCTGTGTGTAGAAGAGCTGAAGAGCTCCCCATTAGACAGAACTCCATGGACTGTTTAAATCTTTGCCTGGGCTGCCTTGGGCTGTAAACAGTTGTGTAATTTCCTACCTTTTTTGTGAAAGATGTTTCATCATCTGGCACAGTCTCAGTCAGAGTTTCTATGCTCCAATGGTGCAAAAAGGAGTAAAATAGTGGGAAAAGTTTGTAAGGGGATATGCTGCAAGGAATACCTGTGTTAAGTGACATACTGAATTTCTGCAGTAAAATCAATATTCTCGTAAAAAAAAAAAAAAAAAAATCGTAGGGATCTCCATGTGTATTTTTCAGCCAGAGTTTAGCAGAACTGTCTGGCTGATGTAACTAGCAGGAGTTCTAATGAGAAGCACAGATGAAGACAGTGGGATATGTACCCACCTGCAGCTAACCGTATACAAGTCTCTCTCTACCAGTTCCACCTCCTGCTAGGCCAGGAGGTGAGCCTGCCTTGTGTCTTAGCTCTGGCTGAAATTTGGAAGTGCTCCTTCAGTTTTCTTTAGGAGGGACACATATGTCTGCATAAAAACAATTATAAGGCAAAAGTATAATGGAGAAACATGTCTTAAACCTGATACTAAAAGTACATTGAGGAACCATTGGTTGAAGTTAAGAGATCACATTCACCTTAGCAACTGGGAAATATATTTTGATGTTATGTATGATCAGATGGTAGCAGGGTTTATCTAATGAGGTACCATGGAAATAGCTCAGCAGACATGAAAATATAACAGTATGGGAAGTATTATGTGGACTCCTTGATGTTTGGGTCAGAAAAAAATGGTATTGGATAATCTACCCCTTTCTTAGGGTAGTTGGCTCTTTTATGAAGCAATGGCAGCTTCAGAATTGTTATATCTTAATTTAAATAACTTTTCTTGCAGGGTCACATTTTGAAATCTTGTTAGATGAGCCAGTCTTGGTAAGGTTTTTCACATGCTTTTGTGAGAAGTATATATATTTTTTTTTTTAAAGCGTAGTAGCACCTTTATTTTAGTAATGAAGTGACTGAGTTCAGTCAGAAGGCAGTCGATACTAAATTGGTGTCAATGCTTGAATTGCATTCTGTCTAAAAAAAAAAAAATAATACCTAACCATCCCAATATTTGTTTTACCTATGCCTGGAGAATGTTAAAACACTCTGTAAAGGCATGACTTGTGTCAACGAATAATGAAAGCATGTTATAGAAGAAACCTGTATTCTTTCCACAGCGAAGCACTAATAACTTTTTAGAGCTGCTTGATAAAAGTGGAGTGGATTTGATACTATCAGATAACGTTGCTTTTCATCTCTTACATCCTGTGGATCTAAGGTTTCCTACTAATCAAATAAATTTAATGGGAAAGACAGTAACTTGCATTTGGAGAGATTTAATTCTGTCTTCCTCAAAAGAAGAAAGTCAAGAGGGTAATAGTTAACAGTATTTCCCAATTTGTTGGTGGTTTTTTTTAGATTTTTGTTTGGTTTTTTGTGTTAGGTTTTTTGGTTTTTTTTAAAGAAATGTTAATCTATTAAAAAAGATATTTAGCCCAGAACAACTCCTAGCCATAAGCAAAGAAGATAAGTGGTGCAGGTCAGTATGAAAATCCCAGGCATTTTCTTTTAGTGTAATGGCCTACTGCTGTTATTGAAACCAATGACGCAAAAATACTACTGATTTGGAAATTGAACACGGCTAGGATTTACAAGGAAAAATACTTATGTGCCAGCGTATTCTTGGTTTTGGTTTTGTTGTTTGTTTGGTTTTTTTTTTTAATATATCATGCTTTTAGAGGAGTAATTTTGGAATCATTTTCTCATATTAAAGAAATACAAGTTTCAAGACAAAATGTTGTAGTTTGAAGACTGCCTTTGTGGTAAAATTCATTCTGTAATGCATTCATTTTAACTTTTAGAGATTTTTTTTTTTTGGAGCAACTCATCCAATTTCAGTCATTCATTATATCTTTTTTTTTTTCTTCCATCTTCATGACCTCTGAATGGTGAAATATACCTGCTAACATCTTTATTCTCCCAAATGGAAATGCACGCATTATTATTTTATTTTAGAGAAGAGCAAAGCCAAGACTGAAATACCTAGTATATCCAAAAAGAGATAATCTTGGAAAATTGTGTGTCAGGCATTAAGTATATCAGAGGTGCACTGAGTATTACATCAACAATATTCCAGTACTGCAAAGCTAGTTTCTCGTAAGAGAAGAGATTAATTAAAAAAAAAAAATAATATATAGGAACAGTGGTTGGGAGGAAGGATAGTGTAACTTGCATCTTTTATTCTTTCTGTTTCTGAAAGTCAGTATTTCTACAGTATCTATGCAAACAGTGTAGGGTTGTGGTGCTTTCTGTAAGACAGTTTGTGTTCTGCTTATGGTGAAGGCTTCCTAATCAGCTTGTGGCTGAGTGCAGCACATGCTGTCGTAGCAGGTACTTTTGGCTGGCGTTAGTGCCCTGAAATCTGAAAACTAACAACTCTGGTCCAATTTAATACACTAGTGTCTAATTATGCCAGTAATGCTCTTTATTTTAATAATCTTTCTTAGAATGAATCACGACTAAAGAAATGGCGAAGTTGTATACCTTGCCTAGATTAGGAACAGTAACAGGTAATGTTAAATAAACAAAGGTTTTTAATGCTTCTGTTCAAGATAACTAGCTCTTTGTTAGTGCTACTTTCTTTTTAAAAACAGCTTAAGACCTTTACTTTAGACAAGGAGAATAACAAAACAAATAACTGCAACCAAACTGCGTGCTTGAGTGCAAACACACCATTTGTCCAGTGGAACTACTTGAAACAAAATAGGCATGAAATACTTTTCAGGCCAGGAGTGTTCCTTGGCATTAGTTTGACAGACTGAAAATGAAAAGCTCATCCCTACACAGATTGAGAGATGATTGTTTGCTGGGGCTGATTATAACAATCCTCTTCCATAATAAATGCCAGTTTCAGTATTCTCAACCCACCTACCTCTTAGTTTTGAGTCATGATGAATTTTCCCATCTTATTTTTCTGCATTGGGTGACAGATTTGGGGGCAGATTTAATTAGACATGCAGAGACTGTTTGAACTGTTCTAAAATGTCTGGTGGTTAATGTTGCAATACCTTTTGATATTTTAACTGGTGACTAGGGTCACAGGTTGGATTAATATCAGAAGATTTTAATACCTATTCTTTTTAAGGGTTGCTCTGCAAATAACCTTTGACCCTCTTAGCAGTCTCTTCATTCTCATTAGGTCTCATGATTACTTTCTGCTCTTTCCTATTATTGGACGCTTTTCTTATTCACACTCTTCAGGCAACAGAGGGAAGGAACAGATGACTTTGTGTGTGTGTGAGGAAGAAAGGGAGCCACGCTGCTTTTCCCTGCACTTTAACATCTGTAAAAGGTAAACCATTAGGAGTAGGAGAACACCATGAAAAAAAACATTTTCTGCTCAAGAGAAGATTGCTTATAAGATCTGAATGGGTGGTTTGTTTTTTTTTTTTATCATCCTTCTAATACTAGGTCTCTAAATATGTCTGTAAAACAGAAAGCTGTGCTGCAAAAAACTGGGTGAACCTCAAAGATTTTTCTAAGTATAAGATCAAGTTCTCTTCCCTGAAAGTCCATTTTGTGTTAGTTGGCTTCATAGAGATGGCTACATGTAAATTCAAAATGTGAAGAGAAATCCTGACATCATTCCTTTTGAAATAAAGTTTGATGCAACTCAAAATATGTAACTACATTATATTTAAAGGAAGCACTATTAAACTTTCAAATATACTTCATCCTCTTAAAAAGGACATGGGAGGGGGTAACCTTAGAGTTTTTCTGGCAATTTTTCAGATTAGTGTTGGGGTTTTGTGTTGGGGTGGTTGTGGTTTTTTTTGAGTTTCACTTTTCCATTTGAATTTCAAGAGGATAAATAATAAGTAAATTTGGGACTGGCAAGCTTGGAATATCTCATTCTTGGAATACTCGGGAAAGGATTTCCCTCATATAGTACAGCTGGCAGAGCTGCTTCCTATGGAATAAAGAAGCTTCAATGTCTTACAGTGTGTATGTCAAAAAACTCTTTAATGGACTCTGTACTAGCAAAACTGGCTAATACAATTTCTGTAGTTAGATTTCTGATAGCTGACATAAAAATTATCATCTCTTAATCTTATTCAGTGCAGGAAGGACAGAATTGACATTGTCATATGACAGTGTTTGGGCATCTCTATTTCTTTTTGCTTTTCCCCTCCCATTCCTGTGCCAGGAAACATTGCTGGTCCATTGGATTACTCTGGTTTAAAGCTGCATAACTGAGAGCAGAATAGATATTTATTACTTTAATAGCCAAGCCTTATGTGTTTTGTTTTCTTTGCACTTGCCATCGCAGGAGAGACTTTTGAATATAATTTTTTTTTAATATAAACTCTTCACTGAAAAAGGTCTTGTGCCTGTACTGGTTTTGGGTGGGATAGAGTTAATTTTCACTGGAGCTGGTGGCACATGTGCCTGGGGGACACATCTGGGATAGCTTACTAATTGGGTATTTTGGTGCAGATTTTGTCTTAGCAGTACTCTGCAACTGTCATCAATAATCTGTATAAGAAAATTAAATAGCTATAACAAAGATATTTTAGAAGGTAAGTGAGGTGCAAGACCTGGGCAGACCACAGCCATAGAAGACAGTCTGTGCTGCTGCTGCTAAGTTTTCCTTGCTCCTTTCCTGTGCTGGTGATATGCTCCGTTCCTCTGTCTCCCACCACAGTTTTTTTTTGCATTTTTGTTCCCTTTCTCCCTCTCTTCATAAACTTTCTCCTCAGTACTTCTACCTCCTTTTTCTGAGTAGAGCTGTTCCCACCAATGAGTCAGTGTTGTATAATCTCATAATTGTTTCTTTTACTGTGTCTTTCCTTCCCTTCTGTTGTACTGACATGCAGAAAGCTTTTGCAAAGATTTAATTAAATATTATGGAACAAGCAGACTGTTTTTCTTACAATATTTTCTGAGACCTGTGAAGGGAATTAAAGTTAACCTGTATATCTTTGTATTCTCTACAGATTGTTTCTCAATGCTCTTTATGATACAGCTTTTTAAAGATATGTAAGCTTGCCATCAAGCTTCTGACGACTGTCTGTACAGTTTGTGTCTGCACCAGCAGAACTAGAGGGAGGTGGATCACCAATATCCTGTACATGGATATTGAGCAGTATGGGAAGGTGGTTGCAGTTCCAAGCATTCTCATTTGCTGCATCAGCAAACAAGTGCAATTCCTAAAAGAAACATTTGTCCAGATGTTGATATCACCCAAAACAGTTGGTTTCACTACTGCAGAAAGAGTTCAGTAGTGATAACTCATATAATACTGCAGCATTAGGCTCAGTCTGAGGCCCTGATAGGTTTAGGAAAGCCAAGGTTGATCTGGTGTTGAATCCTGCAAGGGATATGAAGGGCAACAGGAAGGGATACTGCAAGCACATGAACAGCAAAAAGATGATGAGGGAAAACTCATGGGCCTGCTGCTGAATGGGGCAGGAGACCTGATGACTTATGCCAGGGAAAAGGCTGAGGTATTTGATGCCTTCTTTGCTTCAGTCTTTACTGGTAGAACTGGCCTTCAGTAACTTCAGTTCCCTGAGACCAGAGGGGAAGTCTGGAACAAGGAGGACTTGGTAGAGGAGTACTAGGTTAGGGAGCAACAAACCAGGCATCTGTAAGTTCATGGGGCCTGATGGGCTGCACTTACAAGTGCAGAGGGAGCTGACTGATGTCATTGCAAGGCAAATCTCTGTTATCTTTGAAAGGTTATGGTGATTGGGAGAGGTTCCTGAAGACAGGAGTGACATTCACTCTCTTCCAGCCTTCAAGAAGGAAGATTTGGGGAACTACAGGCCAGTCAGTCTCACCTCTGTCACTGGTAAGGTGATGGAGCAATTAATCCTGGAAACCATTTCCAAATATATGAGGGATGAGATGACTGGGAGTAATCAACATGGATTTATGATGGATGAATTATGCTTAACCAACCTGATGGCTTTCAACAAGAGGTAACTAGCTTGGTTGACAAGGAGAGAGCAGTGGTTGTTGTTTACCTTGACTTAGTAAGGCTTTTGACTCTGTCTCCTGTAACATCCTCATAGACAAGCTGACAAAGTACATGTTAGATAAACGGGTAGCGAGGTGGAAAAATGGGCTGAACAGAGGATTGCAATCAGCAACATAAAGTCCGATTTAAGGCAAGTCACTAGTGTTGTACCCTAGGAGATATATGGGGGCCAATACTGTTTAACATCTTCATTGATGACCTGGATGACAGGACAAATTGCACCCTTTCCAAATTAGCAGATTATATAAAACTGGGAGGAGTGGTTGATACACCAGGTGGTTGTGCTGTTGTTCAGATGAACCTCAACATGCTGATGAAATGGGCTGAGAGGACTCTTGTGAAGCTCAGCAAAGCGATATGCAAAGTCCTGCATCTGAGGAGGAGCAACTCAAGGTGCCAGTATATGCTGGGGCTGACTGGCTGGAAAGCAGCTCTGCAGAGAAGGACCTTGGAGTCCTGACAGATGGCAGGCTGGCAGCCAGCAATGCACCTTTGGAGCAAAGACAGCCAACAGCATCCTGGACCATGTTAGGAAGACTCTTGCCAGCAGGTCAAGGGAGGTGATCTTTCCCTTCTACTCAGCACTGGTGAGACCACATCTGGAGTGCAGTGCCCAGTTCTAGGCTCCCCAGTGCAAGAAAGATACAGACTTACTGGAGTGGGTCCAGTAAGAACTGTGAAGATAATTAAGGCACTGGACCATCTCTACTATGAGGAGAGCCTGGGAAAGCCAGGACTGTTTAGCCTGGGGAGCAGAAGGCTTGGGGAGATTCTCTTCAAGACAAATAAATACCTGATGGGAGGGAGTACAGATGAGGGAGCCAGAGTCTTCTCAGTGGTGCCCAGGGATAACACAAGTGGCTGTGGGCACAAGAAAACACTTTTCTATTGTATGGGTGGTCAAGCACTGGAGCAGAGTGGCTGGAGGGATTGTGGAATCTCCAGCTTTCTTGGTATTCAAAACTCGATGGACATCTCTGAGCAGCCTGCCCTGGCTGACCCTGCTTGAGCAGTGGGGTTGGACTAGATGCTCTTAAGAGCATTAGATTATCTCAACCTAAATGATTCTGTGAACACGAATAAAAACAATAATTAGCCTGAGCTCTGGGAGAGAATCTTTGGGTTAAAATTATGTAGAGGCTTATGGCAGAATAGGTTAGAATGTATCTCTGAACAACCAGTTTTGTCTCTCTTTCACTCTGTATACTGTTAATTTAGTAGTCAGTCTTATTTTTTTTTTTATCCTTCATCCCTTATGACTTTGCTGCATTCTGATTTTTGTGCCAGGAGGGAAAAAACCTAGTATGAAAAAATAGTGCTAGAAATGGACTCCTGCAGTTTAAGAAGGGAAAAAATAGTGAATGGGGGAAGGGGAAGAATGTCTGGCACAGCTGCTCCCAAGAGCTTTTGCTCACCTTGAGCAGAGCTAATAAATATGACAGAAGCATTAAAGTTTATTCATCTTTTGGTTTTAATGTAAGGTTAAATGTATCTAAATGCAAATGTTTTTAGCCAAAGACTTTTATGTTTCAGGATAATTCACTGAACTGTGAATTACAAAAGGTTTAAAGACTCTGGATCTTAGGCAAAATGCAGAAAATCTAATATCTGTTAGTGTTTCATCTGTACATCTTGAATTGTTTTGTCAAGGAAGGATCATCTTTTTTTTTTTTTTTTTTTTAATTTTTTTTTTAAATGGGGGAAAACGGAAGTAAACAAATTCAGATAACTTGCCCAAATTCCCAGGGTGCATGAATGGTAGGGCCAAAACCAGAAAACTGATTTCTGAACACCAGTGTGGCTCATTCTATTTGATGAAAAGGTTTTCCTGTCCTCTTAATACTCTACATACTTTGTTCTGAAGTAAACGTGAATAGTCTCCGCCCTCACATGCTATACTCTGAGGTAGTATTTCTCCTAGGATTCAGCCTTTCAAATGTAAAGGACATTTTTGTTTCTGTACTTGTTGGTGTTGGGGACCAATCACCTTCTTGCTAATACAATTCAGAGATTAATGTTCCTAGCTGTTCTGTGGTAGAAAGGTAGGATAAAAGTTATGTCAGCCTGTCAGTGCTGGAGCTGGTATAGTGATGAATATTTAATCTCTTTTGCAATTTTGAAATCAATCTCACTTATTTGGGGGGTTAAATGAGCCCTTTACTGTTTTATATTACTTATCATTTGACCAATTTTTAATATTTGAAGGTTGTCTTTAATAAAAGTGAAGAAAAATTCAAAATAAATCAATCAGAATAATAATAAAGAATACATTTAGAAAATGTTGTCAAAACAGTTGGGCTTTTATGGGTTTTTTTTAGGTACTTTTTCCCCCCTAAGGAATTTGATTAAATTGAAATTAAATTGAAAAATGCCTCAATGTTGCTAAATATCACCTGGGGTGATTTTTTCTCTTCTCTTTTTTTTTTATTTTTTTTTTTTATTTTAAGCTTATGAAAAACAAATTCACACAATTCTATTTAACTTGCTGCCAAGATTCCTGGAGGACCGGGTACTTCAGAGAATGCCAAGCCTGCTGCTTTGCCTGTTCCCTCATTGTAGATTTTTTTTTTTTTTTTTTTTTTTTTTTTTTTTT
>WHYT01016527.1:332117-347368 GCA_009806455.1 Tetrax tetrax
TTTTTCCCCTCTCCCCTCTACTGAGTGAAGAAACTTTTGCAGGGATTGTGAGTCTGGTGTTTGGGAGTCCTGTTTAGAGCAGGCTGGCAGGCTTCCCTTTTGCTCTCTGGGTTATGTAAGCCTCTTGTTCCTTTTGCAGAAGATAGGAACAGTATTGATTTACTGCTCCAAGTGTCTGGGTGTGATTTATGACAACGAACATACCACACAGTGTTCAGGGTGGATTTTGATATCCTAGGCCAGACAAAGTGCAGAGGTAGAACATTTCATTGAAGACTCTACATATTCATCCAAAATCTGATCGTAGCACTCATTCAGAACTGGAAAAGTGCAAAGAGAGATGAAAATCCAGCTTAATATGAGACTGAGGCATTTATTTTAAATAAAAATAATAATAAAAAACACACAAAAAGGAAGTTTTATGGCCTTTTCTGGTTGATTCTTCATGTTCTCACTCTCTCCTTGGTGCAGTTGTGTGTATGTTCCTGTGGCAGGATGTGGTCCCACTTCTGTTTTCACCTTGGCTGTGTGTTCCCAGCTTTTTGCCCTTCATGGGTATATCTCTGCCTAAAAGGTGCTGAACACCCTTGTTTGTCCTTAGAACTCTATTTTATTTTTTTTTTCCTTTCCCTTGTCTCCATATTTCACCTCAGTTCCTGAAAGGCTGACCACAAGGGAAGGGGCAGAATAGAGACTGGAACAAGAGGAAAGGGAAGGAAATATTTCTTCCTTTGCTTTCTGGCAGTAATCCCATTTTTATGCCATATAGTTGTGTTGAACTACAGCCTGAGAGCCCAGTTCTTTAGCAGGGAAAGCTACACTAGGGAAGAGTGGTAACATATTACTATTGTAGTATAAGATTGAGGCATACAAAACCTGATTCTGGGAACACGCCTCATTATCTAATATAGAATTGGGGAATCCAGGAATTCTTGTGTTTGATATTTGTGGGCTATTTCTCTCTGACTCAAAGATGAAATGATGGTCAAGGAACTGTCTTGAGTGTTAGAGAGAACAACTCAAGTTTTCAGCACAGAAATAGGAAGGGGGGGAATAAATGCATCAAGCTGGCTTTAACTGACCTATCTAGGAAGACAAATCCTACTAAAGCTGATACCGAGTGTTCTTATTTAATCTTTTTTTTTTTCGTCATTTTTCCACACTCCTAGTGTCGAATTAGTATTCAAAATCTTATTAATCATTAGCCTCCGTGTGCCAAGATGGTAAATCAAAATGTGTGGGATAATGTTTTGTCTCATCATTTCTATTTTTAAGACTGATGCTGACAGGGTATACGTATGGGATTAGAAGGGTGGAAAAAAGGAATACAGCATGTGTAGTTCAGATTAAACATATGTTACGCACTATATCACATTGTCTTGGAGCATCCCCAAACTTTCCTATTGTTTTAAGTAGAGAATCAGTGAAGTTACCAACTGCCCCTTCCAAAACTGTGGAGGAAGAGGTTTGCATAACACTCTCAAAAATACTTGTGTATCTTGTTCAGTTTTTTTTTTTTCATTTGAGCTTAGCTGAAGTGTTACAACCTATTTTCTCTCTATAACAGTTTGATAGGTAGTTGAGAAGCAATATTTTTTTTAAAAAAAAAAAGTTTTTTCTAGCTAGTGTTACTATTTACTCAGTTATTGTTTTCCTAGTGACAGAGATTACTGGCAACACATCCTTTCCCCAGCTGCCTTTCCAGGGCTCTTTCCTTGATGCACCTTTTGGTCTATCTGATACCTAATACTAGCCCTTAGAGGTACTATCAATGTTTTTAGATTGTACACACAACTTCATTGAGAATAGTAATATTGAATTTGCATTTCATGTGTAACTGGGATAATAAAGTAAAATGTATTATGGTCTAATGAGAAAATTTCAGTTAAAAGACTTCTGAAAGGCTGTATTGACAACTTTAATATCAAATCTGTGATCTTACAGCCTTACAGTAAATGTCAGTTTTGTTTATGTTACCAATTTAGGATGATAGGTCCTAGGACATATAAAAAATCAGGTTCCATGAAGAAATATTATGTCTTGGCAGCATGATTGAAATTTGATATTAGTGTAATGTATCTGAATATTGGGACAACGTGATGTACCCCATCAGCTCATACCTTAAAAAAAATCACAAGATTGAAACCTTCCAGATGGCATGAGAAGTGCTGTCATATCCATGGCTATATGTTTGGTTTTGTTTTTTTTTAAAAAAAAGTAGTTTGTTTAACCACAGTGGTTCTTTTAATTAGTATTGAATTACTGATACACTCAAGTCATAGTAGAAATCATACTATGGAGGTAGAAATTAAAAATAAAAAGAATGTCATATGGACCAAAGATGACTATTATTGTTGATAGCCCAAGACGTACAAACAGGTTGTTCGTGATGTGGAAGCTAAGCAGAGAGAGGCAAACAGAGGGAATAGTTATGTAAGAGTATTTAGCAGCACTTTCAGTTTCCAGAGACAAAATTAGAAGTGCCAGACAGTTCAAAATCTACCTCTGCTTGTCAACTTTCTATGAGGACCACATTTCAGGGGGTCATTTTAATCAAAATGAAAGACACATCCTATTAGGACATCTTTGCTGACAAATAATTAAGATGAATTACTGGCATATACTTGTCCCAGATGCCTTGTTGATGTCAGTTTGTAGAAGGCACAGGAGGGCTTACAGTGTATGGTTTGCTCTTTAAAAGCAATTTACAATCAAAGTTAGCCATTCTAACTAACTGAGAAGAGCTTAATCCTAGAGCTGTCACAAGGCATTATTTTCAGATTCCTGACACTTCTACATTAAAACAGCTTATATGTAAAAGTTAATAGGGTCTAGAAGTGAAGAATATTTCATTATGTAAAACAATTGACGGTTTTTGTTAGAACAATCACACTTTCCTCTGTGTGGAAAAGGCAGTGGCATAAAAAATTAGAACTTCTAAGTTGGCTCCATTGATAAGCTTTTATTATAATTACTGAAAAATAGTTCTGAGTGACTATTTTTTTTTTTTTTGGACAATGGCTCATGGACGTTTAGTCTTGCCCACATAGTGTGTAGATATTGATGTTTAGTGGCTGAGCACGCTATTTTTTCTCCTGCTCACCCTCCAATTCAAATTTGAGTTGACTTTTTTTTTTTCCTCTGAAGGCAGTGAATATTATATTGTAATTAACTGCAGAAGCTGGGATATTTGACGGGTATTATATGACAAGTTTCCCTCTTTCAAATACCATGGTATGCTGCCATGCCTGAGAAAAGGTCTTGTTGCATCTCCATTTAGGAACAAGAAAAAAGGTCATTGTGGCTTCCTTGTGAAAGTCTGTTTCAACCATTTCTCTCTTTCCCCAAACACTTACCTTCAGACTTTTTCTGTAGATTAGCTATGAGTCAGTATGAGAAACTCCTACTTTAGAAGAAGACTTCAGATTACTGTATATGTCTTTTCTTGCACTGTAAATTATACAGAACAACAGTAAATATTTCATTCAGGACACAGCAATTCTCTTTTGTTTTAAAACTGGCCACGTGAAACTTTTCCTCTTGGAGAACTGGGGAAAATGAAAGGCCTGTACAATCCAAATAAAGTTGCTAAAAGTGTATGTGATGAGAGTAACCACTTTTTTTAAGAGAAAAAAAAAATGTAGCTGAGTTTTAGAAATATGTGAAGGAAAGAGATTCTGTGTAGGAGGTAGGCTGTGCAGTACTGCCATCTTTATCTTTTGTTTTGCATCTATTAAAATATGATTTTGCAGTGGTATCCTGAGGTTTGTCTGTTAACTTGTTGGGAATACTGCTGCATCCCTTGGTATTTGATTTTTGCTCTTTGCCTTCCAAGCAGGGCACGAAGGCAGGCTGTGAGAGCACAGCTCCCAAGGAAATTGTGATGCTGCTTGGGTTGGAACATGGGGCTTAGGGCTTACTGTGGTGGCTGTTAGACCTGTGGAAATATGTCTGCAGATCAGGGATCAAGGGAAACGTTTGACAGACAGGACCCTCCCTTGGAGCATTCCACTTGCATCTTTCATTCTCTTGCAATGAAGTTGCAGTACATGTCTTTCTGATTTCCATTCTAGATGGAAAAGGAAAGTGGTCTGTCAGGAACTGCTCAGTTGTTTCTGATAACTCCAACACTATGCTAATCATAACTCTGGCACGGTGTTCCCCCATCTGTGTGGAAGAAAAGAGGATGGGAGGGGGTGGTGGCGATAACACTAATGCTGCGACATTCACCATAAGCAAGATTTCGTTGACGTACCATAGCACGTTGTTGTGATTAATTAGTTCCCTCAGTGGTACAATGTGGTTCATGTATGCTGATGTAAGAAATAAAATGAATGACAGACAGTGTTTACCCTGCTGTTCCCTGCCATGGTACCTGAGAATTCTCTGGCCCTGTTGTGGCTATGCTGTCTGTATCTTTGCTAGATTTGTTCCTAGCACATTTATTTTCTACAGGGGGCAAACTTTTGTCTTCCCTAGAGATGCACTGGGGATCATGCTTCTTCATACAGAACCTTTTAGCTTCTGTTTTGTTGCCTGTTTCCTTTACAGTGAGGGCTCCTAATTTTTGTTGCTGCATTGATGATCACCTTTGGAGAAAATGAAGTCCAATAGCGTGTAGGAGAAAGGAACACAAAGGGTAGTAAATTCTGTTACATTGTCTTATTTAATGGCAAACAGAACTTGACTGATGCCCCCTTCTTCATTGGGGCCCAACAGAGGACTTTCTTAAGTTATGAGGAAAGGAAAGTATATACCTTGGACAAAGGAAATTGTGGAGGAAGCATTCAGCGTGATGAGAGTGGCACTTATACTGCAGTTCAGATGGAATGGAACACAAAAACCAAACATTTGATGATGTGAAAGGCTATGTATGAAGTGCTATTACTGTCACGATGATGACTGAATGCATGTTGAAATTACCTTTACAGGAACAGCAACAGATGGTCTCTGTATCTTCCCCTCCTACTCATCCAAAGCTCTCAAGGCTGCATTCCTAATCAACCAAAAGCAGGCATCCCACACCCATGCCGAGAGGAATAACCCAATCGTGCAAGCTCTGGTTTGAATTAAATGTTAAAGGCGTGTACCCTAAATTGTCAGGTAATAAGAATTGAAAATACAATGATTAATTCAGTTATAATTTTGGTCACTTACCTTTATGTCCTGTTACTCAAATCCTAGTGCTGCAAACAAAATTCTTAAGTGCTAATGATTCTAATAATATAAATGTTTATAGCATATTGTTGTCGATAATTACATACACACATTCTTAAGTTGGAATTTTTTTTATTAAAAACACATTCCCTTTTAGGAACTTGAGTTACTTGAATGTGGAGTGAAAGTAAATTAGGCTGTAGCAGGCGTTGCAGCTATAGTTACTAGTTCTTCTATTATTGCAAGTTATTATAAGCTTGTATGATTGAAACTGCTATAGATAAGCATGCAATAATATTTTCACTGTCACCATGATCACTGACTGAGATAAGAGCTTGATATTCTATTTTTGTTCAGGATAGAGAAAAACAAGGAGGGGAAAATGGGGGGAAAGGGCTGCATGTTTTGCGATGATATGCAAGAAAAAAAAATTTTGAGCCCAAAGCAGGCCCACGCATACGTCAACGATGACACAGAGCGCTGAGAGGATTTAGTGTTAAAGGGATGACTGTTAATTTTATTTGCAAGAGAGAAGAGAAAGCATGCACATTCAAGATACTTGTTGTATCATTTTTAAATCAAGGCCATCTTTTTCTCGGTGGTAAACGTGAAATGTTTTTAAAGGCCAGACTTAGCATAAAATCTATTGGTTGCTATGGAGACCACTTACCACACAGGACTGCACTCTGTGTTCAACTCTGTGGTTTTCTCTATTCAAAGGTTCGGCATTGTCAAAAAACAAATGAGTTTTTCAGTTGTTTATCGCAAAGTTCATTATGAGAAAGGTAATAAATAATAAGGTATTTTAATCATGTGTGGATAGGTGCCATATGTGAATTAACCAGGGCACTATTTCTTAAATTTGCTATTTTAAAATAATTATAGCAAAATTGGCTATTGTTAGGAAATAAAACAGATTTTGATCGTTCTGTGTATATGAATATGAAGCAAAGCAGGTAGTTGGAAGTCTGATCCCAGCAAAATTACATGGTACTAAGGCTTTTCACACCTACACAGCACTTAGTAACAAAGCACTGAAAGAGAAAGAAAGATTAAGCCCCGCTAGAGTAAAACTTTATACCTGAGGTGCATTACTTCTCCCTTTATGAAAGGAAAGGTGGGTTCAGGACCTAGTACTTGCTGAATTATTTATGTTGTCTTTTGCATTTCAGATCTTTAGCCTTGAAACTGGTAGGGGTTGTTATTAGCAGAAGCACAAATCTAACTGGGTGCAGCCGTTCAGTGGAAACCTGTTCAGCTGCTTCTCCTGAAGTGTTTGTCTAATTACAGCGAGTGCTTTCTGCCAAACTGCCTAGCACACCCACCCCAAAAAGAACTCCTCCAGGGAGGAGGTGCAAAGTGTTTCCTCTGGAATTTATTTGAAGCTGAGGCTAGTCAATACGTCCCCAAATATGGGTGAGAGCGACAATTTATAGAAGTATCAAGGGAAGCCTTTTATATTACCTAAAGGTATTTCAAAGACAAATTGGTGTCAACAAGTTCTTCCTCACTTCTTTATAGTAACATTTTAGTCTAATCTAATTACTTGAGGAATATATGAGCATGTTACTTTCAGCACTTAAGATTTCCTCCTGTCATCTCCTTGGCTCATTAGAGCCTGGTGAGCCGAACTCAGAGCTGCTCTAAGTGGTGCAGCTTCACTGGCCTCAGAGAAATCCTGGTGATGCTTCCATTGTGTGGCCTCACTCCCATCACAGACCAATGATAGGACTCCAACACAGCACAGAAACAGCAGGTCTCAGCTCAGCTGTGAGACTTCTGTGTGAATTTTGTGTGTTAAACTGTTCATTTGGTTTTTATGTAATGGGTAGGTTTTGTGTAGGGTCGGTTTTCTTTAGTGATTTTGTAGGACCACTGATAAATGAAAGGATATCTGAGACACGGTGATTTATAGTGCTTGTTTTTAGAAACTCCACATCTGTGGGTAATGTAGTAAAGTTTGCTTATTTGCAAATCTAATTTGTTGCTAAACAGTTGTGTGCATGTAAGTTATTTAGATTTCCCTTTTCTAGTCAAATCACTCTTCTACTAGATACCAACTGTACAGTGCCAAGCCATGATAATTAACATGTTGCAAACATGCAATTAAGACAAATCAGATTGAAACACAAAAGAAAAATAAAAGCATAATTTAATTCCAGCTATTGTCAGTCTCTTCAAGAATTATTATGCAGTTGGCCGCCTCCTCTGCAGCTCTATGTTTTAGCAGAGTGTGCACTGTTTCACACTGCATGCAAAGTAACTAAAAAAGAAATGAGTCTTTAAAAAGGAATGCTCCAGTTTAAACAAGCCAGTGAGGGCTACTTAGGCAAAACTAACTGGTGACGCTATGTTTATAGTAACAGACAATAGTATCTGACTCATAAATGGTGCAGAAAAAACATGCTTGATAAGCCTACACTGAAAGTGTCCTATTATTATTAATAATAGAAAACTTCTCCCCCTTAGAATAAGCTTTTTATTTTTCTTTGTAGTCATGTTTTTGCCTGAGCTCTCCTGTTAACATCTTGCCGGTCTTTTTTCTTTAGTTCCCTCTGGCTCCTCCAGACAACTCAGTAGGAACCTGCTTTTCCTTCTGTGTTCTGCCAGAGTTCATTAGGGTGCCATAGACTGTTAAAGCAGAATTTTTCACCTACCACATAGAATGGAATAATATTGTCTTTAATCAAAAATAAATATACTAGGAAGCTATTCCTATCTGCTTCAGCTCTCCTCTGCTTCGAAAGCAATGTGACAAGGGGCAGAGTACTAGACAAGACATTGTTTCTAGAACTACTTTTTCAAGTGAGTGAAGCATTCCTCAAAGGTGCCATACATACAGCATAGAAGCAGCAATCCTTCTGCTCACAGAAGACACCATTCAAGATTCCCATACAAAATTACTAACCTACTAACATGACCTGAATCGAATACTAGGCATATTTTTTTTTCCCCATTTATAAAGAGGAAAAGCTTGAGAAATAGGAGCTGGAAATTTAAGGAAAATTTCCTTAAACTTTTATTTGATGGACAAGTAATATATCAACCCAAATAGTTGAATTGTCCAGCCCAGGCTCTAAATGGCAAGTAGAAGAAACTGTTCTTCAGTCTGTTACCAATTACTAAGTAATCAACTTATTTGATCCAATTGATTTTTTTTTTTTTCTATCCTATTTCTGCAAATTTTTCAATATTTCAGGAGTAAACTGGTCTATCAGGATAAACTAAATTTTCTGAGTCTGTAAGAGCATAGCACTTGCTAAACTATTTGTTTAACAACTTTGAAATGTAGCTTTGGACAGTTACTTTATTAATAGAGTACCATATTCTTACACATCAATCATTTGTTAATCTACTTGTGGTTGGTTAATCGGGCAGAATAAACTGTAGTACCTGTGAGACTTATAGTCAGTCTTGTACCTTTGTGCTGCCATGCAAACATTTTAATTACATGACACTTTCAATAAAAACTCTATGCAGGCATGTTTGTTTGACCCTATGTTGGGGAAACAAAACACTGGCATTATTCATATACTGCATCATCCATCTAGAAAAGATGAATAAAGAAAATGTACACTTTAAAAAAAGTACCCTAAGCTACTGCAGGAAAATCCTTACTGGTTTTCTGTCGTGGGGAGGGTCTTTCTTAAAAGGAGTGATTCTGTTTCCCTTTCTGAGTCCCTGGGACTATCCTTGTGTCCATCAGATTTG
Source organism: Tetrax tetrax (assembly GCA_009806455.1). Taxonomy (NCBI): domain Eukaryota; kingdom Metazoa; phylum Chordata; class Aves; order Otidiformes; family Otididae; genus Tetrax; species Tetrax tetrax. Next base: position 340,986 of record WHYT01016527.1, read on the forward strand.
GAAGACAGACAATGTTTATAGTCAGATTCTTAAGGACTATGAGGACTCTGTTTTTTTAGAACACAAGTCTAGGTTGCAACTTTACTAACTGGATAATAAGCACAAATCTTGGTCTGTTTTTCTCTTGTTCTTTCTGAACATCCTTACTTTCAGGACCTTCCTGTCTCTAAGATCTCAGTGTTTATTCTACTCACAACCCAAAGATTGTATGGTAAATATGCTGACTGATGCTCTTCTGTGAGGAACCTGGATTGTGTGGGACTTTTGTAAAAGATGATGTTAATAATGGAGTAATGGTAAGCGTAAATAAATTTGCAAGAACATGAAAAGTGTGGTGTTAGAAAGGAGCGAGATTGAAATAACCAGTTATTTCTGTGAGACTTCCAGAATATCTTTACTATTTTGGGTTGGATTTTGGATCTGAGTTTATATCCATACTGCCCTTGGGAACTGCAGTTCAGCTATTAAATATCACTAGGATTTAGCCTTTGTTTGGGAGTAAGTAGAAAAAGAGCCAAAGCTGCATGGCAGTGAGAGCGGACAGAATTGGAACTGAGCAAAGCAGGCAAGTGGCCAGCCACAAACCTGGTTGTACATATTTTTGATGCTTCTTGCAATGTTCAGTGTCTTCCATTTAGTCACAGTTTTGCTGCCTCTTTGCCTCCATCCTTTGGGATTTGCTGGAGGAATTATCTCCCTAAACTACAGCCCAATAGTGAGTTCTGGGATATAGAAGTGCCTGTGAGTGTTGCACCAAAACTCATAACTTAGGTGAAAAATGGGTAACCTCACTTTTTGGAGACTGAGTGGGATTTTGTCTTGTCCAGGTTTAAAAGTGGGAAGCCCTTTTTCCTGTTTTCACGTTGCACATGCTTCTTATCCACAATACTTTGAAGTTAAATATACATCATTACAAAAAGTTAGTTTTCATCCCAGACCTCCTGGGCAAGGAGATATTTCTAAATGCTTTAGGAATCAAACAAGCCACATATGCAAAAAGTCTCCATCTGTCCAGTGGCCTCTCTTCCTGTGGAACAGACTGCTAATTTAATTTATTGACCTTTTAAATCAAAACAGAATTTTTTTATTGTTCTGAGGAGCAATGGGATACCAAAGTAGGGATTCACTGTCTTGTGTTTTTTCTAGTTTCCAGATGCAATGATTTCTAGATAGCTACAATTCACTTAATAAAGGGAAAAGAACAAATGTATATAATCAAACCAATTTATTTTAAAGTGAAAACAGAAGTAAAACTTTATTAAGTGCACTCAAAAGGGACAGGGTGAATTTAGCAGCTTCTGTGAGCTGTAATTATTGAAATTGATTTGCTTCGCTTCCCTTCAAGAACAATTGCTTATCATTGATCTGAATTCATATAGTCTCTGACCTTGTAACACCAAAAGACTGAAGATGGGTTTAGTTACATTTACTTGTACTACTGGGGCATATGAACTACAGAGGAAGGAAGTATTGAACGTATTTTAAAAGATTCACATTAAAATTTACATAAATCTACATTTAAACCATGGCTACGGAAGACAGGGACTATGTGGTAACTAGCTGGTGTTCAGATGCACCATACAGAACTTTGTGCAGTGGACCCTCTAACACAAAGGGGGGGTGTGTGTACTGTCCAGATCCCAGAATGCTGCACAGTACAAGCACATCTTTTCTCTGTTTGAGGTTGAAGATTTTTCATTTGTATGCCTTGGATTCCTTTTTCTGTCAAATGACAGTTCTTACTTTAGTTGTTATCAGATTTCTAAGCAACTCACTGATGAGAATTTTTCCTGAGAAATGTCCAGGTTTATACACTCTGGTTTGTGTCAAGATGCGTTGAAAAATCATTTGGATTTGAATTTACTAATGAATATGATATAATAAATGAAAAGATGGATTATTTCAAGTAGATGTGTCACTATTGTTGACAACCTCTATTACCTTCTTTGTGCCAATGCATTTGTAAGTTTAATACCGTGTGACTTGCAGGCTAAAGAATACTGCCGTCTGCTGTAGAGAAGAGCTGACACTAGCCAGCACTGGTTGGCAACAAATCGAACATGGTTTAATTGCTTGAAATACTTTTAAAAGAATAAAAATAATTTTTTTTTTTCTCTTGATTGACAAGACAGACACTAGGGTACAGAGGCTCTCCTTTCCCTGTTTCTCATGTTCTTCTTTTGTTTTGGGACAATTATCTGTCCACTGAAGTAAATGCTACTTTCCAGAAATCCCAACACACTGAATAATTCCTCAGTTGAGGCACAGCCAGCTGATTTGTAATGCTGTCTGCTCATACTCATTTCAAATGACTGTTGAAACAGAGCACTAAACGCCCACATCTCTACCGTATTTCTTCAGCAGTACTTAACAAATCGGTTCCCCAGAAATCGCTGTTCTCTTCACTAAAAAGTTGCTGCTCCAGTGCCCCCAGAGAAAGTCAGTCCAGTGCCACAGAAATAGCTGAAATACTGGCATTCACTTCAGCAAAGTCTGTTGATAACTGAGAGTATTCTAGTGTCCCCAGCTCAAATTTTGACTAGCCATCTCTGCTTGTAAAAGTTGTCATCGCTGCTTTCCACAACAGAGAGCAACAGGGAGCAAGGCTCTGCATATGGACGTGGTATTGCACTGTCTCCTTTTAAAAATGAGTGTGAGGGTGGAGGAGTTTCCTCCCAAATTATATTGTTGCTCTCTGAGAAACTATCTAAACTACTGTGCCAAAAAACCTCAATAATTTTATACAAATGAAGCCTAGCAAATACTTTACCTTCCTGTAATATGTATGCCTAAAAGAAGATGAAATGATGATTATTTCACTGTGTCAGGAAACTTAATTGTACAACTGGACCTTAAAATAGCAGCAAATCTAGCTCTGTAAGGAGATGGTAAGAGTAACTGTAATTGATGTACTGCTTTGTAACAGTGCGTATTTGAGTTATGAGAAGTTTGAGCTAATTCCTGTGTGTGTATGTGTAGGTAGAACTTGTAGCCCATAGTTCTCTTGTTTATAGTCCAGAGCTTGTGTTTGGATGTAGGTTCTGTATTCTGCCACTCTCTTTGCACACTGATGGGGCTGGGGAAGGGGAAAGCAAGCTCTGTATATGACAAGAAAGCTTTAGCCTCTGCAGAAATGCTGTATTCTACTAGACAATGTAATCAATGAAAGGATTTAGGATAAAGAGCCTATGGAGGTCTTTAAAGCACAAAAAAGGGACATTTATCTGTATTATGTCCCTTGCTGCAGTTCATGTTTTCAGCTGGCTCAGTGTCAATAGCAGCTTATGATTCTGTTAGCTTTACACAGGGAGAAATAATACCTAGATGATAGATATTACTTGTGGATTTTTGTCTTTTTTTTTTTTTTTTCTTCTGCACTCAGTCTGCGGTGTATTGGCAGGTTATATTGAAAGATTCATGGCAAACGTAACAAAGGTAGTTGGTAAGTAAGTATATATTCAATTTACAAACAAATGGCTGGCATGAACTCAATGAAAGAAAAAATTGTCTGGTTTTGACAACTGGAGCACAGTGGGATATGTAAGACTAGTAACTCCTAGAATAGCAGGTCGTACTCTCCTTGTATGGGATGGTGTGGTTTCAAGAAACAAGTTTTAAAGGGAAGGCATTTGGTGTTCTGTGCTTTAGCAGGTTGGTCTTTCCTATAGATACCTGAACTAAATAGATAAACTTTGTAAACATTTCATACAAATTATGCTTTCTCTGTTCACCTTTCCACATCGTGCCCCTCTTTTTGTTGAGCTTTTGTTGAGCAGAGGAACTTGAAGTTGCGTTATGCCAGAGCACACGCTTGCAGTGTCAGTCACGCTTCTGTAATGGAAATAGCGACAGGCAACTTCTGAAAGATGAGACAGGGAAGGGTTTGTATACTGTAGGTACTGCACCAAGCAGCACAACAGCATCATGTTCACCTCGGCTAGACCTGCTTGAGGTAACTGTTAATTACACGTGACTGGATTTAATTGTATAGTGATCTTTCCAGGTACTGTCTGAAATTAACTTTATTTGCTATTTTGACTTAAATCAGGGAAGCATATAGACAAATAGTAATTTTAAAAGTTAACAGTGATAATACAGCAATGTGACTTGTGTTTGAAATGTTAAGTTTGTTCAACTTCTTTAGAGAAATTTAGGAGAAGAGTTTGAGTGTGAGACATAAGACTGGCTCATATCACTGGTATCAGCATACCAAATATCACTGGTACTGTGTTGTGCCGTAAGAGCAAGTTTCCACTCCTTTTCTCTTTCCCTTACCTCCACCAAAAAGAAATGCATTATGAGGGTGACCAAAGACAAGATCAGATTACAACAGTGCCATTCTCCGTCCTGTTCAGAGGAGTGGAGTTGTTGTCTTCTGTGCCCTACCAAGGTTTACTCCTCTTTCCACGATGAGCAGTCATCTCTTCTCTACAACCCTAGTTCTGAGTCTGTTGTGGGGAAAGGGAGCTTATAGACTTCCTCCATGTCTCCTGAAAACCACTGGATACTTCAAAGAAGGGTTCAGCAATTGAATTTACTCAGACATTCAATATGTGGGAAATCATTAATATAAAAATCCTCAATAATATATAAGAAATAACTGCTCTTGGGCTGATAGAAGTATGGAGTCTTCAGTTGCTGATCATCATAGCAATAAGAGTGTTTGTAGAACAGTGGTATGCAGGAGTGTGCTGGTTTATGAAGTGCATGGAAAATACCCCAAGAGTTAAGTCTCCAGTGCTGATTACAAGTACTTGCTCAGTGTGACTTTTAACAATCTCTGTTTTCACATGTTTCAGCAACAGTGTGAGAATATTCTAGATGCAGGAACTTCTGAAAAGGATTTAAAAAAAAAAATAATCTTCACTATGTCTAACGGGCTTGTTTCAAAATATAAATCACTTTTTGTGGTTTTGTAGGCATGCTCACCATGTTCCTTATCCAAATTCTGGGGACTCGAACTTATTAATGTAAGCAGTAATCTGTGCTGTTTTCTCCTGAATTTGCTTCTCATGGAGTGAGCTGATCAACTTAAGGAATGTCTTTGTATAATTTTGGTTTTGTCTTTATGTATACAACCTGTAAAGGACACAGCTGGACAACTATTGTGTACTTTACCAGCATGCACTGAAAATGTTGAAGCCTCTCCTTGGTCTTAATGCTATTAATGTTATTTCTCAGACTTCAGCTTCTTGTAGCAATGACTGGCTTCATTGCTTATTCATGTGGAGATGTAGCAGTCTGTTTTGTAACGCTGACTTGAAATTGGAACTATAATACAGACCGGACACAGTTTCCCATAAGAAAAATAAATAAAACATCTTTCTTCCTTTCCAGGCACTATTAAAAAAACTAATCAATGTAACTCTCTGTAAAGCTTTTAGGAGATCCATTAAAAACAGCAGCTTTGTATGAAATGGCTAGAGTACATCTTCATTAGCTCTATTATCTGTTGTTCTCAGGTATGACTTTGTTTTCCAGCTGACAGAAGTCGTAAGCTTAAACACAAGTCAGAAAAGGATTTGCACTCCAATTACTGTTTGTTAGAATTCAAAGTGTTTATAATCGTATCACCAAAGGTGATGTACATCTACTGAGTGGCTACAGAGATGTACTCCAAGTCTAGGTGTTTCTTTAAGTTCTGTGAGCTGGAAGCTTCTTTTTCCTTATATGTTATCCCCTCATGTTGTTTTTGTTCCATATCCAGTCACCAAGTCTGAGACAATGCTATGGAGAGCATCCAGAGAAACCTGGAAGAGCAACTTTTCCCGCTCTGGAACTCTGAACTCAGCTATTGCTTGTGGGCTGCTGTTGTGCCCTTATTGGCCTTTTTGGCTCTACCTTAAGGCACAGGAGCACTGGGCCGCTATGACAATGGGTTTTGAGGTGCTGTTGTGTCACTGCTATGGAGTCTGGAGCTGTGACGTGACACACAAACACACTGAAGTGGTGCTCGCCTCTGTTTCTGCAAACCCATGCAGATTTTTATGTATGTCAGCAGGAGCTGGTCTCTGTTCAATGTCTTAATGAAAATATTAACATGATAATTCATAGTCTATTTTATCAGTCCATTTTATCACTGCTCAGAGATGGAGTGTGTGTGTGTTGGGGAACTTAAACGTAGTCTAACAGGAAAACCTGTTTTACTGTTAAGTAGACTAGACAATGAGTATCCTGATTCATCTCCTTGAATAATACTTCCAAAACTCTACTTTCAAAATCTGTTTCTGAAAACTATATTGGGCAGAGGAGCTGATAAAAGAATCATAGAATCATAGAATCATAGAATGGTTAGAGTTGGAAGGGACCTTCAAAGGTCATCTAGTCCAACCCCCCTGCAAGAAGCAGGGACCTCCCTGACTAGATCAGGTTGCCCAGGGCCC
>WHYT01016527.1:347388-361925 GCA_009806455.1 Tetrax tetrax
TCCAGAGAAACCTGGAAGAGCAACTTTTCCCGCTCTGGAACTCTGAACTCAGCTATTGCTTGTGGGCTGCTGTTGTGCCCTTATTGGCCTTTTTGGCTCTACCTTAAGGCACAGGAGCACTGGGCCACTATGACAGTGGGTTTTGAGGTGCTGTTGTGTCACTGCTATGGAGTCTGGAGCTGTGACGTGACACACAAACACACTGAAGTGGTGCTCGCCTCTGTTTCTGCAAACCCATGCAGATTTTTATGTATGTCAGCAGGAGCTGGTCTCTGTTCAATGTCTTAACGAAAATATTAACATGATAATTCATAGTCTATTTTATCAGTCCATTTTATCACTGCTCAGAGATGGAGTGTGTGTGTGTTGGGGAACTTAAACGTAGTCTAACAGGAAAACCTGTTTTATTGTTAAGTAGACTAGACAATGAGTATCCTGATTCATCTCCTTGAATAATACTTCCAAAACTCTACTTTCAAAACCTGTTTCTGAAAACTATATTGGGCAGAGGAGCTGATAAAAGAAGCAAGCAAATGAATTGATGTATTGTCGTACTTGACTTTTCCCCAAAATGTAAGTTAAGTTTTGCATGTCTTGAATTGTCTTACTATGAGCTGTGACTGACTGAAGGATCATGGACAGCTCTTTCAAGTGAGGCTTTGTTATGATTTAGCCCCAGCTGGGAGCTAAACACTATGCAGCCACTTGCTCACCCTCCCAAGAGGGGAGAGAAAATGCAACAAAAAGCTCATGGGTCAAGATAAGGACAGGGAGAGATCATTCAGCAGTTACCATCATGGGCAAAACAGATTTGACTCGGGAAAACCAATCTGATTTATTAACAATCAAACCAGCGTAGAATACCAAATCTTAAGAACACCTTCCCCTCCCTCCCTTCTTCCCAGCCTCAACTTCAACCCCAAATTCCCTACCTCCTCCCCTCAGTAGCACAGGGGCACGAGGACTGGGGTACCTCCTATGGTAGACAGTCCTCCATGAACATCTCCAGCATGAGTCCTTCCCACAGCCTACGGTTCTTTACAAAGTGTTCCAGTGTACATCCTTTTCTGTGCAGTGCAGTCCCTCAGGAACAGGCTGCCCAAGTGCAAGTCCTCCATAAGCACATCCCCCTGCTCTGGTGTGGGGTCCTCCACGGGCTGCAGGTGCATCTCTGCTCTTCTGTGGGCTGTGGAGGGACAGCCTGCCTCACCATGGTTTGCACCACTGACTGCAGAGGAATCTCTGCCAGGAGCCACATTACTCCCCCGCCTCCTTCTTCACTGACCTTGCTCTCTGCAGAGTTGTTTTGCTTTCATCATCTCACTCCTCTCTCCTCACTGCCAGGCCAGGCCTGATACAGGCTGGGGGTGAGGCCTGTGCCTCCCCCTCTGTGCCCCCCTCCCCCCACTTCTTAAACACCTTATCACTGTCACCAATTAGCCCTTGCCAGCAGTAGGTCTGCCCTGGAGCTGGCCAGCTTCACCAAACAAAGGGGAAACTTCAAGCAGCTTCTCACTGGAGCCACCGCTGTAACTCCCACACCACCCAAACCCCACACAGACTTCTAGAATTCACTGTAAATCTTGATATTGTCTTAAGTATAGAGCAACATGCAGAATCTGAGGATAGTGGTGTAGTAATCCTCTTTAAAGTGATCAAAGCTTCATCCAGCTCAGATGACTTCTTATTTAACTTGCTTAGGCCTTGAGAGTGGTAAAATTGGTCTAATTCCTGGAGTCCAGGAATGGGTTTAATCAGTCTGTCAATACACGTGATAAAATCTGATTTATTCATGTCTTGAACCTTCCCTGGGTCCTTTTCAACATGTGGCATGGGAAAGGAGCTGAACTGTCACCTGGTGTGCGTATATCTTAAAGAAATGCCAAATAACATTGTCCTCTTTTATGTTTTCTAATTATATTTTCTTGCTAACATTGTTTTCCCCTCTGTTTTGACAATAGTTCTTAGTTTCTAATGTACCCACTGCATAGATTCCCAGGTAAGTTTGTGGATTTAGTTTACTTTGCATGCTGACTTAGATGGATCTTCCTGAACTGTAGACAGAAGACACTTGCAAAGATTTTCACCATCTGAACTTCTTAGTCCCTCTGTTGTTGTGACAGTTTGTCTCCCATGATATCCACATTTTTTTTTTTTTTTACTTGTGATGATAAAGAGCTTCAGTTCAAAGTTCCAGCTGGTTCCTCTTGTCAGGTTCACAGCATAGGCAATGCACTTAACCCAGGTATTCCACTATTATATTTGAAAACAGTCTTGCTGAATGAAATAACAGCAATGCTTCAACCCTCAATTAGGCTGCAATGTTGTAATGTTTCTGCTAATCAGGCTGGTTCCTAGTAGGATCTCTTGGGCCAGCCTTACTGTGTCTTTTATCTCTTATATTAAATCTAGGACATAGCGTGGTGTCAAGGACTGATCGTAACAGTTAGTCCTTATCAGGTTTAAGATGTCTCTGTCTTGGTAGTTATAGAGAAATGTGACCAGGGAGAGGCATGTGGAGGTTGGTAGCAATCCCTATAGATAAATAAGGCAGACAGCAGCTGCTGGTCTAGTTTTTTGTGTCATGGCTGATGTGTTTTTTCAGCATCTGCTATCGGCTCTGGTTTAATCATTGAACCAGATCACGTATTTGAAATGGTAAACTGGAGCTTTCAGCAACTTCATCCATGTAAACTATAAAGTTAATGCCTAGGTTTTGTTGTGAAACTAGCCCCTTCATTGGCTTTCTTCTTGGATGTTACTAACCGGAAAAATTGTTTCTGTCGACTATTACCTTGGAATTAGTGAGATTTAACGACAGGGCCTCGGTGTAAAGGGAGATGCTGTTTATTAATATACAGAGTCTGATATTCTGCTAAGTTCTTCTTGAACAGACTAATTGTATCCATGCTTGTTTTCTCAAAGGAAATGAGAATGATAAGTGGGATTAAAAGGGATTCAGGGAACTCTTCTAAAGCCAGTCATTGTCAGTTGAGGCTGTACAAGGAAAAACTCTATATATCCTTGTAAAATGCTATACTGTTGAAGTAGATGGGACTTGTTTCATCTTCTGGCCTTGACAGTGTAAATATTGTAGTTTTTCGTGTATTCTCATGATTTCTGGGATTTGAGAAGCACTGTCTTTTGGAGCTAAGGACTTGTCCATTCATCTTTAGTACTCTGGAATTTCCACTGGGAGATCCTGGTAGATCAATACTGTCTGTGCTACGGCTTTTTTGATTGTGCTTGCAACCTTGTCTCCGCTATGAACACATTTAGGGTCTTCTCCCTGGTTTCCACACTTCTTATGACTGAGGAGGTTTTATTTCCACTGTGTTATAAGTATCCATAGGGTTCATGTCAGACAGGATCAAGGGGAAAAAAATTCTATTGGGAGGAACCAGTCTCTAGTCACGGAACCACTCTGCAAGTATCTTTACCAAATATACAAGCTTGAGAAAGACATATGGGCACAACTTACCACAACAGCAAATGCTAATATAAAATAACCCCTGTGTGTATGCATACACATCTGCATGTGTAATCATCTAGACTTCTCATCTCCAAGGTGAGAAATTCTGATGAGCAAGTAGATTTTTCCCTTATCCCAATCTTTGCTGCTTGCACAGCCCTGACTATAAATAGGCCCTTATACAAACAGGTTCTGAAGCCTTGGGGGGGGAGGAGGGTCTTGAAAAGGGGAAGGACGTTCCTTTAGCAAATCTCAAGAGGCAAAGACAGATGTCTAGGAACTTGGACACAACAGATATTTACACTGCTGGCTGAACTTACAGACCTACTCTGCCACGCAGAGCCATTTGCTGAGACGTGCCTACATCTGTCACACATGCATTTCATTCAGAGACTGGGTACTAGAGAGTACAAATGTTCAGAGGTTCCCCTGTCCAAAAAACTCTATTGATTCACCCTGTTAAAAGCAAGTCAACCAACCCAACACAGATTTAGAGAGGAATGCAGAGTGGTAGGGACCTCTGAAAGTCTCTGGTCAACCCCCTGCTCAAAGCAGGGCTGCCTTGAAAGCTCGATCAAGTGGCACAGGACCTCTTCCCATGAAGTTTTGAATGTCTCCAGAAATGGATTTTCTGCAGCACAGCCTGACCCAGGGCTTAACCACCCTCGTTGGGAAATACTTTTCCCTAATACCCAGAGAACTCTGCCCTTGCTACAACTTGTTGGTTCCTGTCCTTCTGCTGTATACTCCTCTGAGAAGAGTCTGCCTCTGTCTTCTCTGTGGACCCTGGTGGGTACTGGAAGAGAAAAATTGCACCTCATCCGTCTTTGCTTTTCCATGCTGACCCACCTTTATGGCCCTGCTCTGGGCTTTCTTCAAGGTGTCGATATTGCTCTTTTTTCTGGAGGAGGTTCCAAAACCGGACACATGGTATTCCAGATGAAGCTTCCCGAGCTGCTGAGCAGGGGACAAGAGTCCCTTCTCTGTATTCAGCTGCTACACTCTCACTCAGGATGTGGTCGCCCTTCAGCATGGCAAGGGCACCCTCCTGGCTCATGCTCTCCTTCTTTCCCAGTGAGACCCAACCCCTGGAAGGGCTGCCGCTGGCCTGCCAGCCTTGAGGTTCTTGGCAGTCCACTTCCTCCAGCTTACCGGGGCCTTCAGAATGACAGGGAGGGACCTGTGTTAGGAGTCCTTCCAAGGGACTATGATCTTCCAGCATGCCAACAGCTCCAACCACCTGAGGGTACACTTTCTCCCTTTAATCTGGTTATTGCTGAAGATGCTAAGTAGTTCCAGCCCCTGAAGTGACCTAGGAGGAATGCCAGTTAGTAGGACTTTGAACCACTGGTCAATAGTGTTTGAGCCCAATGGTGCAGATAGCTTTTCAGCCATCTTGCTACTTTCCTGGCTATCATCAGCCAGTGGAACTCCTGGCACTGTTTCCTCTAAGATCTTTAGTGGGTACCTCCTTTTTCTCTGTAGCTTTTAGATTTAGTACTATGGTAACAGGGGATCTCTGGGAGGAACTTTCTAATGCACTGCACTGTACCTAGACCAGAATCCTGATTAGGGGTTTGCTTTGCCAATAAGATGATTGATTATTGTCTTTTACTTGGAACTCACTCTCATATATCTGATGGTAGGTAAAAGTAAATAAAAGTGTTTAGTTAGGTAACGCAAAATAGCACAATTGTAAAACTGGGAGAGATGACTAAACAGAAATGTAATGAAAATTGTACCTATATTTGACTCACTTCAGCCCCCCAGTTTCCTTTTATAGCACAGGGGTATTTATGAAAGCATTTTCAACTTGGTGGTTCTTTTCATAATCTCAGAACAATTTTTACCTTTCTGTTAGGTTATGTTCACAAGACTTAGAAATACATATCTCCCTTTGGCATGGCCAGATACAGTAACTACTTGCCTACAGCTAAACAGGATCAATTTGCTGTTCCTGCAGCACTAGGCCAAACCCTCATACAGGAATGAGATATAATACATGAGGTATAATGCCTTGTATGGTTTTCCTGGCCCCAGGTCCAGTCATGAGTCGGTGTAGGTCTCTGAGTGGGAGTTCATCTTAGGAGAACCTGCTTGAGCAGGATGCATGTGTTGCTGAGGAGCAGCTGCCACTGTATACCTGGCCTTTGCTAATGCCTCCCTCCATTCTGACCATACTCAGTCTCCTGTGTGGGAGAACCTGGCTGGGCCAGTGTCTGTGGGCCTTTAATGGGGCCTTTGCTTTTCCTGGGTAGATTCTGGAAAATCCTGCACTTCCAGTACTTCTGTTGGTGTTCTGCAGTTAGGCTTTGAATGATGAGTTTGTCCAGTGACAGTTCCCAGTGCAATCCATTCTATTAGTTGATATTTTTGTATAAAGCATTTCAGCTGTGGAAAATTGTTACATCTTTGGAACTGTCGCAGAGTTCTGTGTTTTGTGGGGTTTTTTTGTTTGTTTGGTTTTTTGGTTATTTTTTTTTTTTTTGGCCTGTTTTAAAAAGAAAATCTGCAGAGGCACACTTGCTTGATGACTAATTATTTGTTTGCTAATAATCTAATAATCTTTTAATTTTCTCTCATCAGTTAATTCCCTCGTGGTTAAATTTTCAAAGCCTCATCTACTAAGATCTTCTAGGAACCGCACTATCTCTTAATTACAGTTTACCTTCGAATCCCTACAAAAGAGCTGTAAAACTAACTTCTATTGAATGTCCTGATTTTTTTTTTTTATATGTTTGAGTTCATGTGTATGTCTTGATAGTTACTCCTAGATTTACTTAGGATTTGAAAAGTTAGCTTCAGATTTTTTGTGAAACCATCGCAGTTATCTGAAGAGACAAGATAGCTTACTGTTACTTCTGTAAGATATCATTTAAGATCTTTTGAGGCCATAGTATCAATTTCCCTTGCACTCTTTTCAGAGTCACTAGTAAAGCTGATTATTTCTGTTTGATTTGATGTTTTATGGGGAATGGAATCTTTTATACTGGTGTGGCCTTGCTAACACTGTGGTGTTCTCTTTGTTTTTTCCTCATTTACATATTTACTAAATAGCGTATGAATTACACTTAAGTACATGCAATAAATTCCAGTAGTTGCACATCATGGTTATCACGTGTAGGCAGAACCTTTCTCCAGGGAGGTCTAAAGATACTTTCAAAGAAATCCAACCAAAAATGGGGCTTTTTGTATACTAGGTTACTTTAGGCTGATGTTTTCTGTTTCAAGCTAAAAAACCTAGGCACACATTCATGTTGTGGAAAGCTTTCTTGGTACCAATCAGTTTATTGCTCTATATAGAATTAATTTCCTGCAAACAATCGCTGTCTTATCATTCCAATACAGATATAAAGGATCCGAGGGTAATCCATCTCTTTCAGGAGTTTAGGGATTAATATAGGCAATTCTATCAGAAATTGCTCTTTACTGAAGAGTGACTTGGGTAACTCCAGGAGGTTCAGTAAAAGCAGCTCTCCCTCTTAGGATGTGAAAGTTTCATTTTAATCTGATTTGATTTTATCATTTATTGTTTCTGTTCTGATTTAAACCACAAGAAATCCCCCTTCATGCAAGATTTTGCCACTACTTTCTCAGCATTTTTAAAGAAAGTTTATGTAAGCTTTCATGCTGTGTGCATCACCATAGTTTCTCTGAACGCTTTCCAGGGGATGCTAAGCAGTATGCATCACATCTGACACATGCGGTTTATTGTCTTTCTGATTGTCTTCCCAGAGGTAAAATTGTGAGTGCAGTAGTGTGTTTACTTTTGAAGGAGTTTAGGGATAGGAGACAAGTTTGTTTAGCTTTTGATTGACATTCCTGATACCTTACTGACCCTTCAGCAATTCTTCCTGAATTACTAGGCAGTTGGTAGCTGCTACCCTTTGCTGTTAATCCTAGCATCAGGCAGAAGGTAATAGCATTTCAGTTTTTATTCATGTTCCTTTGAGGAGCTCTAAATGACAACTGTCTTCTCTGTTAACTGAGGAGCAATAAATGAAACAGCAAGATGAGAAAATCCAGCTTTCCGATATTAAATAGTTCACCTTAGGCTACTTACTGTTTATATGGACTCACAGTTTCTACTATATTTATAGTCACATTGCATGACTGATGCCACACCTAACTTGTTTCCAGTGGAGGTGGAGCGTATATAGTCCGAGGTGAGTAGAACCATGGCTTAGGCAAGCCATTGGAGGACAAGCTCCACATGCAGACATGTTTCACTTGCATTGCTTGTGCTTTTTGGTAGCAAAGATAATAGTTTAACTTACCAGTATTGAGCCCACACATTCTAAACGTTTTCTTGCTTTTTAAAGATTGAGTCATTGTTTCAGTAACGGTCTGTCTAGATGCAGGGAGCTGTATCTTTCAGCACGATGAATACTCGGCTATATCTGTTCTGGCATAGCAGTGGTATTTCTTGTTGATGACAGTAATGTATCTCTCCCTTCCCACACAAACTTTGATGTTGTCATGGACGTCTAGCATGGGCTTCACTTTTCAGAAAGGTAGGAACAAAATAAGACCCAGAAAGAGTAAAGGTTAGCAAGTAATTTCTTATTCTGTTTGTAGATTTTCTTCGGTGTCTGTGTACATGTTAACTTTCACATCTGTTAATATTCTAAACCAGAGCTTGAATGCTTTTGTCTTTCTCAGTTTTACTTTTTTCCTCTAAGCTTCTGGTATCCATTACTGTATGGTTTGGTGCAGGGCCAGGCTTTGGAGTCCAAGACGACCATTTTGCAAACTATTAAAGTAAAAATTAAATTAGCTTTTTAAAAAAACCATGTGTTTTTTCTCCTTTTTCATTTTGTTTCCTAAATTAGCCTTGCAAATGGAGCATTGGGACTGTAATTGCCAAGATTTCCTCCTTCACACCTACTCCAAAGTTTGAAGATGAATCATGGTCTTTCCTAGAGTGGCTTAGGGCCTGACAAGCCTGGTGATTTAGAGAAGCCTTGATAGACATTATCAGTATTTTTTAAGCCCTGCTGTCTCACACAACTCTGGGTTGTTTTCTAGAAGGTTGTTGCTTCTTGAGCTGCTTAACTGGTCTCTGAGTTGTGATAGCTGACCAGGAGTTAGGGCCTAACTAGAAGTACCTAGCATGGCACAGAGGTTGGTACTGAAAAGGAGAGGGAGAGAGATTAACCTGATGAACAAGAAGAGATTACACTTTCTGTAGGTGGAGATGCTGAGAGATGCTGCATGGGAAGTCAAAGGATCAGAGACAGTACAGGAGGCACAGAGTTTTAAAGGCAGAGGGAAGAAGGCATTTATGGAGAGTAAAGGGGTGGTCATAGGATGGCAGTATTACGCAGAAAAGGAAGAAGAAATAATTTGCACAATAAGAGGAGAAAAACAGAGATGACAATCTCTCTATAGGTAGCATGTCATGCTGAACTGTGGAAATAGGTTAAATGCAAAATCTGACTTCCAATTATTAACTTATTAGGGAAGGCATATTGCAATTAATTCCCACTATAAGCATTAAAATATGTTTGTAATTATAGCAATATATATGAGTTTAGGCTTATTTTATTTTTTATTTCATTAATATCCTAGGAAGGCCATTCTGATAACATACTGCTTATGTATGAAACTCCCTTCAGTCTTTACATGTCTTCTGTCATGAGATGCTCTGGAAGACCTAAGGGGCTGGGTAGATAATCTTTATTACTGTGAGTAAACTATTACTGTGAGTTTCTATGTCTGTCTTTTCCAAAAATGAGAGAGTACTTTTGGCCCCAACACATCCTTGCTGGATTTATTCCACATACACTCTATTGTGAAAGGTCCTAATTTATTCATCTTGTGATTGAATTTTATATCCTTTCTATTAAAGTTGCTCTGCAAGTGATGCAGTCCACTGGATTATGGGATTGAGAGTGCTGAATAGCATTTGTTACAGCATATTGTCAGAAAGGGAGAATTTCTTCATTTAAAGCTGATAATCAGATAAGCTTCAACAAAATAGTCCTAGGTGCCTCTTTTTAATACTGCATGCTTATCACTTACGTGGCCCTAAGCATGTAGAGCTCTTCTCAAAACAGAGGGGCATTTTTTTTTCTTGAAGGGTTTAATCTGACACTGATTTGTACCAAGTAATACCCTACTGACAATTGATACTGCACAGAAGGTTGTCAGATTGGGTTTTAAATTAAGATGAGAACAAGGAGGTATTGCAGAAAGGAAAGAAGAACGATTTTAAAAAAAAAAAGACAAAAGAAAAAAAAAAACAGGTGAGAAGCAGAACTTAGAATCACAGTCATATGGGGTTTCAGTCACCTTGAGTTACAAAATGTTCTTTTATTCATACTGTTTTAATTGGAGGTGTTAAACAGTTTAATAAGAACAGTTCATGTATAAGTCTTTTCAAATAAATGAGTTTTAAAACGAGATGTAATGAAAGAGGCTGTTGTGAGAATACAAAATTTCTTTATGAACATGGCACTATCGGAAGCATTGTGAGACAAATGTGTTGCCTTCTAACTGTTTAGGCAGTGGATTTGTTGGGGTTTTTTAGCCTTCTTGTAATATGACTTCTTGCTTAGTCATCACCATTCAGCTTCCTGTGTGCAATTTCAGACCGTGGTTCCAGGATCCAACTGTGTTGGTTTCCTGCCATCAAAAAATGTTTTCAAATCAGTTAATTCCTTTCTGATATTTGTATCCTAATGGATATGAGTATGCGACTCTTATACATTACTGTCACTTAGCATTGAAAGGATTTAACGCATCAGCCCTGAGGCTAGGAATTCTTCTATATGCCAGCAGTTGTGGGAATCACTGCTCATTTTGTCGCTGTGCTATATGCCAGCAATACTAACGTAATCCACCTGGGTGGTTTTTATAGGAAGGCTGTTTCTTGCATGTCGATATGATTTACAAGTTAAAATCTGTATTTCAAACAAACAAACAAAGATCTTGCGCATATTATATCCACTCTTTAATACTTTATCCTCCCTTTTGGGAATCTGTTTTCATGTTTATGAATTGCAGGTATTCCTAATGCTTCACTAGGCAGACCTCCACCTGAAAAGCTCTGTTCTCCATCTGTCCCTTGTGTTTCACAGTTGGCATACTTGGATCACTGCTTGATTCTTGTTTGTTGAATTATTTAAAGTTCTGAAATATTTCTGATTGTTTATCTTAGGGGAATTGATGCCAACCCGTTGTATAATGTCACTGCAGAAAAGCTTTTGCGAAGGGAAGGCCTTGTGTCTCCCTTGGTGAATGAGCTCTGATTTCTGTAGCCAAGGGAGTTCTGCAATTGACAACGACATTGGGTGTCGTATCCCCAACCCAATTAGCTCTGCCTTACATTTAGACACTTCCAGCAGCCTATGGATCGTGACACCTAGATTTACATGCTAAAAAAACCCCCCAAAACCAACAAAACAAAAGAAACAACCACCCTGCAAAAGTTTGAGCAGACCAGAGAACTCTGTTCAGAGCATGGCCAGATACACTTATGCAAGTTAATCCTTGGTGTAATTTCACTGACTCAGCTGGAGTTGCAATAGGAGTTAATTTAGGTATAATTTCCTTTCTTCAAAAAGCAATCAGATGAGAGGAGAGAAAAGACCCCACAAATAGCTCCACAAATAGTTATTTTCAAAAATTGGCCAAGATTTACACACTTAAAGGAGCAGGGAGATGAGAGAATGGGACACTACATAACAATATTAACTCTGCGCCTTTTCTTTGCACTGGGATTATTTTACAAGTGTGGCTTTCAGAAGTCTGACTCCTATTAACATTTTCATAATTTTCCTTCCTTCTGGCCGAAACACAGGGTCTTTGGCCATTTGTAATTTTACACTACCATGTACAGTTAACACTTAAAAATACCTAGTTGTTTAATGCTGACTGTGTATTCTCGGCTCCCACATCTTTAGCAAGAAAGAGATCTAAGTGCAAAACACACTGACCGTTTTACAAGAGCTTGGATTAACAGACATGATTTCATAGAGGAAGTAAGGCATTTTTTGTTTTCTTTAATGATACTTTACTACAGTAATCTGAAAATAAGAGCTTGTGCTATTCCAAGGTTGGAGTAGCACTTTGTTTCCTAACAAGATGCTCACCCTGATACTAGCGAAGACAGGAAATTATGTAAGATGAGAAAGATCTCCCTGTGTTTTGATGAGCTGACTTGCAGTGACTGGGAATCTGGTGGTAAATGAAGGATACTCAGCTTATGGGACATATAAACTGTCATATTACTACAGGTCTTTAATCCCTTTAGTTTGGTATCTTTGACCTTGACAGTAACTGAAATCAGCTACTTCCAAGAAGATAGGTGCAAGAAGCAAGGAGTTTCTTACTGCCTCGTAGCTTAGTTTCACCTGTTGGACAGATATTTTACATGAGTACTGAGAGGATCTAGTGAACAGGGGCACAAAAATAAGCAAGAGAGAAAAACAGGCTGTGAATTAAATAAACTGGCCACTGTTTCCTGTACTGCTTCAGTTCCCACCTCTGAAGTCACCTTCTTACCTGAGTTTCCTACCTTACTTCCTCAAAGGACCTTTGTTGATGACTGGGGTTGATGGAAGTGAAAAAGTCCAGTGAGCCTCTTAGGATGAATTTTATATTGAAACTTGGGCAACTGTTAGAGAATGGGTGACACGAGTGTCCCTGGAGTACAAAGTTAAGGGAAAGGCTGGATGGGGTATGTGGTGTGATTGGTTAAAAGAGGCTAGGACAGGGAAAGCAAGGAGGACATGTTCATTTATTCTGTCCAATTTAGAGAGAGAATGCTGTCCATGTTAAAAAAAGCTGTTGAAAATAAATACTCCATGTTAGATGGACAATAATCACAATTAGAAAAAAATTCACTAGTAATATGTAAAGGCAGATTGTTAATAAGAGCTTCTTTGGCCATAATATTCAAAATTTTTTTTTCAATTTGTTTGTGGATGCCCCAGCTGCCATTGTGCCCAGAATTACCTTCAAAGTGAGCAAGCTAGCATTGTATTTCTGCAAAAAGTATGGTCAGAGCAACCCTTGTAAGTCCATGGTTGTAATCTGACATGTAACAGTCATGCCATTTTAAAATAAGGACAGTTTTTAATGATGAAATGAGAACAGATTGTGGGGTGGAAAGACCAGTCCCCTGAATGTTTATCCCTTGTCCTTATTGCAGTTGTGATATGCTTAGATTTCTTTTCTTGGTGCAAAGCAGTATCTGTTTTGCAAATAAAGTGCTAAATACTAGTTTGTCCTTCCTGCTAACAGTAGAATTGGTCACTATTACTAAAGCCTGATCTTGATACAGCTTTTTTTTGCCCTGGTATAGGTTTCATCAAACATGTTACATAGCTTTGTCCTGGATAAATTAGTAGAGGACTTGAGTTCCGTGAAAGTGTTATAAATTGTCTGTCTTACACCAATAAACATTTTCTTTCCACGCACCAGAGTAACAGCCTGGTTTCCTTGATCTGTTTGAGCTTATCTAGGTTTGCATGGCCGCTGAGAGATGGTGGTTCTCTGCTCCCCTGCCTGTACTGGTAGTAGCACCTGTGTTCTCAGCTGGATCAGGGAAGTCATTTCATCAGAAGCTAATTGATTTGTTATTGGCTGGGGTTGAGTTTATTTCCCTCCCTCACCCGTGTTCTGAGTTGGTTTTCAGACAGTTCAGTTTTCTGAATCCAGATGACGGCATGTCCAAGTAGCCATGCTGTTGCCAGCGGTAGGGAGGCAGTGGGATCACACAGGCAGGGAAAGTAAAGGTTCATCTTGTCAGCAGCAGCATTAATATAGGTTAACCCATTTTCATGCTGTACCTTACATTATACAAAAGCAGATATTTTACATATCTGACTAATGTAACATGTGAAGGCAAGAGTACCATTATTTTGGTATTAATCACAACCTTTACTGCATATGGGCCAGACCTTAGGTGACATTTCATTAATTCGTACAGCTATTGTATATATTACGTATTTGTGATGTATACTTAGAAAAAAATCCATTTTTATTACATACCTCAAGACATTAAAATCAATACACTATATTCAGTACTGAAATGACTATATGAAGTAACATCAATACTTATGCACCTGTAGACAGAACAAAAACAATTTTTTAGAAACTTGTTTTTTTTACGGAGAACAATATATGATCTGTAGGGAGCTGTAATGACAGTTTCATCAGAAGACTTGGTAATCTTTGATTTATTTTGCCACCAAAGCCCCAGGATGGAATTAATGTCTAGCTTGTACTAGTCCATTTTATTGTTTCCCTGCACTTTTGCAATGGATTTGAGATGGATTTCAAGTTCTGAGGCATTTAAAACTGATAAAATATTTACTAGCACAATAAACATCTAAAATGGTTACAATTATTATAATGATTCTGGACGAAATTCTACAAACTATTGAAAAAGCATGACTTGGAGCCAATTGAGAATGGCCTTCTGAAGAGTACAGTGAAGGCAAGTGTATGAAATGGGTCTTGATCATCTTATGGAAATTTAAGGATATAACCAGAAGAAAACATTTCTGACCAAGAAATTCAGTTTGTGTTGTGGGTCCCTGGTTATCTGATTTTGTTTGTTTTCCCTTAGATCTATCAAAGAGAGGGGTTATCTTCCTGGATAGAAAGGTTATCTTCCTTGAAAGGAATCTGGATAATTGTTTTTCTGAAGATTTACACTGTATAACTCCTGTGCACCAGGGCTTCCTGATGTTTTTCTGTGGATCAGGAGGAATTTTTCCTGTCCCCTTCCCTTCTTGCCCAGTGATACACAGTGCTATTGCAGTTGGTGGTTATCTTGAGGCTTATTTTGTTTCTCTTCTGTTTGTTGTCCTCTGAATCAGAGAGGAGCTAAAATCAGGGTATATGGGTGTTCCTCGTGACACCAAATTGTCAAATACCTGGTTGGTGTGGTTTTGTTTAGACTGTCATTGCCTTATTCAGGTTCAGCAGGAAATTTGTCCTGAGAATGGTACAGCTGGTTTTTGGTTTTGTTTTTGTTGTTTGGGGTTTTTTTGTGGATTTTTTTGGTTTGGTTTGGTTTTTTTTTTTTTTTTTTTTTTATTGGTTTTTTTTT
>WHYT01016527.1:361945-411023 GCA_009806455.1 Tetrax tetrax
TGAGTCACAAGCCTTTTCAGATCTGCTCAAAGAGTTGTCTAAATAATCCAGTGTCATTTCAGGGACCTTAGTCTCTTCTACTCTCTTCTTACAGTACATTAAATTTCTGTGATTTTTTTTTTCCCCCCCTTACCCCCATGTGTGTGTCTTACTGAAATACATGATTTTGTGGTACTATGTGGAACAGATGTTGTGAATAAGAGCTCTGTAGTACCATTGCCTGCAATTGTGGGAATCCAGTCTCAGCGGCCTCAGGGATCGTTCCCGACCTGTGTTAGTTACAAGAGATTTGTCTGAGTAAAATTTACATGCTATAGACATGGAATGCTACCACCTCTCCTTACCCTTGTACAAGAAGGAAAGATGAGCCTCTTCTGCGTGGATTTTGGAGATAAAAATGATATTTTCTTCCACCACTCACTCTCCCCATCCTCAGTTAGTCCCTCCAGCAGGAGTACTGTGTTTCTGGAATCCATGAGGAAAAAAAGGGTAGTAATTTAGAGGCAAATGTAGGCTCACGCTTTACCTGCTTCTCCTCTTTGATTTGCAGATACAGAGAATCCTTGAAAAAGCCGAGACAAAGTCATGCTGTGTTATTTTTTGGGGGGGTCTCCATCACAGCCATAAGAAATGAGAAATTATGGAGGAGCCTTAGCCTGAGCTCCCTTCTAGGTTGGGGGTTACCTTGATAGCCTACATGGTGCTTTAAGGAAGTTACAGGGAAAGGAAGCTACAGGAGGATTTTTCTGAACAGCTTCCAGCAGGTTTGACTGTGATAGGGGATAATCAGTGGCTGTTAAAGTCTGAATGCAGAAAAACTCCGGCTGAGATTTGACATCTTCTTTCTGAATGAGGGCTAAACAGAGAATACCAGCTTTGATCTTATAAAAATATGGAGGCTGGAGGCTGCCTTTTAATGGAAGGCATTCAAACTGTATAATTCCCCAAATATTTGTATAGCAGACACTTGTCATTTTATAAAAGTGGTAAATAATCCTATTATGTGCTATAGTTGAATTTATAAAGGCTGAGTTAGGGACCTAATTCAAACATGTTTGTTCAGAAAAGTAAAAACTGTATTTTGAAACCAACTCTGCACGGACTGGAATCTGAATCTGTAGAAATGAGTACTGCATACTGGAGTGAGCACAGCATCTGTTGAGTCATACGGTATGTATCACATACTGAGCAGAATGCGTTGTATAAGGAGGTGCGGTTACCAGTCAGCTTATTGCCCCACCGGGGGCTTCCTAGAGTAAGTGAAACCTTATTTGAGACTCTTGTCTTCTCTTAGATACAGAGTACAGCAGGAATATTAGATTAAATTGTGGCATAAAGTACTTGAAAGGTTGGAAAATATTCGAGTCCTTTTTAAAATTTCTAAGCCATCCTTATTCTGTAAATTACTTTCCAGTGATTGATGGCGGGTGGCATGGGGCTGGTTGCTGATGGAGTCTTTAAATAGAACACTGGACAACTTCAGATATACCTGACATCGGGAGGCAGGGCTTATCAGCAGCTCTGTCTTGTTTTCTGGGGAAAGGGAAGAGGAAGTACAGTATAGAAAGTATAGACATTAGGAAGCTTCATTTTTCACCTGTGTAACTGTCAGACCTGGACAAACTCTGAAGACAGATGGGAATCCAGTCCCAATTGTTTAAACAGAGACAGATGATAGACTAAAATTATGTGTACAGTTAAAAATGTCCTGATAATCAAAGGCCTGGAGGGTATACGGTATGTATTTACTCACTTCACCAGTACTCAAAATTGCCTCTGGTTTAGGAATTTAAATGTGAATTCAACCAATTTCTTTTGCCAGAATTTCTTTTGGGACATTCTTTGTGCCTTTTTGATTAGTCACACTTTTCCTCTTTCTCTGTCCTCTCTTATGTTTTTGTGCTTTGTTTTGGTTTTTATATTTGGATGGACCTTCCTGTTTTGTGGCTTTTTAATGTCTTCATAGGACAACATAGGTCCATTATTTTCTCTTTGTTTTCCCCTGTTGTCTACCTCCTCAGCCACCATCATCTGTGTATTCTCTTTTTTTCTCCTGGTTCTTTGTCACGCAACAAATGGTTTTGATGCAATACAGACTAAAATGGCAATGATAGACAAAAGATAACTTGTTTTTATATCCAGAACAAACAGCAGGTACTGTTAGTCACCCCTAACACTTGAGATCAGCACTTGGCCGAACAAAAACAGACTGACAGTGAATTCCAGAAGAGCTAAGATGATAAGGGTGAAGAAAGGAAGTCACTCAGCACTCGCATATAGCATTCCAACGTTTCCACTTTCAATCTGAAGACAAAATGTTAAACTATTTTTGCCTGGATTTGTTGGGTTTTAGATTTTAGGGTTGGGTTTTTTTTTTTTTTTTTCAGAAATGATCTTCTCTACAAATTGCATTTCCTTTTATTTTTTAATTGAAGTTCTGTCATGGTAATTTTCATATTCATGACCAGGGGTTTCGAAGCTTACAGAAGATATGGCAAGTCCAAAATGCCATGCATCAGCTTTGCCATGATGTAAACTGCCAAAATCCCATGCTGTATTAGTTTCTCTTTTAATGCCACTTCTGTTGAGTTACAGGTTCACTTCAAGGTTTTGGCCTTGCACTTAGTTTAAAATTAATTGGATTCATAAGGAATGTAATGTCAACTATATTCCACCTGAAGAATGGAATTGCTAAGTGTTGAAGTGAAAATAGTGTTTGTGGGAGATGGATTAAGTCCTTTGGGGTGTGATTAGAATACTTACAAACTTTTGTGTTTAAACCTACATCTCTGTCTCCCTTTCCTGTGATATCAACACAGGCTATTTAGCAACTTGCTCCTTAACCTTGTCCATGTCAGTCCAGTGTCCTGACCATGATCAGTTCTTCTTACGCATTATATTTATCCATGGAAGGTTATTCTGTTAATAATCACATTGCCAGCTGGGTTAGACTTTGAGTGAAAACTACTGTGAAGTCTTCTGCTGTGCTTTATAAAGGTGAGCAGGTTTCAGTGGTGGAAGAACCCCTAAGGTAGAGCCAATTTCCCCATTGTTGTAGCAGAACAGAGCAGTCATTCTTGGGGAGGATACTTTTTGTCTGCTTTCTGCAGTCGGTTGAACAGAGGTCAGATTTGTTGGAAGCTGCTTAATTGTACAGGCAGTTCTGCTCAGACCATGGAGCACAGCTTCATGCTGTTATCTCAGCTGTCTGCTCCTTCTGCAATGATTGGCTCTGCTTCTTTTCAACTGTTAACATCTCACTACAGGCCTTCCTGTGAACATGCTGCCTTATGGCTTGAGACCAGTGTGTGGGCACTAATCACCATCTGGAGAGAGAATGAGATTCAGGGCCGGCTGGACTTGGCTGTACGTAGGATTCGAAGTGGGGCACGTGAGGCTGTACACCAGACCACTGCTCTTTTATCCTGAAAAGCTTCTTTCCATCACTGTTCCCTGGAAGGAGGTGACTCTCCGAGTGCCTTCAGGAGCCATGGGAGATGCTCATTTGTACTGGAGTGGGAGCAGCTTGTACTGATCAGCTGCTCCAAGCAGGGCAGCCCTTCTTGCTTCAGTTGATTCCTGGAGGTGCTGTGGAGCAAATTGGTATGGGGTTGGGAACAGCCCCCACACAGAGGAGCAAGATATTGTAAATCAGCAAGAAGCTTGTGCCTCAGTAGGAGGCCTGGTGGGCTGTATCTTGCCATTACAAGAGACAGTGCTTCTGCCAAGTTTGGGATTGTGTCCCCATTCAAAATACACATCTACAGAATGCAGGTTTTGGGGAACATACTAATGTATGGCAGAGTATCTCAGTGCCTTTGAGTGGAATGGTTAATTTCCCCATTGCTGTCAGTTGGGAATGAGGGCTAGTATAGCATGCTTGTGACATTTTTAATCCTACTCTGCATGCTTCCATAACTTAGAAAGGAAAATAAAATTGTATCGTGTATCATACCACTATTTTCCATTTGTTGAAGACATACTTCTACATCAGGAATAACTTACTGCCTCATGGCTTGTCTTACAATCTGCCTCTGTTTTCCTTTACTTAACTAGGTCCAAGAGTATTTGCAGGGGAGAGGCAGGAAAGGAATGCAACTGCTAAGCTCCTTATGGCACACGTCGCTGCCTGGCAGCATTCTCCAGCTGTTAAGATGGATGTTTTATGCACGTGGAAGTAGAGGTGGATTGTTTTCTCTGTGAGAGGTATACTTTTATTAGAAAATGCACGTGTCTCATTATGTGAAGTTGTATGCATTTCTGAACAGAAGCATTTGAATTATGTTCTAACAACCCATCCTATATCCTGTTTGTTCTGATTTCAGTAAAGTTGTGATAATCTAATAGGATGCTTTTCTGAGTACCAGTTATTGGCACCATCCATATTTTTCATGCAGCTTAGGTGTATACCTGAGGAGTCATTTGTTTACAAGAGTTAAGAATGTCGATGCCCTTGATAAATCTAGCATGAACAACAGTGAATAAACTGCAGAAGTTTTGAATTGATTCTGAGATGGATATTTTATCAGAAATATGGACAAGCCTTGCTCTCCTTTGCCCACATGTACTTTATCTCTCTTCTAAAATTTCTTCTACAAGGTGCTTCAGTATTGCTACCTAGGTTTTCTTCTGAGGTGCTTCATTATTGCTACCTAGGTTTTCTTGTAAGGTGCTTCATTATTGCTACCTAGGTTTTCTTCTAAGGTAGAAGATGCAGTGCTATTTGGGAAACAGGATGAAATCACTTGGATGGAAAGCAAAGGAACTTCATGTCCTCTCTGATGAAATCCCAAAGTAACTGAGTTTGAGGTATATCAAAACACGTCTTTCGATTTTTCCTAAATTTGCTTTCTTAATTTTTTTAGATTAGGTAATACATTTAATCTGTTATAGGCAGTACTGCTGGCAAAATCTGTGGTTATGTTTTCTGTAGGAAGATCTGTACTCTGACATTTTTAATTTTGTGAAACTTGTACCACTCAAACTGAAATTAGCATAAGTTTAGTCTGCTCCTAATGTCCCTGAATATGTGCAGTCCCAGGATTACAGTGATTGATCAGAACTTCTCCTGCAATTGCAGTTTGCACATACCGGGAATCATTCCAAGTGTGAAAGAATGACTGAAAAGTATGGAAGGGAGTAATACTCGAGAGCATATTTCCCCTAAAACTTGATACATTTGGAAAATGCTGAAGAATTCTTAATTTTAACCTCCTCTACTACTAGCAAATGGCTATGAAAACCACTTTGAAGACCTATGTTCCAAACACCCTTACTACTTGGTCCTCCTGAGAAATAGCAGCCTGCTACCTCTATGGCTCCATTAATTTACGTGGCAGAAGCTTGTACTAAAATATATCTAGAGCTCTTACTATTGTGTATTGTTCTGTCTAAAGAAATTTGTATGAAAAGCCCAGGCACTTTTAAGTGTAATTTCATACATTAAAACAATGCTA
The DNA here is from genome assembly GCA_009806455.1 of Tetrax tetrax. Classification (NCBI taxonomy): domain Eukaryota; kingdom Metazoa; phylum Chordata; class Aves; order Otidiformes; family Otididae; genus Tetrax; species Tetrax tetrax. Next base: position 367,402 of record WHYT01016527.1, read on the forward strand.
ATGTTGCAAAAGTTAGGCAGTCAGAAATTAAGAAATACGGTAGTTGGTTTTTTCTGCAATCTTAAATTGATATTCATGTGCATAAACACTATAATGCACTATTTTATTATATGCTTTTTTCCTCTGAAAGGCTCTAGCCTCATTAAGTACCTGGAATGGAAGTTGGCTAGTTCATTGTTGCAGAAATGAGAAGGTGTGTGGTGAAAGGATGAGAGGTTTGTCAGAAGAATGGTGTCACGGATAAAGCAAATAAATACCATTCTTATCCCTTGTATTCTATTCCTGCATCTGCCATAAAATAACCTGGAGAAGTTTCTTATATTTTTATAAGTAGTTACTTATTGTAAGTCTTATTTTCTACAAACCTAACTCAGTGCTGTAAAAGTGCTGAGCTCTCACAACAGCAGCTGATGTCTAGTGGAGTTTTGCTTTGAAATACAAAGTGCTTTCAAAGGCTGTAATCTGAAATCAAACTTTGTGTTTCAATTTAGGCCATGAATTCTTGGGTTTTTAACTTCCACTATACCTTGGTTCCCTTGTCTGAAAAATGGGGACAGTAAAATAGCTGAGGTGATCAAGGGAGAATACTGTAGAACAAAAAAAAAAAAAAAAAAAAAAAACAACCAGGAGAAAATTAACAACTCTGTAGTCAGTATAGGAAAGTCTGTTGTGTAGTTAATAAGGCTAAGGGCCAAATTTTGAATGACCGTAACCAAGAGGTTATAATTTTATTATTTTATTTCCTATAACGAAAACTTCATCCATATAAAGTATGAGAATGTATGAGTAGGTATGCATCTGGATATAAATTTCCTCAAATTTTTATGGATACCTCTTTCATGTAAAGAATATGCAATGAGGACATATAGATGGTCTTTCTCCCAAAGGAAGTCCCCATTTGATAGCTTTGTTACTGTTAATAAGCAGGTTGCATCCATGCTGAATGAGCAGCTGCAAAGAATCAGGAGACTGGAGATGATGCTTCCCTCTGGGTTGCTACAATAAACTCTTGTTTTGGTGCTTTGATTTAAAGTACTGAAAATCTCCAAAGGAATGTTTCGGGACGCTGGAGTATTCTTTTCCATTTGCAGTACAATGGAGAAAATATTCTCAGGCTCTCCAGAGAGATAAATATGAGATTGTAATACATTTAACTGTATTTAAAATGAAAGCGTGTTGAAAGCTCTCTATTGAATATTAAGTAGATCCTATTATAACATACCTCAGATCAGAGTATAGGATTTTCCCCTAATACTTTGCAAGCTACTGCTTATCTTAACTACAGAAGACTCTGTACTAAGGCTCATTTGGGCTATAGATTCAAGAATCCTAGGTCTAATATGGCCTGTAGGATGACTGAGCTGCAGTAGTACTTGCTGAATGATTCATCGAGCAGTGTTCACATCAGCTTCAAAGAAAAACACTTTTCCTCTCTGCTCACTAAACAGGAGGAGCTGCCATGAATATGGGTATTGACAAGAGGCTAAAGGAATCAAATGGAAAATGTATAAAGGGAAGAGGAAACACATCCATCCTGTGCATGCACTCAGTAATAATATTGCTGTAATACTTTTCCAAATTAAAATGGTTTATTTTTATATATACCTCAGACAAAAATGTATTTTTTTTAATTCATAGACAGTATAGGAACTGTATGTGTAAACAGGGAAAACAGAGCAAAGTTGGAACACAGGAATCCTAACTGCCAGAAATGGACTCTGCAAATGTATGTATCATGTAGAAACTAAATGAAGCACTTTCCAAATAATAAAATAAATGCTATTTTATTGAACTATTATGACACATGATGTGCTACATAGGGTTTGAATCCAAAGCTTCAGTGCTATACTTACAGCCTTTGTTATTCTGCGTTGATGCATTTACTATCAGACTGCAACTAGTATTGCTTTCCCTGACAGTAACAGCAGTAAACCGTTATTCTGTGTGAAGAGTCATAATGGAGAGCCTTTCAGCGCCGCAGTGGGGACACCTGTTCTGCAGGTAGCGTAGAGAAGCATCTGAATTTGGAAACTGGAAAATAAAGCAACTCAGATTTGAACCTGCCATGTTAGCATCAATGGAGGGGGAGCCGTGCAGTGTAAATGGAACGTAGAAAAAACTAAATTCTTAAGTAAGAGCTTCAGTGTATCTAAAATTGGGTGTGTTGTGTATTTGAAATGCGTCAAATTTGGGCACGTTTTAATGGGACCAGAAAATATACATCATCTTTTCAGGATTGCTAAATATTAAGGTCCTTCTCTGCCAAAATTTCCAGAAAGACCAAATCACTGGCATACCACTGGCGTTGTAGGCTTGAATGTCTTCGTTAGGCAAGGTGCTCCTGCTTGTCATCTAGAAGAGAGCTGACATCATGATGTCAATTACAAATAATCTGAACCAATGTAAGTTTTCTATTATGTTTGTGTTGGCTTTTGATTTTTCTCCGTAGTAGCTCCTTTTCTTCACTGAGTGGAGGTTGGAAAGCAGCAACTTGTATGACCCCCAGCACTACCACCAGCACTGTGCTGTTAAAGTGCCAGACCTTTATCCAGGAATTGAGGCAGCTCAGTGTTTCAAGGCTCTGTAACTCTCTCTTTTCTAGATTGGGCTTTCACAGCATAGCTGGCTGTTATTCACTAACCTTCTCGCAGACACACTAATTTTCACCCTTTATATCAAGCCTTAGTGACCCACTCTATGGAAGCTCATCCTCTTTATACAGTTTTCCAGTTGTTATGCCTGAGGCCAGCAAAGTCAAATGATGAATGTCTCAGGCAGGCATCTCATCAGAGTGATTTGTAGGTGCTCTGAGAGGAACCAAAGTCCAACTGGTGCCCCAGTGATAAAAGCCCACTGATTAATCCCAAGGCTGCACTTTGCTGTGATTTGCCGTTTGTGCAGAATAAATAAAACATGATCCGTTTCATGGTCAACTGCTGGAAAATAGTTGCTTGTTAAATTCTCTCTCTCACAAAAATGAGAGACAGAGAGAGAAAGAGAACTTGTCTGGGATTCTACCCTAGCTTTTTTTTTCCCCAACTAAGATTGTTAATAGGTAGGTATGGTGCTCCAGAAGTGTTTCCTAATGAGTAAATGATTTAATATAGTAGATGCTGCTGGATTGATTTAATTTTTTTTTTTTTTTTAAATTGGATTAGACAGGATTATATATCCACCCATAAATAGCTTTAACTGCATGACAAGCATATCAAAGGACTAGCTGGCAAAGAGAAAGCAATCTTTCTGGAGGCTTGAAAACTAGGAAACTCAGACATGACCTGTTGCACAAGCTACTGATTTCTGACTTTTATGGGGCCTTTCTTTTTTTCTTGAGAGTTCTTTTGCCAAAGGAGAAGTAAAATATTTGTTCAGAGACATTTAAATTTTTTTTTTTTTTTATTGCTAGTTCATTTATAACCTTATTATTTTATAAACAGGGCTTAAAATTTGTCTCTTGGGAATAGATACTTTTTCTTACACAGTCTCCCTTGTATTGCACAACACAGTTGTAGTCCTTTGGCCTAAGGATCAGAAGTGGTTATCTCTACCATAACCAGTAATGAAATTGAAGAAAGAGGGTAATTTTCATAGGTAAATGCAGAAAGAGACTATTTTGCATCACTTTTCCTAATTATTGTGCCTGAACTTTGCATGAAGTTCTTTATGTGGGTGTAAAGCCACGGAAGTTTACTTACTGCATCTTGAGTGAGAAATACATTGTGAAGCAAAAGCAGTCCATTACTTTTGGTGGCCTTTTTACGCAAACAATTTTTTGAAGAATCTAGTTTGCTATTAAGCTGCCTTCATGGTTCAGTGAGAGTTGACATCCTGAGTCTGGCATGCTGGTGAGAGATTATAGAGCTCTCTCAGGATGCCCTTACAGCCAAACATGAGATCTTTTCCTGCAAAGGGAACTGGCTTTTCATGAACAGTAGGAGAAAAGCTACAAAAAGAACTTCTGTGGTGGGCAGCCACATGACTGGATGATATGAAAGGCAATGTTATGGTTGGAGGAAAGAGTGCAGAAATGGCATGTCATTTTATGGCCTGAAGCTAGAATGAGGCTCTGTCGTAGAAGACAGATGGTGTTTCCCCTACAAGCTAGAGCCACTGATGGGTACCGCTGGCCAGTGAATCTCTAACTGGTGACTGCAAGCCGTGACTGGGTGCACCGCAAAGAAAGAAGCGAGAAATAGAAAAGGATCTTTTCCACTAAGTGACTTAGTAGAAAGGTAGGTGGAGAAAATAAATCATAAGACCATTGTTCTAAGAACTGTAAGAAAACAGACTTTAGTTTTAGTGTACTCTGGATTCACTGTTTCTGTTTTTCTAAGTAGTGCTGTGTTTCAGAAATAAATGTCTGCAATAATTATTTATATTTGACACTCTAGCTTAGTGTTGTAGCATGAGAGAATTGCCTATTTAAGCGCTCAGAGCAGGTGGCGTTTTTCCCCCCTCAGATTTCTGATGTATATTCAAGCTACTTTTGTTCTGTAGTTTTATTAAAGGCACCTAGGTTTTGAATCAGTTCTTTGTTCCTGCCAACAGCACCTGACATAGCCTGATCTGGAAGGAGTCATTCTTAATTCTGAAGAGACACTTACTAATGCAAACATCTCCAGAAGACATGAGCACCCCAGTCTCTAAATCAGCCCAAGGGAGTTCCAGATGCTCAGGCTGAAACTAAAGGCTGAAGGACCTGAATCAATTTTCATGTCTGAAAAGATTTGCCTTCTGTGTGCCAGGGCAGACTATACGATTGATTCAGAACTGTAGGGATCCTTTTCTTGCTCCCATTTTTCTCTCTCTGCTTAGTAGCTAGAACAGTAGGTAACGCATCTTTCGAAGCTAGCAGCATAGATGCTAATGCTGCCATGTCATTTTAGAACAAATTGTTGACAGTATAGCTTTTTGCTTTATGATTTGGGCATGTTATGTACAACAAGATGTATGTAGTGATGTCAGCTGTGAAAGTATTATAAGAGCTTTACCTGGGTTTGTGACAACTGCCAGAATTTGTCTGTTATCAGACTCATACCCACATTTTGTCTATCTTAAGAGTGGTTCAGTCCAGTCTTTTAGAGAACTTAACATACTTTTGTAACACAATGTTAATACTTCTCAGCTAGGAATTTTGGAAAATTAAAAACCATGACCCTTTCCCTCTCCACACATGTGTACATTCAGCAGTTATTTGTTCCATACAAATGAAGAATACTATGGGGAAAAAAAAAGTTTTTCAGGGCTTTAAATTTTGATTGTTAAAAAGATAAATGTAATTTTTCAGTTTAATCTTGGGGCTGCTTGCCTCACTGGAAAAAATACCTGACAGTATAAGTTTGGTAAGTATTAGTATCTTCCTTTTTGCTTTTCCAGTTGACTACCAATATTGTATATCTTGCAATGGAAGATTTTCCTCTTCTAATGAGCACAATTGTTACAGCCTTTCCAGGATGTCCTCCTGATGAGACTAATGCTGCTGAACTGTCCAAGAATGATAGGGCACTGGAGCCTCAGTGTGCCATTGCAGGGTAGCAAACATCATTCATTAAGACAGGAAAAAGCACTTTACCTTTTCCTAAGGTTCTTCCTGTTGACACACACAAATGAAACTCTCTGTACAGAGAGGACAAAGAAAATGTCAAGCTTTTATCATTTAGACTTTTTTTTTTTTTTTTTTTTTCCTCCCCTCCCCCTACATAGATATTTGTTGACTCCCAGGTTAGAATACATTAGGTTTTTTTAAAGCTTATTATCTCAATTGTTAGCAGCAGTTAACAGTCTGCTACAAAGACTAAGCAATGTGGCTAAGCAATCAAACTTTACAGAATCGTACAGTTAATCCATGGTAGTTCTGAATTACTAATTTAATTTGCAAAAAATAAATTTCCCTGTTAGTTTGTTTTGTGCTTTAGCCCTAGTCACCACACAGTTTCTTGCTCATCTTCCCCCTTTCCAGCAGGACAGGGCAGAGAACTGAGAAGAAAGGAAAACTCATGGGTTGAGATGAAGACAGCTTACTAGAATAGCAGAAGAAAATTGCAATAATAACAGAATATAAGGGTACTAAAATACATAAAATGAACAATGCACAATTTCTCACCATCTGACATCACAGTGACCAATACAGCCCATCTCAAGCAGCAATCATGGAAACAAAACTGAGTTGAAAGCAAAGGGACAAGACAGAGCCAGAGCAAGGGATCCAGAGATGCCTCCTGTCTGGTCCGCTCCCACTTATATAATGAGCATGACGTTTATGGCATGGAATGCTCTCTTTGGCCAGTTTGGCTCAATTATTCTGGCTATATCCCTCTCTGCACCCGCACATTAGTGGGATCTGGAAAGCTGGATGGTGTCCTTGGTCTTATTAGCAACAATTCATAACATCAATATGTTTATCAACATTCTTCACACCCGAAATCCAAAACACATTGGCTGCTGAAAGGAAAATTAACTCCATCCCTACCAAAACTAAGACAGTTTGGTAACTAATTAGTAACCATTTCTGCCCAACATCCCCAAATACATTTTTAAAAATGTATTCCTACCTACTACTAACAAGATTTTGAATGCTTTAGTTAGCCTTCCACTTTCCTCTCATGCCCTATGCTTCTGCAATGATACTGAACCTGGCATTAATGTTGTTAGTAAGAAGAACCTTTGAATCTGTAGAAACATTTTGTTTGTCCATGAAAACATCTTCCTGGATAGCTATTAGCTGGTTCTCTTAAACCTTTTCTAAGGACAAAATCAGACTCAGAAGTAATTCTGAAATCTTACTAATTGTATTCTCAGAGTTTCTCCAAAGTGAATAATATGCCTGTGTTTTTTAGTTTGCTGAGCAGCACATCTTCATCTATGACTACTTTGCATGCTTGAAATGTGAGGGTTACTTTGTCAGGTTTGTACTAGCAATGCAAGATGCTTTAGGAATACTCGTATTTTTGAGTTTGTTACCAACTGGTTAAGGAACCATCTTTCCAACATGGAGAGTTTCTCCCTGGATGACCAATTGTGTGAAAAGGCATTATGAGATAGCTGGGAAGGAGCATCCTGCTCACTCAGCCAGAACTGAAGCGTCACTGATGGCATCCCTGTAGAATGGACCCATAGCTACCACCTGAGCTCTGCTCACGCTTTTGTTACATACAGTGCTCTTGCTGAAACTTTGCAATAATGCTGCTTCTGGGAGGTCAGATTGTCAGATCATTAGTCTTTATTCTTCCTAGGAACTCTGCCATCCTGTAGGTAAATGCTGGTTACTGCTTGAAATCAGACACAGCATAGACGTATGTGTAGAAAAACACTTGAAGGAAAAAGATGTTCACTGGGTGTTTTTGTCATGGCGACGTGTCTAATTATATGTTCACTTCTTAACTGCTGCTCCCTTTTATAAGATTGCAAACTCCATGCTTAATGAACCATGGCTTCAGATAAACTATTGATACTGCTAGGGTGAAACTGTCTCCGATTTCCAGGATTTGTATCTTCGTACATCCGTAATGTGAATACACATACAGACAGTGCACATCAAAGAAGAACAAAGATGGGCAAATAACCCATCTTTTTAATAACTAGCTTTGTTCCGAAGGTGCAAAACCTGGATTTTCCATTCTGTAGAAAGTTTCAAGTCTTTAAAGTCTGTCTTGTCTCAAAGCAAAAATAAGAATGAAGAATTTGGGGAAAAAAAAAGTTTGTGAAATGCCTTCCCCAAACTGTCATTATGGAGAAACTAGTTTAATTTTAACAAAAATGTTAATGAAATTTTAAATTTTACTTTCTTTTAAATAACTTGTTTTGAAAACAGAACTGATTGTTTTGGCATGTGCACATTGTTCCAAAATTGAGCACTACTTTTAAAATATGAAATTTCAGCAAACAGGCATTTTCTAGTGGGGAAAAACAAACCCTTAGTTGGGAATTTTTAAAAGGTCCTAGTTCTATCCAAGAGGTATTCTCTCTTGTAGCTTGTGCTTGGGCTCCACTAAGGGCTGACTGCAAAATGTCGGCATGGTACATGAGGAGGTCCAGAATGCCCAGAGCAGCCAGTGGCGGGAACACATAAATCACCCGGCTCCTAGGTGGGAGGGGAGGAGAAATGGCACCACTGGAATGACAAATGAGAAATCTTAGCTAGATTAAGTAAATGACATCCTAGTTTCTTCCTGCCAATATAATGGAGCGGTCAGAGACAAAAAGAAAGGTTACTTACAGGAATTAGTCCAGCAGGACAGAATTTTCTGAAGAAAAAGTTTTTAGGAGAAAGTATTCTGGCAGCATAGAATGTATCTGCATTAATTCATTACTGGGTTTAAGACTTCCAAATTGGGCTTTTTTTTTAAGAGATACCTTTTATCTTTTTAAGCTCCTTGAGTCTATGCGATAATTTATTTTTTAACTCAAGTAGTTAGCCTTTAACCTTTGAGAGAAATCAGACTGATATGGTGAGCAGATTTAGAACTTTTGCCCTTTGGATGCCTCATTTGCTACACAGAATTGTAGGCAGAGGCTTTTTTTAATTCTTCCAAACTCTACCTGCATGTGTTCTTATCTGCTTGAATGATCCTTTCTAGTGTTGCTTGATGCAAACCACGGCACAGCCAAACTGTTCTCGGAGATTTGAGTGAGTGACAGTACGTATTTTCAAGGTACACTAAATGAGAAATGTGCAATTTAAGCAAAGCATTCACACACATTTGAATGAAAGGCTGAAACTGTTGAAACTGCAGCTGCTGACAGGAAATTGATGTACCAGTTGCTATTTACCTAGCAGAAATTAGTTCTCTGCGATCGGTTTTATTAAACTGGATGGAAAAAGCAAGCATTCCCCTAAGAAGGTTAAAAAAAAAAAGTTCCCTTCAAAGTTAAGAATTAAACATGCTTCTTCCCCATGTCATTGCTGTTTTCTCATCATGTCCCTTATTGTTTTGTTTTTTTTTTTTTCTGAAAAATGCCACTATAAAATGGACCAATAAACTTTCCTAGTTGGCATTTAACCCCATCCAGAGCCTCTGCTTGCGCTTTGGGACAAGCTGGTCAGTGACAGGAGCTCTGCAAGAGGAGTTTCTTTAGTCAAAATGTTCTCCTATGGGGCACAGGAAAATGCACCGGGGCTCCACCTTTCATTTACTGAGCGCAGAGGCCACATAGCTTGCAGTAGGGCATAAAGTTATGTCTGAATAAAAAGGCTATTTTTCTATTCCAAACTGGTAACTTTTTCCTAAATCAGGCAAGTCCCTAGGGAATCTTACTGTCGTGAAGAGGTTCAGGTGGTTTTTCACTCAAACGCTTCAGGGCTGCTTGGTCTGTCAGAGTTTTCCCTACTGTGGGGATGTAAATTAATATTTATTATTAATATGGTACTGCCGTGTGCAAGCTGCGCCACACTTGTTAACTTTGCCATGTTAATCTGTGTCTCAAAGCATTTGAAGCTTGTTTCTAGAAGGGAGAAGATCTGCATGTGTCAGATTTTTGAAACTAGAAGGGATTAAAGAACCTCTTAAATCCGAGGTGAGGATAAGGTTTTTAGGAGAGAGTATTCTGGTAGCGCAGACCTGGTGTATAATCCAAAGTAACGGCAACCACTTCCCTTCCTATGGAGTGACTGAGGACAGGGGGCTGGAGCCACAGTTTTGCTCAATGGGAATCCAGTGGTCGCAGCTTTTCCTAATTGTGTCCAGGCTCTCATACAGGTGTGAGAGCAGATACATGATACTTAAATGACATGAAGTGCTTCATGTTACTATGAAAGAGCAGAGTGGATCTATGTTATTTAAGGCCAAGCTGGCTGTTACCTGGGAGATGTTCCAGTGCCTGGTGATTTTGCAAACTGAGGGCACTTCAGTAGTTTGCTAAACCAGCTTTATCTTACCTGTGTACTTTCCCAGTAAAATGTAAAGCAGATGGATTGTGGCGTTTGTCTAGCTCTAGTAAATCTATCTGGGAACTAACCCTGGAACTAATCACTTGTATTTTTCAAGTCTGTGTGCCTAAAGTTAAACACCTGCCTCTGCATCAATCACTTCAGGCACTGAAAGGGAAAAATAGGTCTTGCTTTTCAGAGCAGTTAGTACAGTGATGGGAAGGACATGGACCCAGTTGGAGAGGGTCCAGAGGAGGGCCACGAAGATGATCGGAGGGCTGGAGCACCTCTCCTATGAGGACAGGCTGAGAGAGCTGGGGCTGTTCAGCCTGGAGAAGAGGAGGCTCCAGGGAGACCTGATAGCGGTCTTCCAGTACCTCAAGGGGGCCTACAGGAAAGATGGGGAGAGGCTGTTGAGTAGGGCCTGTTGTGACAGGACGAGGGGTAATGGTTTTAAAATAGAGGGAGGTAGATTTAGATTAGATATTAGAAAAAAAATTTTCACAATGCGAGCTGTAGACCACTGGAACAGGTTGCCCACAGAGGTGGTGGATGCCCCATCCCTGGAAACGTTCAAGGCCAGGCTGGATGAGGCTCTGAGCAACCTGATCTGGTTGGAGATGTCCCTGCTTCTTGCAGGGGGGTTGGACTAGATGACCTTTGAAGGTCCCTTCCAACTCTAACCATTCTATGATTCTATGACTTGCAGGTACCAAGGTAACAATTAATGGCAGATTAAAGCACTCAGCACTTAAAAAAATCAGGATTCCAGGCAAACTTTCAACAGTCATTTTTGGATGTTTGGGCCACTGTGTTTCTTCATGATAAAGATTTTCTTCCTCTTTTAAATTTTTCCCCCACTTATTTTTAGGGATTATTCTTTCCATTCAGTCTCTATTTCAGTTGTGATGGATCTAGCTTATTGTTAGTAAATCACAGGAGAACAGAATGATGGAAATACATCTGGCAGGGTTATTGAGAGATTGCCTAACCCATCAGTTTTTCCTAGTGAGGAGCACTGATACTAAAGCCAAGACATAGAACAGGCGACAAATTAAAGGGTTTTCCTGCCTTGTTAGTTTGGGCTGTGTACCCATGACAGTACTGTCAGAGGAAGGCAGTGTTACCAGGAGATAACAAAGGGACTCAGTCTGAAAAAAAAACCAAGCTGAAGCAGCAGGATATCTCTTCCACACTGAGGAAGGCCTCAGCATCAACTCTAACTTTTTTTTTTTCCTGATAATCCTACCTCAGTTTTAAGGCACTGCTGTGAGAAGGTAGCTGGAAGGCCTCTGGAGGGCACGGAGAGACAGAGTCTGCAGGTTGGACATGAGGCTGAGGATGCATGAACCCAGAGAGAAGCTAGAAATAATGAAGGCAGGCAGAGCAGGAGATGAGGAGTGATGGAACTTTCCCCAGGAAAGGTTGGAGACAGCTGGATTTTTATTTTTTTTTCTCTGCTCTATAAGAGGACCAGATTTCTCTAAGTACTCCTTGAAAGATACTTGCCTATGGAAATAGCATAGTAGTGTAGGCACTTAAGAACAATTTAGGCAACCTATTCCTTACTTTACTGTCCTTAGTATTCAAAAAGTTTTCTCAGATATGCCTGTACATCCACAGCCTCTCTCCCATTAGTGCCATTGCCTTCTGAAAGAAGTGTTTTATTTCTCTAATGGCAGTCAGAGCACAGCACACTCCTACTTTGTTTGCAGTGTTTCAGCGTCTCAGTCAACTCTTTCTTGTCTTTGACAGTGTCTTTGACATGTACGGGCATGATTTTAATGGGCCCAGTTGTCTCTGGCATTGTGACAAACGAACCTATGAACCTCATTTTTCAAACTATTAGAGTTTCTAAAGCTGGATTACAGGTTTTCAAGAACATCTAGAATCTTAGAACAAATATGAATTTTATTAAATCAAAGCAATAAACAGCTGAAGATATTTTTTTAATATACTTGCCATAAAGTACCACTAAATAGATATGTGCACAGCTAATTCACAGCTCGTGGTTGTGGGACTTCTCAGTGTTGCTTGAAACCTTATGAAATTGTAGCATATACATTTAAGCCACCAGTACCACAGTTAAGGAGGCAATGGAGAGTGATAGTTACTTGCTGCTATTACCTCTTGGCCAACAAAAGTGGCAGGCATTGCCATAAATGTTTTCGTGGTTAGTAGCACGCTGGTCAGGTAGCTGAATTCCTTATTTCACCTGCGCTGCTGGGCAATGGGTCAAGGTTGGTGGTGTGAACAAGCAAGTGTAAGCTTGTTTCTGAGCAGCCGTGTAAAGAAGTAGTGCCCTGTCCGTTTCCTAAATGGCATTTTTTTATTTCCTGCACGGATCAATTACTTCAAAAACACTTCATTCCATCCCTTTAAATAATGGTAAACAGGCTCTTTTTAAACAGCAAAACATGATCAAAGCAAATGTGGCAAACTCTATTTTGGAAAACAGCTGTGAACTCCATCATGTGCTGATGTTACTGTTTGGGAAGTGCTGCTCTCTTAGTTCTGTCACTGAAGATAGAAACAGGTATTTTTCAAAAATGCAGTGGAGATTGCCAGAAAAATGCTGATATATGCATTTTAGGAAAAACTTAATATATGTGATTTTCACCTACCTGGAAGTGAAACTGAGGACAAGGCCAACTAGACTAGAGGTGATAAAAAGTGCTGCAGGCTTGCTTTCCTTTATTCCAGGACACAAAGAACATGAAACTAAGTACAACTTTTAGTGCACAGCAGCAGAACAAAGGTGTCTAGAGCCTACACCAAACTGACATCCTCACGAACATGAACAGTTTCCTCTACTTTTCAATGGAGCCCAGAGTCTCAGCACAAAGTGATTCTACTGAGAGGTATCATCCTCACTTGTGGAATTTCTCCTGGCTACCATTGTGGACAACCAACTTGATCAGGTCCGTGGGGAAGGCAGGGCTGCATGAGAACAGAAAAAAATCCAGCAGCTTTTGAACAGCAGCTACAACACGATAGGCTCCAGGCAGATAGGCAGATGTGCCTTAGGTGAAAAGCAACAAGTATTGCAAAACAGAGTTGTGCCATCAGCATGCTTTGGTCCCTTATATTTGTGGGGAGTTGTCGATTTATATCTTGGATGAACTGTGGGAAAGAACATTGAATGCAGTCTGGTACCCCAGGATGCTGAGCCCTCTATGGTTCACAAACAGAAGACCTGAGGTTTAGTGCAGGAGTAAGGCACTAGAGAGAGGAAGTGGATGATATAGATATTGTATGTCAGTCATACAAGGTTTGAAAGCAAACCAGATGAATGTTGTACTTGTAGTTCAAAGGGTGCAAGGGGAGGTCCCAGGACAGAGAAGTGTTGACAAACTCTCAAGGACCAGGCAACAGTGTTGGGCAGGAAACACTCAGCCACCCGCAGGATTCTCTGAAAAGCGGAAAGGGAATTGAGTTGTCTCCTAGAGGGTAACACACTGGGTAGACTATTCCATGTGCTTACTAACACAGTGAGTCAGGTACATGGAGACTCTTTAGGGAAGAGTGGTTGTAGAATCCAAATGCAGAGCTGTTACCTTTGAGGTGTTAGTCCTGTTCCTTGTTTTGTTGCAAGTACTTTGTGAAGCCCAGGTATTTTTTGTGTTGGTTTCCCCATCCCTAATCCAAAGATTAATAATAATATTCTATGCTTTACAGAAATTTGCAGATACTAATGAATTAAACTACCTAGCCATCTGTAAGTTGCATGTGATCTAGAAGCAAAACATTTTGTTCTGCACAGCCTGAGAAAGTTTCTTCCTCAGGAAAAAGCTTCTCATACTGCTGTAAGATGTAAAAAGTTTGAAAAAGGATGATGTTTGCTAAATATTACTTCTCTATAAGTTGTCAGCCAAGTGACACTGTGGAGGAAAAGGGTTTGATCAACCTTTTAAAAAAGTGTTTGAGTCAATGATATGAATTAGCTCTAAGAAATTACTAATTCTCATCTAAATTAAATAAATTTCTTAGTATTCTCAGGAGCATTAAAGCCAGAGTCAGGTCATATATAATACTCCTCCATCCAATCAAAAGCAGATTAAAAATGCTTAACTATGATTTTCATAAATAACAATGGAAGAATAACTTTTTTCAGATTTATTCTTTTGGACTGTAAAGGATACATGTATATCTGTGTTTACTGCGTGTCTGAATTGGCAGACAACACATTAGAGGCTGGTTTCCTTGCCAACCAGTGCCTAAATGTAATGTTTCCTACAACAAAACCACAGTAAAAGTATGTGTTTGGGGGTTTTTTTGGTTGGGTTTTTTTTTGGTTTTTTTTTTTTTTAAAAAAACCTCCAAAGAACCATTTGTTCTAAATGATTGGAACCTCCCTTAGTATTCTTACATCTTCAAAAACAAATCTGAAATAAAGGGCACAGTTCTTCCCTGCAGCACGGGCTCCTACATCGTTCCCCCTATACTTTCTTTTAATGAGTTTCAAGACTGAAGTGTCAAGAGGTAGACTTGCAGATCAAGCATGAACCTCAAGATCAGGCTTTTGAGGTTTTTATTCTTTGTTTATGGAATTACAGTATTATACAAATCATGTGGCTGGGCTGGCTTATCTTCCTGCTTATGGGTGACCTCTTCTCTCACCCCAATTAAAGAGAAAAGGAGAGCGTAAGAATAAATACATCCCTGCTGTAAAATACTTCTCAAAAGCATTCAGATGACAGGTGCTGTAGCAATAAGGGTGGGGTTTTTTTTCAGTTGTTTACATTTTTAAGGGCTAGTACTTTCTTGGTTTTCTGTCTGTATTGGTCTGGTCACAGAAGAAAGCCAAGCAAATTGTGTGTACTGACTCAGAGTGGCTGGTTCACGGCTGCTGTTCAAGGTCAGGATTCTTTCCTCATTCCCATATTTCTGCTATCCGGTCAAGCTCCCTGTTCCCACATTGGCAAAACAGATACAGATACCTCAGGTCATTCAGCTTCCTTGTCATTTAGCATTTTCACCAAGCTGAAGCACAAATAACAATTTTACTCCCACGAGTAAATAGATGCTAAGTCAGTGTCTGGTGATTCCCCTTGAAACCTCAAGATGTCTTGTAGCCTGACTGATAGATTTGATTAAACGGCACCCGTAAGAGTGTTGTTGCAGAAGAATGATTAAGCCTAAATTATCTGAAAGACTCTGACTCAGGATATAAACAATGCAAGAGCAATTGAGAGACCCTGAATCATGAACTGTGACATGATATATCCTGGAGTTCAATAAGTTAATGGTGCTATTAACGACTCAGCTAAAGCAAGCAGAGGTTCTGTTTGCTTCTGATTTCACGCCTTCCACCTTCAGTCTCTGCAGGTGGCTAAACATACAAAAGTACTTATGAAGCAGGAGGGTGGGGGGTGAAATACAGAAGAGAAGAAAGTAGGAGCAGAGAGGCAAAGGGATTTATGTTTTTGTTTACATCTGGAAATTTTCCTGATGCCCCTAGGGTAATGGCATTCACAGTGAGGGAGGGAGGAAGGCTCACACGCTCTTCTGGGGGAGGGGAGTGGAGAATAGAGGGCAGATAAGGAAACAGAATATAAAGTGGAATATAAAATACAGCCAAGGGAAAAGGGGACTTTTTATGTAGACAGGAAAAGGAAAAAAGAAGGGATGCAGGAAGAGCAGGAAAGAAGAGATGTCCAAATGGTTGTCAGAATTCTTTATTGTCTCCCCCAGAAATACTCTTAGCAGTACTGGCAGCAGTGCACAGAGGTTCCTATAAGGGAAAAATAAGCCAGTCGGTAGATCATTTACAAATTGTTCTCCTGAATAATATACAAGAAAAATCTTACCTGAAATTTCCACATTTATTGGCACAAAAGAATTTATTGATCAAAAGTAGGCAATTCTCTCTCCCTTTTAGTACGTGATGATGACAGGAGAAGCTGAATAGCTTGCTCCCCTGGGAAAACTCTGTTATTTCATAATAAATAAACTGAAATTTTAGTGACAGACCTGACAGAGGGTTTTTATCTTATTTTCATCATATCTGAAAGAGAGAGGAAGAAGCGGAGTTAAGTCTCTCTTATTGTTTTCCTTAAATTAAATGAAAGGAGGAGGCAGGGAGGGAGGGAGAAGGGTCCACTACTGAGCAACTAAGTTATTCTTCCCATCATTTCTATGGCAAATGAAAGTGCTTCTCAAGGATAAGTAACCTAATGAAACCTTATGCAGTGGTCATGAGGAATTGCTGCCAGAATCAAAGAGAAGTGAGAACAAAGGACTGAATATTAATGGCAAATGTCATTAGGTGTTTCAATGTAACAAGCAGGTTTTTTTTCCTGATGCATAAATGGCAATTTTGTGGAACACACACTAGTGACAAGCAGTTCATCTTTCCTTAACTCAATGTCCTTTAAATCATGACAAAACTTAATACTAGGGAGAGAGGAATGCTCACTCGGCTCTTCATGAGAAATTCTAGTAGCCAGGTCCTTCTCTTTGCCTTCAAGTTGGCTGTGAATATGTAAAAATGTTGGCTACGCATGAAGTATGTGGAGATATTCATAATGTGGAACTGTCTCTTTTTATTAGTATTTAAATAAAGACAAAACTACCTTGCATGACCACGTGCAGACAAGATGAACAGTGAGAGAGAGAATCTTTTTTAGGTCTTCCTCACTTTAGATTTACATGATTAGAAGCTGACCAGGTATCAAAACCGTAAAGCACTCTCTAAAATTAAAACCCATAATGGCTTTATAAATACTCTGAACTGACATCAAGCTTCAGGCACACGTGGCTTTAGTGTATTTTGATATCTGAAAAGGTGCTGTCTGGGGAGCAGAGAAGCAGGGAGAGCTTGCTTCTGAACTGCTGTCACCATTGCTATACTTAGTGTCACGATATAGCAAGGCATTGCTGCCTTTACTCCTTGAGAGTATGGGATTCTGTCCCCGTTAGTGGTGGAAAGCAGGGCTTGGTGCATCCTTTTCAGAGATGCCACATGTAAGTGATAGCAAAAGCCTCAGCTCACTGACTGCTGTCAGCACAAGTTGTCCGACTGCCACCAGGTTTGTTCACATAATTGGTGCTGGAAGCCCCTTTTCAATAGAACAGTCACTCCTGCAGTGAGTGGTGATCACT
This sequence comes from Tetrax tetrax, assembly GCA_009806455.1. Classification (NCBI taxonomy): domain Eukaryota; kingdom Metazoa; phylum Chordata; class Aves; order Otidiformes; family Otididae; genus Tetrax; species Tetrax tetrax. The sequence goes on from WHYT01016527.1 coordinate 384,371, forward strand.
TGCTTTTTTGATTAAGTTGTATAAAACTGGAAGTCTCTTTTAATCTATCTGTACGTGCACTGGGGTGGGTCTTAATCTAAACTGGATCTTGAGGAACTAAACCAAAAGCTAAGCCAAGTCAAGTCTAAGCGTCAATAGTCTTATTGGTTACTGATCAGAATCACCAACCTGCCGTAGTGCTACTCTCGGCATCTCTGCAGAAGAAGATTAAAAGGAAGCTGAAAATTGGAAGTAGATCGCACTAAATTAGAGGAAACAAAAAAAAAAGGCTGCTTTCAAAGTTCAGATTGTGTCTTAGAAAATGATGGTTTTTAATTACCATGTCAATGTTGTTATAGCCACTGGAAAATCAAATTACTACACAAGATATTTGGAAATCTGCATGGTTTTCAAAGAAGCAATACAAAATAAAGGAACTCCACTGGGAGGAATCTATCCTGGGTCAGCCAATATCCAGCAGGCTTGAGAGGCAGCCATATCGTGTGCCCCGTGGTTTTCCTTTCAAGGGTTTTCAAGTTGGGCATCCAGTAATTGATCTGGTGTGCCAGCTGCATCAAGGCGGAGAGTGTCAACATGCTTCAAACACAGCACACTCTCAGGGTAACAGAGTTTGGAAAACAAGAAAAAGAAACAGAATTCAAACCAAAATTTGAACTGGCAAATGTCCAAATCTGGTTTTGTTTCCTCAGCGTGAGATGCACTGACTGGACAATGAGCTCATTGCAAGAATTGGCTGTCAGCATAGCTCCCTGTGAATACCACGTTGCATTTATTAGTAGCTAAGTATAATGTTCTTTAGAGTTAGATGGGTTGTAGGTGTATCTTTCTGTTCTCAGATAAACAGTGCTCTTATAGGCCACTATCCTTATGGTAACAAAGTTTCCTCGTGTACTGTAGCAGTTTTAATTGTGTCTTGTTGTATTTCATTGTCTAGTTTGCTACTACTGACAAGTAGGCAGTTTTACATATATAGATGCCATTTGATTGAGTACTCTGGATGTGGTGTCTGTGTTTGTGTGTGTATTTGCAGCAGCTAAGTATGTATAGGCCTCCCAGATCTCCATGCGTAGCAACAGAGATTTTTGGGAGCAGACTTTCTATCTGTGGTAGAGGGCTAAGTTAAGGACTGTGTAAATAAGTTGGATGTATAAAATCCATCAGCTAAGGAAGGTTGCATCTAAGGACGCTGATGAAGCTGACAAATATCATTGTAAAGCTGAATTCTTATCTTTGACTCATCATGGAAATCAGGAGGTTTCTCTTGACTGGTAAAAAGGAAGTGGAACACCCATTTTCCAAAAAGACATAAAGAAACATCTAGCAAACTACAGGTTGGACAACCTCACATCTCCTGAGCCCTGAAAATTTTGGAGTAAGTTCTCATGGATACCATTTCCAGGCATGTGAAGGATGAGGAGGAGACTGGGAACAGCCAATGTAGATTTTGAAGGGCAAACCTATAGGTAATCAACCTGAATTCCTTCTGTGGTGAAATGACTGGCTCTGTGCATGAAAGGAAAGCAGTTAGTGGATTTATTTTAGCAAAGCATTCAATAGCCTTGTGTAGTATTCCCATATTCAGCTTGAGGAAATACAGAGTAAAATAGATTGAATTACAAAATGGGGCAAAAAACTGGCTGAACTATCAAGCTCAAAAGGCCAGTGGTTAGCACTTTGGCTGCAGGCTCGTTATAAGCAGTGTAGCTCCTAAGTTACTTCTGAGGTTAGCACTGCTTAACATCTTCAGCAACGATTGGATTAAAGGGACAGAGTGTACCCTCAGGAGGTTCTCGGGTGACACCCACTTGGAGGGAGCTGTTGGCATGCTGGAAGAAGTCCCCTCTGAGGGACTTCTGACACAGCTCCCTGCCTGTCATTCAGAAGGCCCCTGGCAAGCTGGAGGAACTGGCCTGCCAGGAACCTCAGGAAGCTTGAGGCACAGCCTGGGGCTGGCAGGCCTGCGGCAGCCCTGCTGAGAAGGGGCTGGGTCCCACTGGGAAAGAAGGAGAGCATGAGCTGGGAGGGTGCCCTTGCCATGCTGAAGGGCGACCACATCCTGAGTAATAGTATAGCTGCCAAGTACAGGGAAGGGACTCTTGTCCCCTGCTCAGCAGCTTGGGAGGCTTCATCTGGAATACTGTGTCTGGTTTTTGACTGGCCCCCGACACTCCACCCCAAAACAAGCACAATATTGGGATCCTGTAGAAAGTCCAGAGCAGGGCAATAACGGTGGGTCAGTGTGGAAAAGAGCAGATGAAGGAGGTGGAATTTTCCTCTTCCAGTACCCACCAGGGTCCACAGAGAAGGCAGAGGCAGACTCTTCTCAGAGGAGTATACAGCAAGACAGGAGACAACAAGTTGTAGCAAGGGCAGAGTTCTCTGGGTATTAGGGAAAAGTATTTCCCAATGAGGGTGGTTAAGCCCTGGGTCAGGCTGTACTGCAGAAAATCCATTTCTGGAGACATTCAAAACTTCATGGGAAGAGGTCCCATGAGATCGAGCTTTCAGAGGTCCCTACCACTCTGCATTCCTCTCTAAATCTGTGTTGGGTTGGTTGACTTGCTTTTAACAGGGGGAACCAATAGAGTTTTTTGGACAGGGGAACCTCTGAACATTTGTACTCTCCAGTACCCAGTCTCTGAATGAAATGCATGTGTGACAGATGTAGGCACGTCTCAGCAAATGGCTCTGCGTGGCAGAGTAGGTCTGTAAGTTCAGCCAGCAGTGTAAATATCTGTTGTGTCCAAGTTCCTAGACATCTGTCTTTGCCTCTTGAGATTTGCTAAAGGAACGTCCTTCCCCTTTTCAAGACCCTCCTCCCCCTCCCAAGGCTTCAGAACCTGTTTGCATAAGGGCCTATTTATAGTCAGGGCTGTGCAAGCAGCAAAGATTGGGGTAAGGGAAAAATCTATTTGCTCATCAGAATTTCTCACCTTGGAGATGAGAAGTCTGGATGATTACACATGCAGATGTGTATGCATACACACAGGGGTTATTTTATGTTAGCATTTGTTGTTGTGGTAAGTTGTGCCCACATGTCTTTCTCAAGCTTGTATATTAGGTAAAGATACTTGCAGAGTGGTCCTGTTTTGAAGCTTTTGTTAACTTTAAAACCTTTTCATGGAAGTGTAGTTAGATGCAGTGATGTTGCAGTGTTTTGTATCCTTTTAATTTCTTGGGCATGAGTCTTTCCAAGACTTTCATCGTGCTCGCTCCCATTTCCCTGATTTGTTGTTGAAAAGTTTGCAAAAAGCCCTGTTTATTTCTATAACCCGTAACAGAGCTTGCCATTTCTCTTGTGGTTCAGTGAAAAGGGAAAAAAAGAGGTTGTATAAACATAACTCCATTTAAAAAAGAAAAGCAAATGCGCCAGCATGTTGTAATGAGAGCTATTAAAATAATTAGTCCCTATCCTAGGATGATTGCAAAAGAAAATAAGTAATGAAAGTGAAACATATAACAATTGGATTATAAAACGAACAACCAGCATAAAAATTGAATGAGTCAAAAGTTTAAATCAGAATGTGACTGAGTTGCAGGATAGTGTAGGAGTAAATGTATTTGTGCTTATTCCATGGCAGTTTACTTGGACTAAATGTCTCTGAAAAGTGTCTGAAATGTGCTTGTAGAGCATGTACTTCCAAAATGTATCACCATATTTGATTTCAGGACAGTCAGTGGGTCAAACTTTGCCTAAGGCGATCACAGCAGCTTTAACAATCACATGCTTAGGGGAATGGGATAAAATGTCTGCATTTCTGCTTTGATTTGATCTTACTCCTTGTTTTATTATGGCCCACTGGACAGGTCTGCATTCGCTCATGCTACAGTATCTGGTGCTGTCCCACACTGAGAGAGGAAAGATGAGTAATGCGGGCTCATGCCCAGTGCCAGCAGTTCCTTCAGCTTCATGGGTCTTACCAACCACAGTCTCACTCTGGTGCTTCCAGTAAGCCTTTTTGTTGTTACGTGTGTTTCTGTATAATTGTCATACTCTTGCCTTAAAACAGTATCAAACAAGAAAGATATTGTTCTGTTGATACTGATGGCTCAATATTACCAATGTCAGATACATCACTTTACTTAGTGTGTTCTCTGATAACTGTCATAGGCTTCAATATAAATATTGTAATCAAAAAGCTCTGATCTTGGTTTACATGTGCTGAGAAAACATTCCTGGTAATATCGTGTGAAATCTCAAAGCATATACTGATCAGATGTATGTCTTGTCCCTTGAAACATTAAATATTTAAATATAAATTTTATTACTGTTTATTAAATACTTTGTAAAACAATTAGTTTAGAAATTACTGCAATTCTTTTATTCCATCTGATGCTGTAGAAGCCCCTGTTCAGAAGCTGTCATCAGTGGGTCAAAGCAAGCTAGACCAACCCAGGGGCTCAAGATGTCCATCTGTAATCTCATTTGTCCCCCAAATTATATTTGTACATGGTATTACATTCAGTATATAGCAATAGAGTTAAAATGGTCCATTTAGAAAACTCTCTCCGCATGTGTATTTCCCAGCAAAGATTTTGTGGAAAAGTGTAGGATCAGGCTAAATACTATTTCAAGAATCACAAATCAAAATTCCTGAAGAGCTGAGATACAAACCTAGAAGGAGACCTTTATGGGCTCTTGTAATTTAGGCCAGATTTTTAAAGGAGAAGAGTGCTTAAGCTAATCTTGAGAAAACCATGCTCTTAACAACAATGTTTATCTGTGAGTTAAAACAGTCTAGCACCACTACACACTATAAATAATGGTTCTTAAATCTTTTATTCCTGAAGATAGAAAGATTGTATTCGTGTAATAATACTTATAGCTGTGTAGACTTGTCCTGCTTATGTGAGTTTGTCTTTGAAGTTTTAGAAAGCACTGATGAGGTGTGCTTCAATGAATTTTTACTTGTTTTGTCTAGGGAAGAAAACCAAGTGCATCAGGTTTAATTGGAACTAAACCTTGCCTTAGTAAAACGGAGGCTACAAAACTGAACATGCTGGACAAGTCAGAGCAGAGTTAAGGCCTGTTCTTTCAGCTGTTCCAGGGTGTGGTGTTTGGGGAGAGGGAGAGTGTCTATATACATACTTATACAGACTGTATAAAGTATCCGTAGTGCGTAGGAGGCTGGCAGTCATCCTGTATCTACTTGCCTGTGTGACCTTGCTCCCAGGGAGATTTGCTTCTGAGGATGCTCTGTTTAGCAAGGTATACTAGACACAAAGGGGACAGGCAAAGAGAGCTCAGCAGTGGGCTGTTGTTGAACTGGGCTGCACACAGTGGTCTGTGAATTAATCCAAAGATTTTCAAGTGTGAAAAGGCAAATACTCATTGGTCTTCAGCCCCTGTTGCCCACTTGCTTGTCAGAAAGCCAGAGAATCTTACTTGGATCATGGTTGGTAAGATAAAATGAGAATCCCTATTTAATTTAAATTGACATGTTTCTTTCAAAGTGCTGTATTTTCCTATTATTTATGTTCAGTCTAATCCTGTGGCAAAATCTGCTCTAGAGGAGGTAGCTACAACCACACTGACATTTACATTTCATTTGTTTATACTGGATCTGAGGTTATGTCTATGCATTTTACCAGTGGCTGCAGAAGATGAGAATAGCTGTAGGAAAGAGTCTGCACATTGATGAAAGAGTGGGATATGTGCTTTCCATAACTATATTCCTGATTCATTAGTCACAGCACAAAGAATTCTCTTGTGGCTTTCCACTTCTTATGTGGTTGGTGTACCACTCCCACCTCCCAAAAGTCTCAGCTGCTCAAATGCATAATTTCCTAAAGTATAGGCTGTAAAATTAAAGGTTACATTTCAGTTCCATAAGTGAACAAAGTTACCTGGCAGTTTTAGAAGAATGTATGTGTGCATAATGGTTCAGAAATTAGACACAGGAAAGCCTGCCTTAAAACAACCTAACAATAAAGTTCAAATTTAAACCCATTAACAACAGAGAATTCAGAAGCTGATACTCTAATCCATAATTCCACTCACTGTTCTGCAGTGCGTGTTTTACCGTATGCAAGATCAACCGGTGCCCTAAGGGGGCTGCCCAGCTATGGCAGTAGAAGGGTAAAGTAAACATTATCAAGCCCATTAAATCTTTGGGCTTCTTGACCTTTATACCTTTTACACTTTTTTTTCAGCAAATGTTCGATTTGTGAGTAGCCAGGGAGTGCTAAATGAAAACATTTTATTTGCCAACATTATTTTTTCATGCAGTACTCTAGAGAATGTTTATTATCCCTGTTACCTTGTAAGTAGGATACCTTGCAGTTTTCATTTTCACATTCCCGTGAGTTAGGGAAATAACTTTTATCCTCCTTATATGGCTGAAGAACTGAGGCTCAGGGATTCTGAAGGTTTGAGATGGTAAGCATGGTCACCTTCTAGAGGAGACAGCTTTCAGCCTTTTATGGGCTAGTAGGCCTTCAGCACCCTTAAGCTCAAGGAACTGTCCCTGAGAACTTTTTATTGCTGGTATGAGAAAAGCTCTGTATTACTCATTTCTCAGTAACATATATACAGGGGTTGTGTGAAAGGAATGGAGCCCTACATCAGGATGGGGCACTAACTGAGGATCACAAGTCTGCTCCAATGTCCTGATGATGCAGCTCTAGTTGCAGAGGCAGTGTGGTGGAGGGCAGTCTTGTCTCCCTCCGCAGAGACAGGCTGGATGTCTGGGAAGCTGTTTTCTGCAATTGCATTACAAAACAGAGAGAGCTGATCCAACGACCTGTAAGCAAGAGTTAATGTGGTCTGATCTCATGCTAGTATGGGATTTGTGAATGTCTGGATGCTGTTAAGATTTTCTGAATGGTAGCCTGGTGCAAAGCTGATGGTTTGCTATTGATAAAATGTTGGAGGTTATTTATAGGTATTAACATTTAATCTGATCTATCATTTTAGTGGAACCTCTGTACTTTTTCTTTGATGTTTTAGCAGTTTATCATAAACACGTAAATGAAATAATTCAGTAAATGCAACAGATGTACTTTGAAGAAAAATGGAGGAGCCTTGAGATCTGAGTCCAACCAGTAAATCAACAAGGCTACTTTGAAGGTCTCTTCAAAGTGCCATTTCACTGATTCTGAAATTAGTCCTGTTTTGCTGCAGAGGTGATGGGAGCATATCAGTGGGAAGCTTGATTAGTCTGGAAAAGGGCAAGTACTGATGTTTAAGGCCGTTTGCACATCAAGACTCTTCAAGTGGCTTGTTAACTGGACCAGATGTGAAATAAAGTAGAAGTACATGGGATCAAAACAAATAATCTGTAACCTGCTATCTGCCATTACCACCATTGTGTTTCCACTTCTATTGCAAACTGAAAATGCCTGTGCTGTTATTCCCTTACAGTTGTGTTGTGGGTCTTTCCCTTGTTTAGACTGTAAACATGCATTGTGGTAGCTAGGAGAACATGGACTCTTCTTCCCAGGAGAGGTTATTCAAGCAAGGTGTTTGTATGTCAGGAGCCAGGTCCAGATGCTAACACGGGCATAAACAAGACAGTGGTGTCAGAACTGCTGTGCTTGCATCCCCCCACAGTGAACAGAAGAGAACAGAACCTGCCCAAGGGCAGCCACCAGTTGTGTCAGACTGAAATGCTGTTAGCTGTGGGCCAGGCACCTGCCCATTGTGGACTGGTATGTGGTCTGTGAGTTGAAGGTCAGTAGTCACCCTGGCTGTTTTGGTAGACCTAAAAGGCTGTGACAGTTCCAGACTCTCCTGAAATCCAGACTTGACTGCTTTCCATAGGGACAGCAAGACTAGAGGGATGGCAGCTCCATCTGGACTCTGCCTTCCTAAGCAGACCAGACCTTGTACGCTCTAGGAGCGTACAGTAGGCTAACTTATGCTGGAAATCTAAAGCTGCCTGAACAAAGTAGGCTGCGAAAAGGCAAACTGTGCTAACAAGCACATTCTTTAAATAAAACTGAGACATAACCAACAGATGTTACTAGCAGTTCTGTAATCCACTCTTTGCTTTTCCTCCAATTTCAGGGAGTATGCTTCAAAATTACAAGAGCTGAGTTTCATGAAGACCATGTGGCCACAATTTGTCCCATAGTCTTTGCCTGTTCAGTGTCCTTGCCGCTGATTCTCTGACTGGCTGTAACTGTGCTACAGCTGACAAGACTAAATTTCAGTGGTGCCCTTTACTTTTCACTCATTTTTGTGAGGAAAAGTTATAAACTATCTTTTTGAAGGGTGAAAATACTGTATCAATGAAGACATAATACATATATGTACAGATGGGAGCTATGTATTAAAAAAATGTTGATGTATCTGCACATATTTTTGGCCTGTAGGACTTTTAAAAATCTATTTATTTTAATATTAGGCTGAAGTAAGAAAATAAGTGGTGATAGAAGCAAAAGTTGAATCCACAAAAACTTTGGTTTAAAAGATTAATTTCTAGGAAGTGAATAAATATCTCTGACTTAAGGTAGATTTAATTAAAATATGAATTATAATCGCCTTCAAAATGAGGTTTAAAATAGAAGCATCCATAGATCTTTTCTGCACAGAACATGATATCATGCATCTTATATATGGACTGTATATAAATTTGTATAACAGTCATCAAGTTGTGGAATGTTTAATCTCTGAAAACAGTTGTTATATTTAACATTAATGCATACTAGGACTATTACACAGACTTATTTGTAATTTAGGAGGCAGGTAAACCATGTTATATATACACGTAGTTCCATATTTTAAATTAACTATATTATTTAAAGTATGTATTGGTTATTACAATTTCATTGAAAATAATCGAAAAATGTCTGTAGGACACATTTTTTAAAAAAGCACATAAAAACTCCCTAGCTTTTCTGTTTCTGGGTCCTTGCATTTGGAAGAGCTTTATATAGACAAAGGAGGGAGTTACTGTAATCTGTATTTATGGTCTTCTCTAAGAAACCATATATGTTACATTTTTTCCTGATGACGATAATGAACTGGTGTGTTTCTGTGGGTAGCCTTCAGTATTAATCTGAGAAAAGGTATATATTATATTCAAGTTGCATAAAAAGAGATGTTTCTATGAAGACCTCTAAATGAAGCTCACTGATTATATCGTTCATTCACTTAACCACTTTCTCTGCTTGATTTCCCCTGATTACTTAGAAAAAGCTGTAGTTGTAGATACTCTAACCTGGTGTTAATCAGCTGCTTTGACTTCTAGTTTGGAAGCCAGTTAACAGACATTTTAGCTAGATTTCCAATTTGGTCATTATAATTTAGTTTGGATGAAGCTGTAAATACGGGACTACATAGGGTGTGTATATAGAGAGACTGTCAGCTAATGTAAATCATTGTCGCTAAAGTCAACAGAACTATGCCAGCTTGCATGAGCTGAAGAACTAGCCCGTGAAGTCTCTAACACAATTATTAAAAGGCCATTTTACTTGGTCTCGTGCTAATATCATATAAAAACCTATCAAAATGTGAAAAACGTTGCAGGTTTCTAATCTCATTTCTTTCTATCTGTTTGTCTCACAAATTCTTTAAGTATTAAATTGCAGAATGAATGTATCACAGTGGCCCAATTTAACTTCAGAACAAGGAAATATTTTGAATTCTGGAACTGATCTTGGTCATGTGAGACAGTTGTGACAAGTGATGTCTCTTTAACATTTCAGTGTGTACCCTGTTCACAGCTGTTGCAAGGTACAAGATACATTGATCCAGACTTTGCCACCTGTTGTAGGCAATTTGGAATGGAGCAAGTTAATGGAGATACAGGAACACCTTTTGCCTACTTGCAATGATATTATCTGCATTTTGTTTAGCAGCCACTTTCAGCCTTTCTTTCATGTCACTGTTCTGTGAGATAAACCCTTGTTTTTGTAGCAGTGAGAGTAAGTTAGTAAACTGAAAATTCGTAGGTGCTTTCCCCCCAGCCCTTTGTCCGTTTTCTTTCTTAGCTGCATTAGGCCCAGCCTCAGCTGAACCTCTTTGCTTCTAAACTAAAAGTGAGCTTTAGCAGCATCCCAGCACCATCCCTAGTTTCAGCTCTCTTTCAGTCTCTTCTGGGAATGGGAGGGAAAGAGGCGCTGATGACTGACTGCTTTCTAGACAGCTCTGCTCGGTTAGATGCAAGACAAATACATCTGTGTCACTCAGAGTATGTGAGAACTGCTGACTTATGAGTAGTAACACCTGAACAAAATATCCTTCCTTGAAATCCTTCCCATTTTTGAAGTTCTTCTGAGTTCTGGTCAGTATTTTCAGAGCAGCCAGAATGTCTTGTCTCCATTTCTCCTTGCTGAGTCTGTTACCCCTGTAGGTGTCAAGTCCTTTGTCGTACAGACTTTCTTTTAAACCAATTTATATATTTGCCTTATTTTTCTGAAGTTTTGTGAGTTCTGACTCTTGAGGAGAGTGCTGGCAGGTGGTCATTAGAGGTCAGTGACTAAAACTGGTCATCACCTGGGGCCTGTTACAGAAAGGCCCTTTCAGATGATGGCCCAGCTTTGCCCTTTCCACCACGGTCAAGTTTTCCACCACAAAGTAGTTCTAATCCACACTGGCTTGCTGAATATCAAAGTACAAAATATATTCAGAGCATCAAATAGAAGCTGTACATTGATGGGCAGATTAATAGACTGTCCTAGTATCCCTAACCTTTTGTCACTGAAGCTTTTGTAGCTTGCAAATTGCCTCCGGCTCCTTTTTCCTGTCCTTGCAATATAGACTGGTTCTAAATCTTAATGTGTCTCCAGCCCACTACCGTGAGAATCAAGTTTTTCATTCTGTCCAGAGAGCTGCAACTTTTGCTCAAGCCCTTCTCTTTACTCACCTTGATTAATTAAATCCTATTTTCTTTGACCTCCTTGATTTCTTTGTCATAGTTTTCTGAGCTACAGAAAACACAACTGCTAAAATCATCCTTCTCTCACAGTTGGATGTGATCGTGATGGCAGTTAGAAAAAGTTGCTCTTCTCTTCTTACCTATCTGATAGAAATCTGTCTCATATGCAGAAAGAAAATACCTTTATTCATCTCCTCATCCCTTAAGTATTGCAGAAGACTGAGGGAGGAAGGCCGGGGATGCTGAAGTGATTTAACCTCCTCACTGTCTTCTCATTGTATGTTGTTATTCTTTGAGTCTGAATTATAGCTGAAACAAAGGTCTCACCTGTAAAAGCCAATCAGAGCTTAGAAATTGCTTATAACTCCGGTCAGTAGGTTATCTTTGTGGATTACAGGTGACTGTATGGTGGAGACATGTTTACCAACTGCCAAAAGAGGAACCAGTCTGTCTTCTGAGCATAATAGTAGTAGTGTGGCCTTTCAGGACTCATATTTTCTGTTGTTGCCTGCATATCCTGTTACTTAGTGCAAAAGACTGTGGTGAGTTTGAAGTGAGATCTACCAAACTAATTTAGGAGGGACACCAAATGTCCATGAAATGACAACAATTTTAATATCTGCCGAGGTAATCTGGATTTGAACTTGAAACCCACAGAAGAAAATCTCACTTGGTTGTTTTTTCCCTTTTAAGGGCTAATATAATTTCAGGAGTGAGAGGGTTTTTATTTATTTGAAAGATAAATGTGCTAATTCAAGGTTTGACCTTTCTGTAGTTTATACCATCAAAGTCTTTTACATGGTCAACTTAATTGCAACTGTTGGTTTTAGTGACTTTTTTCCCCTCAAAGTTATGGTCAATGTCCTAGCTGATTGTTAAGGGAACAACCCAAATTAGGCAAAATGCTACAATTCTAAATGCTAAAAAGACTAAAAATCAATCACTTATGCTAAACGTACGTCAAAGAATAAATAGCTCTACATTATAAAAATACTTCCGTAATGATTCATAGTTTTCACGCTGCTTTGCACTCTAGTTCAAGTTGAGCTGTATTAGAAATATTAATGAAAAGTAGCTGGTACAGAAAATGTAATATGGACTGAAACCCCATCTACATTGGATTCTGTAGCATTTCTTTTTTCTCCTCTATGAAAAGGAAAATGTGTCTCTGCTCATGCTGTTATATCTGTTATACAATAGTGTTACTGTTGACATGTAAATAGTCTTAAAATTCATGGGGTGTATGTGTGGGAAGTGTTCCTGTAGAGTCTGATTTGTAAGGTGGCTTGCTGTTACTTCTTGTACCTTGGACATCTCTGCACGTAGCTGATATGAGTGCTGTACACGTTAAAAACAACTGGCATAAACCCAGAGCGTAAGGAGTTGCAACAGCTTACCGACGGATAACAGCACTGCTCAGAAACTCTGCAGAGCGATGTGATTTAGTACAAGCGGTTCTCAAATACCTCGTACCATGGCGCTCCCTCGACTCCGATATCCTGTATGACACAGCCTTGGCTAGGCACTTAGGAGCAGTTTACAGCTGTCTTTCGCATCACCTGTAGCAGGAGAATCACTGTCAATCCACACAGAAGTGTTTTGAGATCTCAGAAACAGAAAAACACAAAGACGAGAACACATCCAGGATCTCTTCAAATTCATTTGTGATCCTACAGAATAATTAGGAGTATTTACCAGTTTGTGGGGACGAAGTTTGCCATCTACAAGAATGCTACTGTTTGTGTGTGATGCTGACATCAAGTGTGCTTATGATCAGCCCACTCTGCTGAGTGTCTATTTAAGATTAATATACTTAGGATCTTAATAACTACTGAATAGTGTAATTAACTTCTTGCCAGTGCATCTTTTGGTTCTTGGCTTTATGTTTAAGAGTTTATGTGTCACCAGAAGAAGCAAGTTTCAGTCACAGATGAGTTGGTAGATGGGGTACAGAGTCCATGGGAGGACAGTACTGGTATTCCAGGTCTGTTAGTGTTCCAGGTCCATGTCCTAGCAAAATATTTATAAAATTAACTCCTGTGTGATCGCAAGAAGCTGATCATGCCCTAAATTACTGTTGGGGCAAATAAAACTCCTCTGATCCCTGCTAATCTGCCTTGGAGGACAGATGTCCTCCTGATCCTAAATCTGATGAATGGTTTAATCCCTTGGTGTGAGCAGGACACCATTCATCTGAGAATTTTACGTCACTAGGAACACAGCTGTACTCTGTTTACATCCTGGTTTTTGTGTCATCTAATTTCCAGAAGCCAAATGATAGACTAAGGAAGGAAAAGAAAATTCCTTTCTGGTCCAGAGCAGTTAGAGTCTTGAACCATGAAGTTAATAGAAGTGTAGTGCAGACACCCAGCAATCCAGTTGCCTCTCAAAACTCTTTGCATATGCTTGAGGTATTGGCTTCCCTAGGAATCACATCACAGAATTAATTTCCTGATTTTAGGAGTTTTCTTAATTTAATTTACAATCCTTTCTGTAAGTATGTCTTGCTTCCTACATTTCTTGCTCCTATAATGACATTTATGAGGCTTTTCCATAATTTCATTCTTGAATCAATAAGACCCTTCCACTTTCTAGTACAGATTTATTTGTCAATAGTTTGCAGTAGATGCATCTGTCAAACCAAATGCTGAGAACGTCTGAGCTGAGATCCTAGCAGGCCAAAGTAACTCTGGATCTTTTTCCTGCACCCAAGCTGAATGATTAGTTCAGATATGTAAAATTTTACAAATTTTAAGTTCTCTGTGATATCAAAACACCTGAAATTTTGAGTGGGAAGATTTTGAATGGAAAACAAAAGAGAGGCCTTGCATATCTGGTGCATCTGTTCCAGTTCTCAACAAGTGCTGAGTTCCAGTAGTCTGTCACCTCGCTGTGTTTTCCACAGTGCTGTGTCATGGCTATTTTATATAATTTCCTTAGACAATATCTGTTAGTAAATGCACTTACTTTCTCTTCAACTGTTTTTAACCATTTCTAATGTATTTATGAATATTTCTTACTGCTGTAATTGTTTCTTTTGTCGCTGAAAGTGTCCACTGACTTTAATTAAACCCATGAGCCTAGGGAATTTGACAATTTAATTCTTTTAAATGCAGCCTTATTGCCAAGCAGGGTTTCCCAGCAGCCCTCCCAGCTGTCGTTTTTATAGAGGAAACAGCTTTGGGTGTCGTACTGTTAACTGCATTCAGGTACTTTTCTTCTATGGGCATGGCATTTAGCGATAATTGAAATGAACTAATTTAAATGACCAGCTAGTGAAAAACAAATACAAACTAAGCTCAGTCTAAATAAAAACACATTCTTCAGTGTAATCACTCTTTGGAAGAAAAAACTAATAATTAATCAAGGCCTGTTGCACAAAAGATATAATCTGTACAGATCTGTATGATCTGTGATTGCCACACTTGAAAAGAGGGTGTTCTACAATTTGTAGTTTTTATTTGCTTTTTTTTCACACAGGACAAATATTATATCTCATGATCCAAATATTTTATGTTTTTTTGTAGAATACTTGAAGTGAAACAATGCATCTTTTACCACTAAAAACAGAATAAATGGGTCCCCGAAGGATTTATTTTAAGTCAAACGCATTTGTCATTCTATATTGATAATCTATGCACTTCATTATCATATTCAACTTACCATTTATACGCAGATGACACAATCATTTATGGTAATAGATTATACTAGAAGAAAGCTTAATATTATCTTCAAGCTGATTTAAATGAGCTTTAAGATCATCTGGCACAATCTAAATTACTATTAAATATTAATGAAACAAAGATCGTATTATTTGGCTCAAAACAGAAGTTGAGTAAACTGAACAACTGGCAATCAATGCGACCTTGGAGACAGTTAGCAAATGTCAATTGTGAAGAATATAGATACATCATTTTTCATCGTATGACTAAACTATTGATTAGCTCTGAATATTTGAGGGGAAGCCAAGAACTTTATTTGGGCTCAGAAAATTTGTTGACTTAGAGGAAAATAAAATATTTGTTTTCTTGCCTTTTCAGTTTGTATTACGTGCTTTGGGTTTTGCTCATTGCTGTGTAATGTTTGTTAGGAAAGATAAAGCATCTTTAACTTGGTTATCCAGGCAAATTTGCTTTGAATTATGCATTTCATAAACACCACCGTCTGCCATTTTAGCAACAATTGGCAAAAAAATAGAAAACTGTCAAAATTTCATTGGTACGTTATCCTTCTACTCTCTCCCTCCTCCCATCCCCTATCTTCAGATTAGTTACAATCTTCAGTCTTCTGCATTTTCTGAAATAGAAAATTTAATAAGAAAACTACTATCTCTACTTTGTCATCTGGAACCATATGACTGTGAATTTGATAAAGGAAGTCAGGAGATTCAGGTAGACGCAGTATTTTGTATGTATCTATTTTTACATAGGTCTGATGCTGTGGTGTCTTCAGCATGTTCTAGCAGATGCAGATTAATTCAATGGCAGTTTATGTCAATTCGTAAGATGGCAGATAAGGGGTTTAGTTCTTTCTAAGAGACGTTCTCATTCTTAGAGATTCAAGTCTATAATCCCACAGTGAAAAGGAAAAAACCTCTGACCTCTGTATTTTCATTTTGTTAAAAATGCAAAAGATCTTCTGCATTTAAGCAGTGAAAACTCACCTCCTCTTTTATGTAGCAGGATGTTTCACACTAATACATCTATTGTCCCAGAAATGCCAGCTCTTTTGACATTATAATGAATCTCATGGTACGAGATATTGTTTGTTGTTGCCCTCTTTCTGTACTAGACATAATCAAGAGCAATGTGGAAATGTTTTCTGTTCAGGGCATCTACTATTTCCTCTCAACATTTTCCTGGACTGTGCTTCATCAAGCTGGGCATGGTTTCCTTTGAGCATTTGCGTTAAGGAAAGGAGTCACAGCCATTCATTTGACCCTCATCTGAATCTTTGCTGCCCTTCTGGTAAAGGGGCTTCCATGTAGTATGAGGAGATGAAGGCCTATACTGACAGCAAGAAAATACCTAGGGAAGCAGAAGGATGCAGACGTCTAATTTGTGTATTTGGGAATGAGGCAGGCTTAGAGGGGCAGAGCAGCAGGGTAACTGTAGGCCAGGACAGAAAACTGAGTTAAAAAGGACAGTGAGGGCTAGGATAATTTGATGGGTCTGGGAAAGTCATCGTGGGAAAACTTGTATAAGCGGAAGGCAGAAGAGTCTAGGTGAGTGGAGGGGTAGGTACTCTCTGGGGGCACAGGCATAAGGGCTAAAGAGGAAAAACAGAGGAGGAGAAAGCAGTGAAGTAGAAGATTAATGTTGGAGTAAAATGAGGCATAGGCAAGATAAAGTCTCTTGCCAAGATTACCAGAAATTCAGGTGTAAAGGAAGGATTTATTGGGTGATGAGTTGGGACGATGAATGCCAAATTGGACAATCTGATGTTCAGTTCATTAGCTTACTTGGAGTAAAAGGCCTAGGTAGGAGTTACTGAAATTACAGATGGAAGAAAGAGCAAGGGAGAGGGAAGAGTTTGTATCTTCCCTGCTGCAGGCATTTGAGAAAAGCTGCTGGAATCTCTATCAGAGCAATTGCAAGGAGGAGATTTATGTTTTATTTATCTATTTAAAGATATTTTATAATTCAAAGTTAGTATGTCACCTGCTTCAAGTACAGATGCCTTCCCTAGTAAAGTAATCAGACAGACGACTATCAAAATAACTGTTGAATTGTTTTTAGAATTACCCTTACAACTGATCTCAAAAACTAATTCAGCGGATTTGAATTTCTTGATCAGGCAACACCATTTTCCCAGTCCACCTAGACCTGTCCTAGCAAGACACTTAAATAAATTTTCTTGTCCTATTGTACCACCAGCTCTCTTTGAAAGGATGGAAGAATCTCAGGAAGGAGCCCTGCTCTGAACAATAAAGACATACTTTTATATCATCAGTAGAAACCTTGTTCCACACTGTAATCGCATCAGGAGGAGGCCCTTTTGAGCCTATGCATGTTACCTAGTGATAATATAAGGTTCCTAATGAATACAGATGTTCTTCAGTGTGATTAATGTTTCTACTAGCCACCTGCTCTGTAGGTAAGAACCAGCCCCATGTTGCAGTCCACGGGTGCTTGGGAGTGCTGCTGCGAGTTTGGTGACGAATGAGCTCTGACTTTGGCTCCTTGGGTTTGCCAGCACCATTGCTGCTGAATGGGTACGATTCTTCCCACCAGAGAGCGATGATGCCGCATTGCATCCCTGGGCCCGTTCTGCATTCCCAGAGCTGCCTTTTCCTTTGGTGTGTAAACTAAAGGCCCTCCTGCAGGCGGGTTTTCTGTCTCGTCCCTGTCTCAGGACAGGAGACTGTCTTTCTTTCACAGAGGGGACTCTTCCCCTCCTGAGTCTGTTACTATCCTTTGGTTTTAAAACTATGTTCCCTCTAGCTCCCAGTGAAGCTGAGGTCACTTCAATTTACATTTTCTTCTAGTTTGAGAAACCTTCCTCCATTATCGTCCAGTTAGAAGTTCATTGCTCTATTAGCCAGTCAACTGTGCTGTCTTACTCCACCCCTTCACCTATACTGGCCTTTCCATTATCTGACCTACCCAACATTCATATATTGCTGTCTCTAATTATTCCAAACTCTCCTACTTTTAACAATGTATAGGCTTGATTTTCCACTTGCATAACTCTTCCCCAAAAGTTGCACTTGATTTCCTCACTGGATGTACTCTGGTCAAGGCTTCTTAAAGCATCTACTTGCTATTGGCCTTCAGGATTATCACCTTAACCACTTCTAGTCATTGTACCTGAAAGAAGCACCTTTTCCTCTGTAGCCCAGCTTCTCGCAGAGCAGTCACATCCTTTCCTTGCTATGTAACTGGGAAGCCTGAGCTTTATGGGAAGGGGCAGCTCATGTCTGAGCCCAGAGGTTTCACTATCCAGGCTGCACCCCCGAGCTCAGCCTGGCTCACTATTGCCTATGAGAAGGTGGCAGTCCCTCCACTGCCAGCGTCCTGACCTTTCCATTCTGGAACTGTCTTACAGTACACATTGAATGCTTCACATGAATCTAGAAATCAAAGGAACTTTTGAGGGGAAGATAGAGAGAGGGTGAGCGGGCATCTGGATGGAGTTTTACTGAGGCTCACGCGTCTACTCAAGCCATACATCTTGACAGTGCACTAATGCTGCTCCCACTCCTTTATTATGGAGAAAATTGAAACCTTTTCAGACTGACATGCTTAAAATAGGCTCCCAAATCAATGCTTAGGTATATAAATAGAAGCATTTTGATTTTCAGCAATGCTGAGTGTTCCAAGTGTTCTGGTGATGCCAGTGTAGAAGAAAATGCTTTGTATACAAAAGTGCATAAGAAAATGTAGAGGTTCAAGAATTGTTATTTACAGACAACCAATTAGAACCAGAGTAATTTTTTTCTGGGTCAGCTGGGCTTGGCTCATCTTTGGCCTCCTCCTTTCATGCTTTTATTGATGATTGGATTTAAAAGTAGCATCTGTTATTATTAGATATTTATGTCTACCATTTGAATCTAACTTTGTCATGGGATTGGAACAAGAAAGTTAAGGTCTTTGCAAATTTCGTAGTATCACACTTCTGTTGCGTGCTTTGTAGAGATGAAATGTCTGCTGCCATACCACGCTGATCCCGCAGCTGATTCCAACTCTCACAGAAGCTGTGATTCACAAGGCTCCTAGTTTTTACTATAGCAGTCTGCAATCCTAAGTGCAAGAATATAAGAGAAATGTAGCTGAAGTTTTTGTAACCTTAGTCTGTGCCTACCGCTATCTAAACCTACATCCAGAAGGACTTTTTTTTGTTGATTTTGCTTTTCTCACATGGATTCTGGGGGGACCTCACAGTAAAGCAGTTACCTTCCCTGATTTCCTTCTGTCTCCTTCCTGTCAGTCTCTGTGAAGATTTTTTTTGTAGAAATTATGCTACTGTGAAGTGAGCAGGCTGTTGTGAAGAAGCACTTGTTTTACACGCACACTCCACTTCAGGATCGTGAATGGACCAGGATGCCAGATCTAAGAGCTGATGAATGTACTGAATTATAGATGTACCTGATGCTATATGAATTCCTGGCATATCTACTTAAATACAAGTTTTGGCCCCAAAGCTTAGTCACTGAAATTATTTTTGAGGTGTCTGGGAATGCTATAAACTTATAACTGTTTTTTGAAGTCAGTGCCACTGAAACTGTAATTATGAAATGCAGTAGAAAAATCAAACCACCCAATAGAGGACTTGACTCTATGTGAAAGACAATCTAGTATAATGGATATATTTCACAACAGCAATTTAAAATATGTGGGTTTTTTTTTTCATTCCTTTGGAAAGTGAAAGGAACCTGAGGTAGGTACTGGCAAGTATGAGTCCTAAGTTGTTTTCTTCTGAAACTTCTGTTTAGCTCTGATTAATTCCTCTTTTAGGATCATGAAGACTCTATTTCCATTTAGTTTGTGTTTCTTCTTAGACCAGATAATTTCATACCACAGCCTTCATTCACATTAGTTGAATCCATGAGGTTATTTGTATTACTACGGCCTGCAGATCAGGGTCTTAAACCAGAATATGGACAAATTAATCATAGCTCAAAAAATTACTGTTTTTATATGCTTAGCATAATCTTTTATAGAAAAATCTTGTATTCTTTCTATCAGTGCAAAACTTCAGATAGATACCAATTGGCTGATTTGTCCTCAGGAGGCTAGGTTATTCTCTAGGTAAAGATTCTCCTCAAATGCAATGTCACAAGAACTTACTTTCTTGATCATATGTTGTAAGCTGTAAATATAGTCTATTCCATATAGTGCTAGAAATAATGGATAAGAGTTTTCTCATATTCCTTTCATGTGTTTAAAAATGTTATCATGTGGTAGAATTCTAACAATATTTAGTGTTTTATTTGGAGAGGTTTGGATTGTTTTTTTCTTAAATGTTTAATGCCAAGTTGAAGATAACTTTTCAATGTTGTAAGATTTCAAAAAGTGACAAGGAAATAACTTTGGAAGTTCACAAAGAAATTATAAAGAAGATATAAAGAATGTAAAATGTTGTAATAAGATTTATAGTAATTTGCTGAAAGCATTTAAATATATTGTGTTAGTGAATACATACTTGATTTTAATTGCTTTTTCATGTAAAGTGATTTTATGAACTCAAGCTTATAATGTTTAACTTTGAAATCTTACATATTGTGGGCAGTTGAGACTAACATAAATTTAGATGAAAGAAAAGCGAACCATTTATAATTCAAACAGGGACGTAAAACAGATGATACTGATTATATTGGTGGATATAGAGCTAAGCCTTATCCTGGGAGTGACACCACACAGACTGAGGGGAAGATTTTCTTCTAGCTCAGATCACTGAGAGCCCAAACCAAATATTTACATCACTGAGCTCAGCAAGAATAAGCCAGCAGACCAATGGCGTGTACTAACACAGATTCTTCGAGAGACGTGAAGGGGACCATTGCGGGAGTGGTCAGACAGCAAAGTGCAGATCCCTGAACTCTGCTTCTGGCTCCATATGTGTTATTGAATGTCTCAGTGCTTCTGGTTTCCATTTATGAACTGAGACTAGTATTTATTTACTTTTTCAAACACTTTGGGATCCAAAATTGCTTGATGTTAATATGTTGTTTGCAAGTCAAGCTCTGGCAAATCTCCTTGGTGCTTCTGGCATAGGAGTCGCTCTGGCAAGGAAGTGAGGTTGGGGTGACCTGACATACCCGTGTAGTACTGAGGGAGCGCAGGGCTGCTTTGCAGTCTATGCGTGCTGTCCATCAACACAGATGTAGGGTTTAGTGCAGAGCAGCCCTGACGCAGCTGTGAGCAAGAGCGAGGGCCTTCTAACACAGCAGGAGCAAAGTCGTCTGTGTGCCCTCCCCATGGCTGCGTGCAACAGCGGGAGCTGGAGCTTGGCCCTGGGGATCCTACCCACCTGCCCTCCCGAGGCCTGAGGGGTGGAAGAGGATGAAAGGTGAGAAATGTGGCCAGTTAAATCAAGGTGAAATACTGGAAACTACCAAGCAGGCTCCTTTGGAAAAGGCTCTGCTGCATGCAGGGTTTGTTCATAACAAACTGGATTGCAGCCGCACTGTGAAAGTAAATGCCTGTCAGCCCGCAAGAGTTTCCTGCCTCCTTTGAGAAGCTTTGCATAGCACCAGTGGTCACAGACGCTGAATGGCTTCCCAAATTTGTGAGACTTGTCTTTTAGACCTCATGGCTCTAATTTTGTGATTTGTTAAGCTCTTTCTTGTCTGGCAGTTTCTTAACCTTTTTTGGGGCCCTCACTAGGCTTCTTCATACATATCACCCCTTAAAACCCAGTGAGACTCTTGTGGGCCTTACATCCCCTTGTACCTCGAGGAAAAACATGCAGAGATCACAACACTGGACAGTATTTGACTTCATGTGGTCCCGTCTCTGCCCTCAACTATTTCATATGTCTGGGCTGCTTGGACCGTGGCTGCTGCTGGGTTTCAGCTCTCCTTTCTGTTCCAGTGCTGTTCAGTGGAGGGCGAGCAACTCAAGCAGCCACTAATCATAGAATGATTAGAGTTGGAAGGGACCTTCAAAGGTCATCTAGTCCAACCCCCCTGCAAGGTGCAGGGACATCCTCAACGAGATCAGGTTGCTCAGAGCCTCATCCATCCTGGCCTTGAACGTTTCCAGGGATGGGGCATCCACCACCTCTCTGGGCAACCTGTTCCAGTGTCTTACCACCCCCATTGTAAAAAAAATTTTTCCTGATATCTAATCTGAATCTACCTCCATCTATTTTGAAACCATTATCCCTAGTCCTGTCACAACAGCCCCTGCTGAAGAGTCTCTCCCCATCTTTCCTGTAGAACCCCTTTATCCAGATCCTCTGATAAAAGGCGTTATGGAAATGCAAAAGATTATGCTGTTAGTCTACTTAAGCATCAGTGCTGTTCAAAGCCTCGTATAAAAAACTAGTTGATTTGTAAATCTTCTTTCTCTTTTCCAAAAAATAACAATCTTCTGTTGCAGTGGAAATATTAATTAAATTGAAAGTTAAATTGCTTCTGTCAGCCTCATTTTGTAATTCAAAACCTTAAATAGTGGCATTAAGATCGTTCTACAATAACAGGCCAATATGATGTCAAAGGAAATGTTACTTTTCCTGGCTTGAACTTGTTTACATGCAAAAGTCATCTGTATAAAAAGCAGAGAAATGCTCTAAAGAGAAGATATTATTACAAAGGCATGATTTTCCTGAGGCAGAAAAACCAGAGGAAACATTTTATGGTCATCAGCAGTCTCTCCATAAATGTGTTCCATCAGGCATGCTATGAGGTTGGCATGTATACTGGTCTAAAAAAAACTTGAGACCCTCAGCCTGAAGACTGAGAAGAAGTGGAAATGCAAGCTATGTGTCAAAGAATTTGCCGTCTGTGCTGAGCAGAAACCAGATGTTTTTGCTAGTAATTATTATTATGATAATTCATTTAAGTAGGAATAAAATAGGGCATGATTGTTTACT
This sequence comes from Tetrax tetrax, assembly GCA_009806455.1. NCBI lineage: Eukaryota > Metazoa > Chordata > Aves > Otidiformes > Otididae > Tetrax > Tetrax tetrax. The sequence continues at coordinate 406,732 of WHYT01016527.1, forward strand.
GCAGCCTGTTTTCCCTAGACAGGCTGGGAAATGAGAAAAAAATCTCAAAGGTTTTACTCCTGGTTAAATGAATAATTTTTTCATTTAACCAGGAATAAATATGGCAACAAAAATAGTTTCATACATATTGTACGGTAGCTGTGAATAGACATCATACACTTTTTTCTTCGATAAAGTCACTAGAGGCTGTTGAGGAATGTTAGGAAAGGTCACTTTGAATTTTTTATTTATTTATTTATTCTTTTACATATCTTGCCTTCTGCTGAAATGAGCGCTGAATAGTGGAAAAACTGAAATGTCTAAAGACTGGCAAAGAATTAGGAATAATCTACCTTGGCAAGTCTAGATGGTCATTTCAGGTGAGAATCATCTGTTGGGAATGCATAGTCTAGGAAAGCCTGTTGTGTTGTGAGCCAGGCTTGTTGTAGGTTATTGCAGAGATATCCATTGGCTTTTGCTCTAACATCTTATAAATGCTGATTTCACATGTGTTTAAAAGTTTAGAATTATTAAACCATTCTCGGTTCCTGGTGTTTGATTAGGAACTCTTAGTAAGCAGAAAGTCTTTTTTTTTTTTTTTTTTTTCTCCTCCTCACTCCACAGGGTATGGATAGCTACCAGTGTTAGCTTTTGTTTTTAATATAGGTTAGAGAATAGTGTCAAACAAGTGCTCAGCAAATATAAATCTGGTTGATTTGTTTAGTCTAAGAAGAAAAAGTATAGTTTTCATCTGCTATGTCTTCTACAAGCATTAAGTTGGAAGCTTTGAGAGAGTTAAATAAGTCCTATAGAAAAATTAAAATCTAAACAGAGTCTGGAGGGGTTTAATTGAGCGAGTGCATTATTTGGAGTCTCTCTGATGGTGAGGGTTAATTTATCACCCTGAATCCAATCACTTTATAAAAAGCCAGCGTGGGTTTCATTTACTTTGATGAGGTTTATTGCAAAATTCCAGAAAATCAATTTTACTGTGAGCCATATTAAGCCCAGGGGAATATAAACACTATATGTACTACACATAACTTTTTGTTATTGCTTACTGGATCACTGGGGAAATTATATGTTTATCATGAAGAAGGGTTATGGCTACGTTCGTTGTCTTGGGTAACTCCCAGCCTGCCCATAGTAGTGAAATAAAACAAAATGGTAGAGTTCAGAATCAGCACTTAACTTGCCTTCATATAGCCTGAGGTATAGAAACGCTCAGCAGTAGTGACTTGATTTTCCAAAGGGCTTTAAATAACTGTTACGTTATATACTATCACTTTGTTCTTTCACAAACAGATGGTAAATGCAGGCAATACACATGCTGCTGCTGGTTGACCAAGCCCAGGCAATTCTTGCTCCCAGAGCTTCTGGGCATAAAAGGCAGAACTGACAGGCTGTTAACTTAGAAAGGGTCAAGTCTAGTCTGCTGGTTAGGGACTTCGAAAAGAGTTTGCAGGAATTTCTATTGTGTGTTTACTCTCTTCTTGTCTTCCCTCCCTATCTGTTTTGCATACTTGTTGAATTTTATGTGAATTAGAAAATTATAGGAAAGTAATTTTGCACAAGATAATTATGTTCCCTCTAGCGATAGCAAGTCAAACCCATTTGGGGTTGTGCTGAATAGATGGTTTTCTGTTTTGCAGTTTTGTACATGCAAGTAAGGTCATAACATCTTTCAATTATTGGTAATTTTTTTTTCTTCTTATCAGGCCTTCCAGACTATGATGTACTACTTATGTTGAAGCTTGCATAATGGACTAAAATTAGTAGTTTTTACTTGAGGAAACTTAGATTGCAAATAAATATGCAGAAGTAATTTCTCCTATAAAAAAGCATCGGGATTCAGGAAAATATCTTTCAAAATCAGATATGTGTAGCCTGTTAATCCTTTTCTTTTCCCCAGTGCTGGGCTCCATGGCTTCAGTGGCTAAAGTGAAAGAGCAGAGCAATACATCTATGTGTCTGTCAGTCTATTATATTTCTCCGTGTGAGTTTCATAAGAATTAAGATGGGATATCTGAAAAGTTCTAAATGTAGTCAAATACTCAGTTTTGTCTAGTGAAATGAAGAGCCTAAATCCCTTATTAACTTTTGAGACTTCTTCCCTAAGATGTAATGTATGTTGATGTTCATAATTTTATTTGCACATTGTATTTGGTAGTGTCATAATCCAAAAGCTCTTGCTTGGGCCAAACTCTGTAAAATATGTTTGGAGTAAGAGAAGAAAGAAGTGAGATGTTGCCATTATTTAAAAGTGTAAAGTCTCTTATGGTTTATGGATGGTTGTAAAAATACTGTAACAATATGGAAAACAATGGAAAAATAATCTCCCCAAATATTTATCTTAAAATTCCTCCTGATACCTATGTATCTATATGTTTCTTTGGCGTTTCCAAGGGATTGCACATGTATGAGCTGGAAGAACAATTAACAAAATTAGATTGACAGCAATTTTGTCAGTAATCTTTTTGTCTGTACGTATTAAAAAGTTACTCTCTTTAATGATCTATTCTATTAAAATTTCATATAATGAAATTTTTAAAAATCAGGTGACAGAATGTAAGTATAACACATGAAGTCAGTAAAAGAAGAATTATCATGGACTCGCATTATTTTGTTGCCACTCTTCTTCTTCCCTGTCTCTTTTATGTTGTACTTTTAAATGTGAGATCTTGAAGTCTCGGCCCTTTCTTTCAATGCTCTCTTACAATCGTTTTTATTATGCACCAGACTAAAAGTGTGAAAGCAAATAAAAGCAATTAAAGAGGAAAGAGCACTTGTTTTTATTTTGTGTTGTTATTTTGAATCTAGTCACTAGGACTTTGGTGCAGGGTGAATTTCAGGAAAAGGATGTGGATTTGTCATGGGCAACCCTGGATTTGGGGTTGATTTTGCAAATCCAGGGTAGAGTGTGTGGCTTTATGTTCTGAGCTTGCTGAGTTCATTTCAGATTAGATTTAGCTCAGTAGAAGGGAAATCAGGCTGAAATACCAATAGCTTTGAATATTCTATCCACAATGTTTCTTGAATTTTTTATAGTTCTGTTTTTTCTTTGTATACACAGCATTTGAGCAAGTACAAGCTAGCCTAGAGCTGGTGAATACAGCAGAAGATGCTTTTTGAATCTGGAGCTTGACTATGCACAACTTAGATGTATTTCTGAGAGTACAGCATGTGGCCAAGGGGAAGTCAATATCTTCAGCAAATGAACAAAAGCATGGGAACCTAACACTGAATGCATTGAAGATGCTTTGGGACTGATATCTATACGTATCTGTTTTTCAATGATATCTGAAGTCATGCATTTGGATGTCATCCACCACATACAACAAAATCGTAAAAAACCTTTAGTTTTAGTAAAATATTTTGGTTTTTCCTTCATTCTTTTCTTTGTATCTAGGAACTAAATTCTGCTTCAGTAGCTAAACAAATTATGCAAAATTATACACCATGAATATTTTATATTCCAAAACCCGGAAGCAAGGACTTTCATGGCTTTATGTCTGCAGCAACCTGTATCATACCCAGATGAATTCCACAACTAATAAGTCCTCCTTCTTTCTAAAACTACTCAGGTCTCTATTTTTTTCTTTGCTTTTGTCGGTGATTATTAATAGGAATGTCTCAAGGGTTTTATTGTACGTAAGAAAATTGAAGTTACTGCAGTCAGCCTTCTTTCTACTACTGCATGAGGCAGGGAAGTTATTCCCTTTATAATTCTGAATGTATTTAAAATTTCATAGAATTAATGTGGTGAAAACAGAACTGAGTCTAAAAAACTAGCAAAACCACACTTCATCTGATGCTGGATTGCACCTATTCTCATATCTCTCTCTTTTAATTTTTTTTTTTTTTTGTATGCCAAAGTATATTTCCTTAGAAATATATTCCCCTTTTTCTAGAAACTTTAGTTACAAAAGCACGTAGAATTGTGTAGGGCAGACTGTAGCTATGGTGCAGTGGAAAATGAGAGCTATTTACAGAAAATATTTGAAAATTTTCATTATTTTAACTAGTTTTAATTAATGATCTTGTATCTTGTCCTGTTTCCATCTAATACTAAAGAGCTGGCATCTTGAGATCACATGCATCTGCCCCTGAAGTGGCTGGCAAAACAGAAATCTTGTAATTATAACTTAAAAAGGATTCTTTGGCACTGCTTACTGGTTCCTGGGATGCAGAACCTGTGAGTTAATGCCATAATTTTGACTCTAAGTGGGACTGAAACAGGGGGGGTGTGTACATTTCAGTGTGCTCATTAATCTTCAGTGTGTTCCAATAACTACATATCGTATATTGGCAAA
>WHYT01016528.1:0-76887 GCA_009806455.1 Tetrax tetrax
GCCGGGGCCGGGTGGGCGGGCGCGGGGGGTCCCACAGGCCCGGGCGTGCGGCCTGCGCGGCTCCCGCGTTCCCGGGGCCCTGTCCCGGGCCTGGCCCGGCCCCGCAGCGGGGGGTGCGCCATCCGCTCTGCCCTGCAGCTTGGCCCGACGTGCGAGCAGGCCACGGGGAGCAGGGCTGCCTCCCCTCCTCTCCCTGGCAGGCCCAGGGCAGCCCCTCCGAGCACTGAGCGGTGGCCGGGCCGCGCTCCGGGATCCCGCCGAGCAGCGGCTGCCCGGGCTCCGCTCAGCGTCCCGGGTGCATTCCGGGCGGCAGCCCGCAGGAAGGGTGCGTGGGCCTGCGCCTTTTGTGTCGTCCAGGCTGTGGCTGGGGAGCTCTGAGGGGTGTTTGCTTGGGTGGGGGGCACAGCTGGCAGAGGAGGGCGAGGAGGATAGGTCGTTCCTCTGGTAGCACGGCCAGAGGGGCAAAAAATGGTTCCAGATGTCTGAAAAATGGGGAAATGGAAGCGGGAGAAGGTTTTCGCTTCCCCTGAGGGCTGAGATGCTGGTCAAGACTCCTGTCTGTGGCCCCCTCGCTCACTGACGTGTGCTGGGGCCTGATCTGTGCCCTCTCTCAAGCTGGCGAGCTGCTGGACTGGGGTCGGCTCCTGGGGTTTTGAGCAGGAATCCCATCCCACGCTGGAGACAAATTTCCCACTGGGACCTTTGCCAGAACTTGAACATTTCCACAAAATTCAGACAAATCGGTATTTTTGCAAAGAGACTGCTCCCCAGTTCATCCCCAGTGACGGCAAAGGGGGCTGTGCTGGGGTCGTGCCGGCTGGGTGGGGAGTAGCTGCACAAAACCGTCCTGTCTGCTGCTGCCGGGGCAAGGTGGAACAACGGTTTAGGATGTGGGTTGTCAGGAGCTCTTGTGCAAGCACTACTGCCTGCGTTACTCACTTCGGTGGCTTAGTTTTCAGCCGAAACAATCACCATGCGAGCGCTCTCCTGTAGGTGCCTGGTGGGATGTGTGAACGGGCCGTTTGCAGGACAGACTTTATCTGTCCCTGTGCCTCGGATACCAGATTCACAGCTGATGGGAAAGGGCCCGCACTGCGCAGCAAGGCCACGCGTCCCACCCCAGCTTGTCTCGACTCCCTGTCTGCCTTCTCTCTAATGTACTTTCTGGAAACCTGCCTCCTTCCTTGGGGCTGGTCCCGGAGGAGGTTTAATGGGTTTAATTCGGCCACTATTGCAGTGAGGTGATTAATAATTGAAGAAATGAAGTCATTGCCAAATAGAGATGAAGGAAAGAAAGAGCAGAGAAGGGCGTTTGACAAAGGACAACAAGGTCTTTGTGATCTGCCGACCTCTCCCACCCCTCCGCCTGGCTGCAAGCATCCTGCTCCTGCATCACGTCTCCAGCGTGCAGGTCTGCACCCGGGAGGGCCGGACCTTGGCCCCGAGCAGAGGGACCGCGAGGCTGAGGCTTCTGTTAGCCGCTCCGTCCTGCTGAAGAGCAGAGTCACATCCTCTTCTTCCACGGCCAGGGCTGAGTGCCCGTTCTGGGACCTGGGCAGGAGCTGAGAAAGGCGGCTGGATGCGCGCCAGAACGGGCTGTTTCTGCTGGCTGCTCCTGCCTCCTCCGAAGACAGGGGCTGTAAGAGGATGGAGCTGGGATCCAGCCCAGCTGTAAGAGGATGGAGCTGGGATCCAGCCCACGGGCAGCTGGGCAGACCACCCTGTGCTGGCCCAGTCCACCCAGTGGCTCTGCTGTGTTGTGCTGCGGGGCTCTGGCGCAGGCGCGGCTGCTCTGCAGGGGTTTGGGAGGCTCCCTTTTGGTGGGACCGTGTGCTTTGTTTTTAGGTCGCTCTGCGGGGATTTGGGGGCTGCTTTCTGGTGGGAGAGGGTGCCTTGCTTTTAGGCAGGTTGAGAGGTGCTCTGTTCCTCGTGGGGGCTGTTCCTCTGCCTCAGGTTTGATGGGGAGATGGTGGAGAAGGGCTGGTGTGCGGAGCAGAGGAAAGGTGGGCCGCTCTCACCAGCACGTCCTTTACGGGAGCCATTGCTGAGTTTCATCTGCTTGGTTGCTCTCTGCTCCTCTCGCTCCTGTCCAAGAGGCTGGACGGCAGCCTGGAGGCAAAGGGTGATGGGAGAGCCTGTCATGGGGGTGTCTGGCCTCTGCAGGGACAGAAACTGGGTTCCTCAGTGCCACCCACTCCGGTGCAGCTGCCTTCACATTTCGGGGGCCGGAGGCCTTGGGCTTGGGCTGTGGAGCATGGTGACCTTGCTTTCAGTAGCTGCCTGGGATGTCTGCACCCTGAGTACCTTCTGCAGGGAGCAGACCGTGGGTTTGGTGTCTGCTGGGACACGGAGAGGATGGTGTGTCCCCTCTCTCCTTCCCTTTGGGCAAACCGGCGCTCAGCAGCGCGTGACCCCCATCAAGCGCTGGCTCGGGCTGGGCAGGGGGGACCCGGGCTGCTCCTTCCCCTGTTGCCGGGCTCTGCAGGGCAGCATCCCCTTTCTGCTCCCGTGCTCTGAGGCTCCTGTCCATGGCAGCCCTAAAAGGGGGCCTGCTCCCTCTCCGACAGGACGTCGCTCCTCAGCTTGGTCTCAACCCAAAGGGCAGGAGAGGGGCCAGAAGGGACTGCGGGGGCCGTGCCCTGGCCGGGGCTGAGGGATGCTCTTTTCCGGGGGGCTGGGAGCTAGAGGCTCCCTGTCCAACCCTGCTCCCCAGCCAGAGCCGGGAGAGTCCCCGGGTGCTGCTGCAGCACTCCTCTCCCTCCCTGGGCTGGCCCGGGCTCAGGGAGAGCACAGATGCCCCTTGTTTCGGTGAGAAAACAGAGGCGCCGAGCGCCACAGTCCCTCCTCTGTTACCGAGCTGGCTGCGGCAGAGCAGGCGGGCGCAGGGCTCTGAGCAAAGGTCCCGCTGTCCCCGCTGGAGGTGGGGTCCCAGACGGACCCCCTTCAGTCGGCCCTTTGGACACCCCAAGGCACAATCTCCTGAGCCCACCCGAGCAGAGGAGCCGTCCCTGGAGGGCACACCTTCTGAAAAACCACGCAGGGGGAGGGCAGTGGCCGTGACCGGCCTTCCACAAATGCAATTCTGCACCCACAAACACACCCCTGCCTCAGTGACAAGGGCTGTTTGCTTGGACCGGGGACAAAAACATCTTATGAGCCAAAAGTGCCCACCCGGTGCCGGGAGAGGAGAGGGGCTCGGGTGCAGGGCGGTGGGCCCCGGCAGGAGGGTCCCTGGGAGAGCAAAGAGCACTTGGAGCAGCCTGCACGTGTTGGGGGGGGAATGTGTTCCGTCTTTTTATCCCATTTTTAAAATGCTTTGGGCAAACCAGATGCTGCTGCTGCTGAGTCCTTGTCTGCTCGTGCTGTCAGAGAGCCCCTGGGCTGCTACGTGGGGCGGTGGGGGGCAAGGGAAGGGACAGTCCTGGTGCGGGACAGCCGGCTCCCACCCAGGAGAGCGGCCGAGGCCGAGAAGCTGCTTGGAAGGGGTCATGGAGAGGATTTTGGAGAGGATTGCTTAGCTAAAGAGCATGAGGGTCCGTGGGGCCCTCACCTCTGTCCTGGGCGAGGTCTCGTGCTTTCCCAGGTTTTACAAGTTGGGATGTAACCCCACAATGTCACCACGTGTGTTCTCTGCCTCAGCAACTGCCTCTGCTCATCCAAGAATTCACAAAGCTGAGCGTGGTTTCCAGCTGGACCTACAGGAGAGGACCCGCACCCAACCTTGGACTGCAGCTCTGCAGGAGTGGCTGCCTGGGTGAGAAGCTTTGTCCGGAGCAGGGCCTGGAGGTGGGAGGTGTTTGCCGGAGAGCTTTCCTGTTTTAGGGGCAGCAGGTCCAGCTGGAGCATTGCACCCAGCCCAACACGCCGCCCCGGGACCGGCCACCTCACACAGGCTGCTTGTGCCAGGGCCAGGGGGTGGGAAAGGCTGGTCGCTCCCGAGGCAGGACGCGGCAAGCTTGCTTTGCTTCTGTGTGGTGAGCCAGCCTTGGCTTGCCAGAACGTGATCGCTGAAAGGGGTTTTCTGTGCGCGACTTGGGACGTGGAGGGCTGTGTGCAGGACCCCTGTGCTTGCTGCAGGAGAGCGTGGGGCGTGAATGAGGCAGGGGCTGCACGAAGGCCTGGGCTGTGGATCTGGAGAGCCAGTCTATCCCCATCTTCCCTTTATGAAACCGGCAAATCCCAACATTCGCCAGTGCTCTTGTGGAGCGTTGTTTTTATTTTCTAGATTCCTGGAATTCTGCGGTCTGCCTTGCGGGCGTCGCAGGTGCCTCCAGCTGAGGACGACAGGAGGCAGGCTGTGCAAGCACAAAGCACCACGCGGTGCCAAGTGCTCGGACGTGTCGGGTGCTGGCTGTCTCACAGTTAGCACCCAGATGGTTTGGCTTTTAGTTTCTCTGAACCAATGCTGCCGTAGCTAAAACGTCGTGCAGTGCTCTAGCTGCCGGGCGAACCCTGCTCAGCTCCCTAGCAGGCTGGTGCTCGGTGCTGAGGGCATCTTCAGGGAAACAAGGGTGCGTCTGCGTGGCTGGAATTTGGCAAAGGCAAGCCTGCGTCTGTCCTTGGAAACACTTCCACATTTCTGAGAGGACGAGCTCCTGACACAGCAGCTGACCACCTACCGCTCTTCAGGCTCTTGGTCCAAAAGGCTTTTCTGGGCACCCCAAATTTGTCTTGGAAAATAGCACAAAGTGCAGTGATACACTTCTGCGTTGCTGCGTGCTTAGAAATGGTTGGTGTCTTTCTGCTGACATTTACCCAAAATATCAGTCTGGAGGCATATCCTGATATATCAATTTCAGTCCGGGGATTTCAGTGCGATCTCACAAGCTACCCTGTAGACCTTACAGTCCTGTAGGAGCAGCTGTCCTAGGGAATCCAAGAGGAACAGTCCCAGAGGATGCAGACTGAGGGTCCATCTAGCCCAGCATTAATATCTCCAGATGTGGCCCCAGCAGACCCCTTGAAGAGAAAGGCAGATATTTGTGTTGCCTCCCTTGGAGTGTGCTTCCAGCCTCCAAGCATTCTCATTTTACAACTCTTCTTGAGCTTCTTGCTTTGAAACCCAAGCCCTGACTCAGACACATGGAAATTTCCTTGCCATCACCGTGTCCCGTGGCAAAGAGGTCATCGTGTGGAGAGCTGCTTCCTTCTGTTCATTTTGAACCTGGCTTTTGCCAGCTTCTTCTGATGGTCCATGGTTTGTGCTCTGGGAGGGACTGAATAATCACTATTTATCTTTCTTTCTAGGCCACCCATCATTTTGAAGACTTCAATCATATCCCCCCTGGCAAGGTTTCCTTTCCCATGCTGGGAAGTCTCGATCCCTCTGGAAAATATCTCTTCTTATCTGAGATCTTGCTTGTTTTTCTCAGAGCTACACCACCCTGCAATCACTGACTATCTCCAGCCATTCTCTTTCTATTTCCAGCTGATTTGCTCCCAGTTAAAACCACAATTTCCCACATTGGTGATCTGGCACCTTCCTGGGGCACTGTGACAATGTGATCCCCCAGACATGACTCCAACCCGAGAGTCGGTGTGGTGGAGCAGGCTGCCTTCAGAGCTAAGAAAAGGCTTCCTCCTGCATCCCAAATCTGTTCTGGTGATGAATCCAAAGATACCATGTGTGGTTTCTATTAAAAGCTGAAACACACCATAAGGTAGAGGTTTTACAGACTCCATAAATAGCTACTATTTAGGATGTATGATATGGAGGAGGCTTTAGAAATCAAAATATTTAGAGATTTGCATTATTTGTCTTGGCAGGAAGGAGCAGCCAAGACTGAAATATGAAGTCTTCCTTCAAGGAAGGAACAGAGTTGAGGAAAACAGTGAATAGGGGGAATAACAGAGGTGTCAAAACCTCCAGGAATTCCTTTTGCGATGAATGGAAGCAGGAAACACAGCCCCGTAAATCTGAAAGGAGAGAGAATTCATTGAAAATGTCTAGGCACATTTATATTCCTGATAGAAAATATTGATTTTTCAGAATGAATCTTGGCATTTCCATCAAACCCGTGTTTGAATATTGCAAGAACATCCAGAACATTCAGCTAAAAGCAGCTCCAAGCTGGGCTGTGTTGGTGTGAGCTGCCTCAGCGAGGACGTCTCCAGCTCATTCCCCAGCCTCTTCTCCTCCTCTCAGTTTTATTCTGGTCTCTGTGTGGAGATGTGTAACAGGAACGTTAAGATTGGTCTGAACGGGGAGCGTGTGCAAATGTTGGGTCTGAAAGCACCGGCAGAAATGGCAGGAGCAGGGCTACTGGAGTGGTAGACCTTGGTGGCACTTAGGTTAGCAGGTCATCGGTGCATCATGATTATCTTGCCTCATCTCAATCTGATCTTGAACTCATCTCTCCGTGCGGTTTCCCAGTCTGCCCCTCGGTCAGATCCGTCTCCGAGCCTGTTTCTAGCACCCCCAGCCTCAGTCTGCCGTCTGTTGCCTCAGGCAGGGGTGTCAGTCTTGGTCTGTTATCTTGGGCACGTCAAGCTGTCACGTCTCTCGTCTCAGGCAGCACGTCCGTCACTCGTGCATGGCCAGCCCCATGGGGACAGGGGTGTGCGAGGGGCCTGCGTGGTCCAGGCAGCCCCTGCCCATACACCCCACTGCCTGCCCAGGAGCTCACCTACACCGGCTCCAGCATCCCTGAGCAGCAACTGGGGAAAAAGGGCCCCGAGAGCTCCTGGAGGTGGGGGAAGCATGGGTGCAGGGTGGAGGGAGTCGCTTATGGCCGGGCTGGAGGGGCAGCGTGGCTGAATTGGGCATTGGGATGGAGGGGAGCTGCTCTGTCTTGGCCCCAGATGTCCTGAGAGCACAGATGGATGTGCGTCGCAGGAAGAGCTGGAATGGGGAGGCCGAGGGAGTGCAGCGGTGCTGTGGATTTGGGATCATGGCTCGGCACACATCTTCCTGCTGCTGCAGGTGCTAATGTCTCATGCAGGGTGTGCTCAGCCTGCCTGGCCCCTTCCTGGCTCCCCGCGACAGCCACTGTCCCCAGGCTCCCTGCCAGATTAAGGCAGATACTTCAGGCAAGATGAGCAACTTTGGACCGCTCAAGGGATGGACCAGCAGCAGGCTGACATCTTCCTAGCCCCACTCTGTGCAGTGGTCCAGCCCAGGACATTGGTGGTGGGACCTCACACCCCCGGAGGTGCAAGGCTTCATCCCAGCATCTGAATGGGCTCTGGAACACAGGAGAAGGGGGATTATAGAGCCGGCAGGATCCCAGATGAATCCTGAGATCCTCGACTGTTCACAGTGGGGTACCACGAGTCCTTCTCCGCCACAGGTGAGTAAAGCCTCCCACTTGATTTCGGGCTGTCTTGATTCACTCTTCCTCTGGGGTTTAATCCTGTCCGCTGTTTAATCCCTTGGCATAATCTGGGATGGCATCAATCCCATCAACGGGGAAAGAGGGATGCAGAGAGGCAAAAGATGTGCCAAGGCACTGCGGCAAAGCTGGGGACTGAGCTACGATGGCTGCCGAGGACCTGTGGGTTGTGGGCTGAACGGGGGCTGCCTTCTTGCTGTGTGGCCGGAGATGCCTGTCCCTGCTAAGGAAGGAGGATTGAAAAAAGCCCCGCTGGCAGCACGTGCCCTGGGGTGCCAGGTTGCTGCGGGCAGACCCTCCCTGACTGCCCGCTTTCCAGGCTTGCACGGGCGCCCTGCCTCCACGGCAGCGCAGCCCCCACGTGTGCTCCCACCCTGGCTCAGTTTTGCTCATGCTCAGTAACACAGCGTCGCAGGGAAACAAAAGGCTCTGTGTAAAACAAATCCTGCAATGCCACCTAGCCCACGCTTTCTAACAAGTCTGGCTCGCTTTTTGAAGGAGTTCTGCTGAGCCATGATGATGGTGTGCATCATGCATGAGCACTTGGGAGCCCCAGGTCTGGAATCGGCTCTCCTTCAGCCGGTCCAGGGAATATTCTCATTTCCCTTCTGTTTGCTCCTCTGGGTTCCTGCAAAGCCACCACTTTGGGCAGTGGTTCCTATTTTGTAGTCATCCTCCTCCGTAGAGGAGAGTTCTTCACCGAACCATCACGAAAGGCAGCCTGCCCGTGTGGCTTTCCCGCTGTGACTGTGGCTGTCCAGCGCCTGGACACGTTCATTCACCAAGAATTCGCTGCACTTCCCCAGCTCTCCTGGCGCTTTGTGCGCCAGCCTTCGCCTGAAAGTCAGCAGAGCCCTTCTGAAGGGATGTAGCATTTCAACAGCTTCTCTGCCAGCACGGTGACACCATTTCTGTCCCAAAGAATGTGAGCTAAACCAGCAAATCCCTTCTGTGTGTCTGCTGGGACAGTGACAATGACAAAGCCATGTCAGGATGGTGTCAATTCTACACTGCTGGAACCAAATAATAATCTAAGGCAACTCTACTGTGCCAACATGGTTGTGAGCTTCTAAAGCTCTCCGTAAATGTTGATGGCCGATTCTCACGTCCATGGATAACACAGTACTATTTTAGCCATCACTGATATTTGTGAAGCCACAGAACCAGCTTCCTAATGACTCGCCGCAGGAGATGGTCAAGGGCAGAAGAGCTGAGACCTGGGGTGGCAGTGCGCTCTGCTTTCTTCATGCTTACATGATCATGGGCTTCTGGGAACGCCCCCGTCTCCTTGGGGCAGGGCAGGGATGCTGTGTGCCTAGCTGACCCGCTGAGTGGGCAGCTGGGGTGGGCCGCCTGATTCACAGCCCCTCTCTGCGCCAGCCGCTGTGGAAGAAGTGAATTGTCCCCAGTTTGCGGTACAGGTTTTCTTGGAAACACGAGTGTGTGGCAGCCATGGTCTTTCTCCATCCATTGCCATCACATGACTTCTAGGCAAGAGGTCCATCACTGCTCTGATCGTTACTTCTAGAGTGCTTTAGTCAGGGGAAAGGAAAAGAGAGGTCATATCCTGTCCTCTGCCATTTCACAGAGTTGTATCAGGATATAATATACCACAGGGCACTGCTGTCATCGGGGTTCTGGGCACTTCCCTCCACAGGATTGCGTGCCACCCTTGACACAGCACTTTTTTTCCACTGTGTCATGTCTTTCAGCAATGTTTCTGGCGTGTTTCCATTCTCGGTCCCTGACTCCGTCTATAAAGCGGGCTGAACCCGGGGATCGTGCATCAGGCAAAGCAAGGGGCACTCGGCAGCACTCACCTGACTCCTGCCATTTACCTCCACCCAGCAGGAGCATGAAGACCTCCACAGCTGCCCTTGCTCTGCTTTTTGTGGCTGTCCTCTGCCACCAGGTCTCCTCTTCTCCAGGTGAGTCCAAGCTCTCCTCTCTGAGGAGCTCTCTTCTTTTTCTTTCTGCTGTTTAAGGTCTAGTATTGCTTGGCAGCTCTCCCTTCCGAGCATCTGCTGCGGGAAAGGAGAGGCACGTCTTGCTGCTCTTTGGCTTCCTCAGGGAAGGATGGCTGTGGTGGGAGCCCACAATGGGAGCAGCACCTCCTCCAGTGGGGATCTTCTGGTCTTCTGACCCACTGGCACTTTTCCTGATCTGGTTTAATCAGAAAACTTAACTTCTCTTCCAGATTCTGTCAACCTTTCTGGTCCCTGCTGCATCAAATACAGCCACAATGCACTTCCCTCAAGCCGCGTGGTGATGTACGAGTACACGGGCAGCCATTGCTTCCAGCCAGCCGTGATGTGAGTAGATCTCCTGCCCAAATCCTGGGGGCCCTGCTCCACTGAAGGGTGACGATGCCAGGAAGCCCCACATTGCACCCCGTCCTGGCAAGGGAAAACAGCAGAGTGGGTTCTTCCATGTTAGGAGAACAGCCTGGAAACATCTCAGAGACTAATCCCACATTCCAGGCAGCCAGTTTCTGGACTTCCCTATTAGATTTGAGCCAAAAGAGCTTTTTGCTGGTCAGCCCCCTCATCCCCAGATAGTGGGACCCAGGCAGGGTGGTGTCCCAGCTGGAGTACCATGCTGGGGATGGAGTGGCTTAAGTAGCAGAGAGCAGGACACCTGCAGTGACGTGAAGCCAACCCCCCACCCCCTATTTCCCTGGGGCTGTTCTGCAGCTATAGAGGTGTCTGGTTTGGTGGGGGTCACTGGTGGCAAGGTGGTCCTCTCCTCGCCCCGTCTCACCTAGCCTCTCCTCTCACCTACATTTCTGCCTGCAGATTTACCACGGTCAAAGGCAAGATGGTCTGTGGCAAACCAGATGATAAGTGGGTCCAGGACATCGTGAATCACCAGAAGGACAAGGCAGGCAGCGGATGAGCAACGCTGTGCTCCCTCCAGGCATCACTTCCACAAGGACCTGCTCTCGTGGGTGCCTCCCAGACACATCCCTGTTTTCTTATGGCCTATGAATTTGATAGATTATTTAATACACTGTAAGCTCTTTTCCTTAAGTTTATGGAAAGGCAATTTTAATTTATTTGGCATTTTCTGTGAAACTTTTCATTCTAATTTGTACTGATGGTGTCAAAGTTATTTTTGTATAATAAAAAGGAGCAACACCTGCACCTTCTACTGGTTCTCAAGATGCTTCATGGAGTTGTGGTGGGCAGTGGCGGCTGGGAGGGGGTCCAGGCTGACGCTAGATGAGTCAGTGGGCCAGCGGGGTGGCTCCTGCCTGCCCCCCAGCCTCTCACGGTGGAGCATTGCTCATCCTGCCCACTCCGGGCAGCTGCCTGTGCCTCCTGCCCCTTGCTGGCCAGGCTCTGCTTGAGCCCTGCCGCGGTCGATACCCAAGCTTGTGGCTCTCTGCGGCGGGTGGGTGTGGTGGGGGACATTTCGGGTTGGTGAAGTGCGGGGGTGACCAAGCTCGGCCAGTGTCCTCAGGCAACTTGTGAGCAGGCAGTGAGTGGGCAATGCTGGGGCTCCTGCTGCAGCCATGGGTTGCTCCGCTCAGCAAACACCAGAGGTGACCCCGTCTCCTCTGCCGTCCCGATGCCTGGGGTTATCTATGGGCATGGATTATTTCTGGCGCTTCCTAATTTGTCTTGCTCTCCCGGCAGGGTTTTTCTTTCACTTTGACCCACCAGGGCTGGAGGAAGCCCCAGCCTTCAGGGCTGGCTGCAGCTGTCCCGGCCGGAGCCACGCTCCTCCCACAGCCGGCACGGAGGCTCCCACGGCTGGTGTGGGACGGCGAGGCCGGCGTCTCCTCCAGGCTCTCGTGTCGCTGCCGCTGCTGCCTCGCTGTGAGGCAACCACGCCTGCCTGTGAGCCTGCCTTTGCTGGTTGGCTCCGGAAGAAGGAAGCACACAGCGAGGCCACCCGTCCGCGGTGGCCACCATGGCCCTGGCAAGTGCCCTGGAGCGGCTGCAGGAGGAGGCCATCTGCCCCATCTGCCTGGAGTACATGAGCGAGCCCGTCAGCGTCGACTGCGGGCACAACTTCTGCCGGGGCTGCATTGCTGAGCACTGCCAGAATAAGGGTCTCCGGGCCGATGGGCCCTTCTCCTGCCCGCAGTGCCGGGCCTCCTGCCACCGCAGCGGCTTCCGACCCAACAGGCAGCTGGCCAACATCGTGGAGAGCATCCGGCAGCTGGGGCTGCGGGGCGGCCCGGCGACGGAGACGGGGCCGGGGACCCTGCTCTGCGCCCAGCATGATGAGCGCCTCAAGCTCTTCTGCGAGGAGGAGGAGGAGGCCATCTGTGTGGTGTGCCGGGAGTCCCTGCACCACCGCTCGCACACCGTCTACCCCATCGAGGAGGCCGCTCAGGTGTACAAGGTATGGGAGGTTGGGGTGCTGGGGGTCCCCGTCCTGCCCTGATGCACCCTGGGTACACCAGCACTGGGGGGATCGGCTGCCAGGACCCCACCACCCCTCTCCTAACAGCCCGGGCACCTCCGGGAAAGCAAAGGAAGGTGGCACCCACCCAGCCGCTCTCATCGCAGGGAGGAGGCTGGACCTGCCGGCTCCCAGGTTGTGGAGGCACCCAGGCTCACCCCTGTCCGTCTGGGCGCACGGAGGCACCCAGGCTCCCTGCCCTTCCACAACCCCCCCGGAGAGGGGCGGGCGGTGGGTCCTGCCCTTGGGACTTTTCGCTGCGGTGGAGGGGTGCGCCCAAACCCCATGTCCCAGCGATGCTCCCGGCAGCACACTGCCAGCCGCCCCGTGCCTCAGCATTGTGAGGAGCCATCGCTTTGTTCTCCAAAACCTAAAGAGTGAGAAAAATATGGGGAAAACCCAAGGAGCCTGGAGAGGGTTAACACTGCGGGCAGAGCGAAGAGCACAGCTGCTGGGTTTGGGTGCCAGGGCTGTCACCGCCTGGCACCCGGGGTCACCGTCCCCTGGCTGCCCGCTGGCACCCGCCGTCCCGGGGCAGAGGGGGCCTGGCCAAACTGCGGCAGTCGGCAGGTGCTGCTGGGGCGAGCTGAGCCCATTTCTCCTCTTTTCAGGTCAAACTCCAGAAATCCCTGGAGCATCTTTCGAAGGAAATGGAGAACCTGAAGAAGCATGAGTCAGTGGAAAGGATGAAAACCCAGGAGTGCAAGGCAGGTGCCTGGCTTAACTCTTAACGAAGGAGCTTCAGAGATATCAGCAATTATGATCTTCCCCTGGGCCGCGAATTCGGCGTAGTCCTCAGGATGGGACACGCGCCATGTCCTGCTGTTGTGTGGAGCACTGGCGCTGGACACCGGCTCAGTGACTGCATGCGGCTCTGTCAAAAAATTTAAAAAGTTTGCAATGAAATGCTTTGCAAAGAGCAGCATGCCAGCTCCACCAAAACCACAGCGGCTCGTGTGCTGGTTAAACAAAGAGACACTGGCTATTTTTTATTTGCCTTTTGTTTTCCCATTTGTGCTTGAGCCAGGCGTGAGCCGTACAGCGAGCTCTGCTCCGCAGCAATAGGAGATACAAGTGTTTTATTAAAAAAAAGAAAAGCTGAATTACTGCTCCTCTGCCTGACTCCAGGCAGAGATACGATGCCAGGAAAGCAGCTGCATTTCGCATCTCTCTGAGGTGAAAACCAGAAAATGAAAGTAACTGCAGAAAAGGAAAGGAAAGGAAAGGAAACTAGTGGATGGAGTTATCCAGCCCTGAGCAAGGGTTGATGATTAGTCAGCTCTGGCAGGGAAAACAGTTTTCTCCAGACTCCCCTAGCTCCTCTGCCTGCCTGCCATAGCCCAACCAAGTGGGTTTTTGGGGGCCCCTGTGTGCCTGCTGTCCCCCCGGGGCTGGGCTGGGGCTGGAGGTGGTGACAAAGCCGTATCACTTGCCCCTCGCCCGCCTGAGTCGGGGCTCCAGGGCCGCGGCTTGGCTGTCTCTGATTTCCTCCCGGCCCGGCGGCGGATGGCTTATCAAACTGTGGTGACTCAGATCCAAGAAATCATGTGCTTGGACAGAAGAATCAATGCAGTTCAGTTTCCTTTTGTTTATCTTCTGCGTTTTGAGGTTTCATGGTCCTGGCAAACAGCACCGTCTCTTCCTGGTGCTTCAGGTTTCGAGCAAAGTGCCGATTTTTAGGGCTCAGGTGCAAACCCCTGCGCGTTGCTGGCTGTGGTGAGAGCTCTGACACCTGCGGAGCCCTCCCCTCTCCCTCTTTCCATCCCTCCGCAGCCCTGCGGCTTCCTCCTCTTTCCCACGGCTGCGGGTTTTTCCAGCCACGGAGCATTTCCTCTGGGCTGCCCGAGCAGCGGGATAGCCTGAGTCTAGTTGGAGGTACGAGTTGTGCCGCATGTAGTAAAAACCTACCCCGACACCCGATGGCATCTCCTGGCTGCCCAGCAGCCCCCCATCCCCCTCTGTGCTCCATCATCAGACATCTGAGGTCCAGCCGAGCAGAAATGCCCTGGGCAAAGTCCTGCTGCTGGGAAACTGAAGATGTTGAGCAGGAACTCAGGCAAGGTGAAAGCACAGCAGTCAGCCTCTGGTTGTTTTTTTTTTTAAATAAATGCGCTTATCAAAAAAATGCGGTGGTTTCCCAGGGCCTGATGGTGGGCATTGATGCCGGAGCATCCAGCTCCATCTTGGCTGCCTGGCTAACGTTACCTCTCCTCACCCTGTGTATCTTCTTACCTCAAGGATGCAGTGAAGAAAAAGCGGGAGGGGATTGTGAACGAGTTTGGGAAGCTGCATCGGCTGCTGGCTGATGAGGAGAAGCTGCTGCTCCAGAAGCTGGAGGAGGAGGAGAAGCAGATTCTGCTGATGATCAATGAAAATCTGGCCAGGGTGGTGGAGCAGAAGTCCTTGCTGGAGGAGCTGATCCTGGAGATAAATGAGAAGGTCCAGCAGCCGGCCGATGGGCTGCTCAAGGTCAGGCTATGCCACCAGCACTGCTAACTCAGCCCCAGTCCCTTCGCTGTCTGGGTGGGGGGCCATGGCCAGGCCAGCTGGTGGGCAGGAGGCTCTGGAGCTCCACACCCAAAATGGTTTTTGTCTTCTCCTTCTAGGACACGAAAAGCATGAAAAGCTTCCTGAGCAGGTAGGTACCCATGCTCATTCATCGTAAAGTCCCAGCTGCCTCCAGGCTCTAAGGGAGATGTTCGTGTCTGCTGCATGGCCACCACCCCTGTCCTCCCTGCCCCACGTCTGGTTTGGTCCTTCCTGGGGCTGACAAAGGGACCGAGACCGGGGGGGGGCTGGCAGAAGAGACCCCATCCACTTCCTCCATGGCCCCAGGGCAAAGGTCTTGCCTGGCCTCTGGGTTGTGGGGTGCGTCCCTTCCTAAGGGACATGCTGCTGGGCTGGCCTTGCGCCTTCCTTCTTGGGGGCTGGCACTGCTGCTAACCGTGTCGTTCTGCTCCGCTCCCGTCGGGTAGCAGACAGTTTTCCTTAGTGTTCTTCACAGCCGAAGAGCTGGGAGGAGATGCATCTGTGCAGCCAACAGAATGGCGTTGACGCCCCTCCAGCTGGAGATCGGCTGCGCTGTGGGCTCTGGATACAGCCCATGGGCATCTCTCTCCTTTCAGGTGTGAGGGGCTGAAGTTGCAGTCCCCCAACGCTGCGTCCGTGACCCTGAAGAAAGACTACAGCATCCCCGAGCGCTGCCTGGCCATGAGGGAAATGCTGAAGAAGTTCAAAGGTAAGGGGGCTGCTTTTGTGCCAGCTCCTGGCACATCTGAGCTCCAGTCCCACCCCGTAACCTGGAGCATGAGGAGGTTTCTTCAAAAAGCTTTGTCCAGCTGGTCCCAGTTTGTGTACTGGTGAGTTCAGGCTGGTTTCATGGTGGGGAGAGTTCCCTCATTCTGGTCTTCCACGGGTTGTGAGGTGACCCTGAAGCCTAGGAGGTCACCCAGGGGTTTCAGGCTCCATGTGCCCCTCAGCTCTGCCTTTCAGCGTTGGCTGTTTCTGAAGCTGTGCCGGGGGCTGCAGAGCCGCCCTCGTTCTCTTCCTGCTCTGCTATTTTGATGTGGTTTATGGTTTGCACGATTTTCTCTATTGCACTTCCCCACCGCTGAGCCACGCTGGGAGCTGGGCAAAACCACGGGCACAAACAAACAAACACGTGAGGCAGGAAGATCTCCAGAATCCTGGTTGCAGGCACCTGCTTGTGCCCACGCCTGCAGACCCCTGAAGCCCCGTCTGTCCTTCCACCCTTCTCTCGCTGCAGTGGACGTGACTCTGGACCCCGAGTCGGCGCACCCTGAGCTCACCCTGTCCGAGGACCGCAAGAGCGTGCGGCGTGGGGGCAAGAAGCTGCTCCTGTGCCTCTTCGACAACCCCAAGAGGTTCAACACGGTCCCGGTGGTGCTGGGGAGCCAGGTCTTCTACTCAACCCGCCGCTACTGGGAGGTGCAGGTGGGAGACAAGCCTGAGTGGGGCCTGGGGCTGTGCAGTGAGTCTGCCAGCCGCAAAGGCAATGTCCTCTTCTCCCCAAACAACGGCTACTGGGTGCTGCGGCTGCAAAATGGGGGCAAATATGAGGCCCTCACCTCACCTGTCTCCACGCTGAGCCTGAGCGTGAGACCTCGGAGTATCGGGATCTTCCTGGACTACGAGGCAGGAGAAATCTCCTTCTACAACGTGAGTGACCGCTCCCACATTTACACCTTCACTGACAAGTTTTCAGGGAGCCTCCGGCCTCTCTTCTTCCTGGGTGCCTTTTTGGGGGGCAAAAATGCCGAGCCCTTGGTGATCTCCTGGGTCAGGGACACACAGGAGACCGGGTGCATCGTCCTGTGACAGTGACTACCCTGACTTCTCACTGGTGAGCACAGACCTGGGAGCCCCCCTGGTCTGTGTGCCTTGGTGACCATGCTGGCAGGGTCCCTGCGTGCTCCCGGCTGCTGGGGGTCACCCACCAAGTGTGATACCCGCCCCGTGCCGTGCCTGTGCTGGGAAGGGCGCTTTGCGGCGGGGATGTGCCGTGCCCCGCTGTGCTGCCCGTGAGAGCCTGCTGCCCGCCGCTGCCGTGCTGCTCATCTCACAGGCTGCTGGAGAAAGTTGCGCGCCTGGCCTGCCACATAGTGTTGATTTTGGTGTGAATTGTACTGGAACAAGGCAATAAAGGGTTGATTTGGGGAGCCCTGTGTGGTCAGCAGCGTGGTTTTGTGGTGCATCCATCCCTGCTTGTTAGCCCCTGCTAATCTGCAACGTCTCAGAGGGCAAAGGTGCTGTTGGACCTGGTCCTCTCCGACCCAGAAAGGGTCCTCCAGAGATCCCGCTGTGGCGTCAGCGGGACACTGCGGCAAGCCGAGCACGTGCCAGACAGGCATGCGGCAGCGGCAGCCGCCGGTGTACTTGGCCACGCTTCAGCCTTGTGGTGCTGGGGCCTGGGGTGAAGGCAAGGAGACATCTGTATGGGTGTGGGTGCCTGGTGGCTCCTGGGCTGCTCCCTCCCCTGGAAGGGAGATCACCTCCAGTTTGGGAGGTCCAGCCCCCCGCCACCCTTCACAAGCCTCATAGGTAGGAAATCTCCAAGCATGGGCAGTCGTGTGTTGCATATCCCAGGACGGGAGCACTTTGGGGGCTGCAAAACCCAGGGAAAACATAACCCAGCCTCTGTTGATGTCTCCAAAGGTCATCTTCAGTCTCTCCATCCCCTGGGAGATCCCTTCTCCTCCAGGCTGTATTGCTCCAGCCTCTTGCCTCAAGCAGTCTGCCACCGTCTTGCCTGGAGCTCTCAGGTCCTTGAGCTCGGCTGTGGCATCAGCCAGTCCTACTCATCCAAACCAAAATGTCTGTAGTTCACGGGGCCAGAAGGCAGGAGACGCAGCCCTGGGCGCAGACGGGGCGGAGGCAATGGACTGCCAGCTGCAGCGGCTGTGGAGCGTGCCCTTCAGACAAAAATAATGAAGCTGCTCAATTTAAAGACTGGTTCAATTCAAGTAAAATGAGATTTGATAAACCACCGTCTTAAATGCTCAGCACAAGTTCTCTGGGGATGTCCTGAATGGTGCTTTAGGAGTCTCCTTGTGAAAAATGACTCTGGACTTCAGACAGCGGAGGCTATCTGGAGTTTTGTTGCGTTTTCGGGAGTCCCACCCTCCTCCCTTCAGCTGCAGGCTCTTTCTCTTGGAGGCTGCACCGCAGAGACAAGGGACAGGCCAGAAGAGCCCAGCCCCAGCTTTGCTGTGTCCCAGGAAGGAGGGGGGGCAGTGGGTCTCGGTGGGCTCTGCGGCTCATTGCCCTCCATGGCGATCGTGCAGGGGGAGTTCATCGGGCCTGGGAAGAAAGGAGTGGAACTTTGAGGTCTTGACAGAGGGCTGGAAGCAGAGGCAGCTGTTGGGGAGGGTGGTGAGGACAGCCAGGGAAACCTTGTGCAGGGTGACGGTTGGGAAGGGACCGGGCTAAATGTCACTGAACCGGGGGTGGGAGGAGGTGGTGGGATGGAAACCGTCCAGAAAGCAAGAGCGATCTGACCACGGCAAGGTGACAGATGAGAGGCACTGGTGCGGTGCCGGAGGGACGAAGAGCGTGGCCAGAAGAGGTGGGAGGAAGTGCAACAGTTTGGAGATCTTGTGACTCGGGAGAAGAAATTAATGAGCAGAAAGGATGTGAACTCACCCCGATGCAGCATCCAAGGCCTTCCTAGAAATCATGAATCTGCCTCTCCAGAAATGCACGCAAAGGTTGAGGGCATGAGATAGCTCTGAACATGCTATAAAATTTTCCATCTGGTGGACTCTCCACATCACCTGCAACTAAGAAACCGCGCGGGACAGGTGCCATTCTGCCCGGAGGTGCCCAGACTGGCTGGCAATGGGCAGCCAGAGAGAAGCTGGGAGCGCTGGGACCTGGCTTTTCGAGCTCCCTGCTGACTTAGAGCTAAAGCTGTTCCTGGAGCTATCTGCAAGCAGGTTTTCTGTTTCAGTCACAGCGAGTCCAGCTTGCTCCTGTCCTTGGTGGAAATGCATTTATTGCCTGGCTCTAGCCTCCACGCAGACCCTGCCCAGCAAGGATTCGGCGGCGAGGGACGGCGCAGAATGACCTGGCCACCTGGGCTCCCCACGGGCACTCCTGCTCCCCAGCTCCAAGAGAGCCGGTGACCCTCTCACAGCATCGTCAGGTTGTTTGTCACCAACTGACCTGTATGTGCCAGGTCACACCATCGCCGTTTGATTTCCACAGGAAAATGGAAGATGGGCATATCCATATGGTGATACGAGTATTTTAGGGGGACGTTTTGAGTTGAGACGGTCTCTTGCTGTGGGGGGCCCCAGGACTGACCTGTTCAGGGCGCCTGGTTTTACTGGAGGCAGTATTCCCTCGGGATACCACGTCTGGGGGAACGGCCGTGGGTTGGGGTTGGGTGAACAGCAAGCTGGTTTTTTGAGCCATCAGTAGATTCATGTCACATTTTTATGCTGTAACTCCTGGGGCAGTTTAGTCACCCGGAGGCGCTGACCATGTCCCCCGTTAGGATTCTCGGCAGCAAAAATTACAGACCTGCGGTTTTAGAAATGTGTTTTCTCAACAAATGCTAGCATCTTTCTTTCTCTTCTAGTAATGTTTCGTCATTACTAGGGGGATGTGAGTAGTCGTCTGCATCTTTCTAAGAACTGAGCAGAAATGTTCTTTTGGGTTTTCATTGCCACTTCTGCCTTCTGTTTGCCATTGCAGGGAAGGCGATAGCCAGGCATCTTTTCTAGAGTAATAGTTCTGTGTATTTCTCAGCCCTGATACATCACTACTGCAGGAAAATATTTATTTTTTAGCAGCATGCAAAAACATCCATTTTTTTTACATGCCTTTTTTGAGTGCTGACGCCCTCACCCTCTTGCCGTCCCTGGGAAGAGCTGTTTGGGGTGGCGGACTGAGCCTCCCCTCCCTGTGCTGAGGGGGTTTTGCCTTCAGGTGTCTGATTCCTCCCTGAAAAAGCGGAGACGTAGAAGCTGCCAGACCACGAACTTTGATGGCCATCAATCCGTATCTCCATCAGCACAGCCCTGCTCATCCTTCTGCACGACGCCAGACTCCGACCTCCAACTCCCCTCGCCGTTGTGACACCTCAGAATGGCACAGACACACCAGGGTGGTATAAACACCAACTATACAGAGGTGTGCGTGTGCATAACAGCAGCGTTATTCGTATCATGGTAATGATTTGGGGTTTCTTCACAGCTAGGCTTTCTCAGGGTTTTAATTAAAAATTCCTTTTATACAGTTAATATCAAGCTCTGGTTTCAGGATGAGTCTCTCTTTCAGTAGTTTACAAATTCTGGAACCCTTGACACCCTTGTTTTTGTCTTGGTCTGAGTCCAGAGGAAAGCCCCTGCGAGCCACCCTCCTCCCGTGTCCCAGCCTCCCCTTTCTCTTCATCTGCTGCCTCCGGCTCGGCGCCCGCTGCTTCCTGCATTCCTCCGTCCCTGAGCGTCCCACGAGGCTGTTTCTGGGAAGGATGAGCATTGGGATTAGCCCCTGAGACCCGCGCCTGAGCACCAAGATGTCCTGGGACCCTCCAAGGGCTGCACGGTGTGAGGGTTTCCTCGCGTTGCTCCCAGGCAGGGTAACTCCTGGGTGCAGGTTCGACCTCACGGCGACACGGGTGCTGCAGCCCTGCCTGTCCCTGCTCTGGGCCCCCTTCCTGCCCTCCTCCTCCTCCTCCCCGGCAAAGCGCGGTGGCTCTGAAGATCCCCAGGGATGCTTTCTCCGTGCGCGCACTGCTGCTTGGGGGCCTCGGAGGCAGCTGCTGGTTGCCTTCGCCTTGCTCGTGCGGGCTTCGTTCACACCTCGGTGCCCGGGGGCGTGCATTAACGAGCGCGCTGTGCTGCTCGTGTGCACGCTGAGGGCTCCTCTGAGCTGTCACACGTAGGTGGGTGTGAGATCGAGAAAGACATGAGCAATGCAAGACTCCTCGCAGGCTCCCGGAATAGTGGTGAGGAGTTAGCTGAGGTGCCCCGGGTGGGTGTCTGCTGTGGGTGGCTTGGATTCGACCCGGGTTTTTAAGGATGGCGGCGCATGGGGTTGTTTGCGACAGGCTCTAACAGTGCAGGGGCTGGATGGGGCTCCCCAGACGACCCCGCGCTCTGTGTCCTTCAACAGGAAAGCCCCAGGCTGCGGATCTGCTTCCAGTGCCTTAGGGCCAGGTGGGGCTGGTATCCAGGAGGGACTGGGGAGGCTCAAGCCATTTTGGGATGACCCCGTTGCAGGTCTCCTCACTCCTGTCCCCTGCTCCTGCTGTTCCCTGAAGCGAGGGGAGCTCTGGACACCCAACTTTTTGCCAATCTCAGTCCTCAGGTTGAAGCTACTGGGTTCTGACACCCCGATACGGGGCTGGCCGGTACCCAATGGCCAAGGTGTCCTCACCTCCAGTGTGGCCAACGACGAGCCCTGCTCCTGGAGCTGGCCCTGGGGCATGCAGTGCCTGGGGAGTCAGGGCTGTGACCAAAGCCACTGCCCTCACATGCCATAGCAGCTCCTTGTCACCAAGGCACGGCTGCCTTCGTGGTGATGCCCACCGAACCTCCCAGCCATGGGCTCCCTCCCAGTAGCTTCTCGGGGGAGGGGGCCCTGGTCCTGCTCACCTGCTCTCCATTTCACCCCTCCTCCTCCCTGATGCTCTTTTGAGCTGGATGCAGCCAGTATAGCAGTGGGATGACTGACGGGGTGCACACCGCCTCGTGGGCTGAGGAGCTGCGGGCTGCGGTTTCTGAAGTGATGAGGCTCCTGACATAACCAGTATGCTCCTTCCTCCCCAAAATGCACCCACGTCCCTCCAGTCCCTTCCAGCCCCACCAGAGACTCTTCTCGCTGCACAGCTCCCACTCAGCCTCTGCTCTTGGTCTTCTTATCTTCACCTCTCCCCATGAGCCCCCTCTTGCCTTGCTACCCCGTGTCTCACTGGCATTCAGGTCTGTCCTCCCAAATCCGGTATGTAAACGCTGTGGGGTGAGCTGAGTCTCTCACCTGGGCCTTTTTCCTTGGGCTGCCCTATGGACACCTGAGGTCCAGGCAGGAGGAACCCACATCTTGGTTGTTCATCCAACAGAGCATGTCCAAGAGCTGATCAGAGCAATCTAAATATCATCAGGGGTGTGGGCTACATCTCCTTCAGCTCCAGTGGGAGACCAGCCCCAGGGCTCAGTGGAGATGTCTCCTTGCAGGGCCAGATCCTGCCCTGGGGGCTGGGTCCTGGCAGAGTGATTGGAGGGGGACACTGCATCTCTGGACACTGTGTCACCTCATAAGGAATTGGCTGAATGGCCACACTCAAAGAGTTGTGGTCAACGGCTCAATGTCCAAGTGGAGACCAGTGACGAGTGGCGTTCCTCAGGGGTCGGTACTGGCACTGGTGCTGTTTACCACCTTTGTCGGTGACATGGACAGTGGGATAGAGCACACCCTCAGCAAATTCACCGACCACACCAAGCTGTGTGGTGCCGTCGACACGCTGGAGGGGAGGGATGCCATCCAGAGGGATCTGGACAGGCTGCAGAGCTGCGCCCGTGCCAACCTCATGAAGTTCAGCCAGGCCAAGGGCAAGGTCCTGCATCTGGGTCATGGCAATCCCAGGCACAAATCCAGGCTGGGGGGGAATGGATTGAGAGCAGCCCTGAGGAGAGGGACTTGGGGGTGCTGGTGGACGAGAGACTCAACATGAGCCGGCAATGTGCGCTTGCGGCCCAGAAGGCCAACGGCATCCTGGGCTGCATCAAGAGGAGCGTGGGCAGTAGGTCGAGGGAGGGGATTCTGCCCCTCTGCTCTGCTCTGGTGAGACCCCACCTGGAGTCCTGCGTCCGGCTCTGGAGCCCCCAACAGCAGAAGGCCGTGGACCAGTTGGAGAGGGTGCAGAGGAGCCACGCAGATGCGGAGAGGGCTGGAGCAGCTCTGCTGTGAGGCCAGGCTGAGAGCTGGGGCTGTTCAGCCTGGAGAAGAGGAGGCTCCGGGGAGAGCTGAGAGCGGCTCCCAGTGCCCAAAGGGGGCTGCAGGGAAGGTGGGGAGAGACTCTGCAGCAGGGCCTGCTGTGACAGAACAAGGGGTAATGGTTTTAAAACAGAAGGAGATAGATTCGGATTAGATATTAGGAAGAAATGTTTTACACTGAGGGTGGTGGAGCACTGTCCCAGGTTGCCCAGAGAGGCGGTGGATGCCCCATCCCTGGAAACATTCCAGGCCAGGTTGGCCGGGGCTGTGAGCAACCTGATCTGGTGGGAGATGTCCCTGCTCCTGGCAGGGGGGTTGGACTGGGTGGGCTTTAACGGTCCCTTCCAACCCAAACCCTTCGACGATTCTAACACCGGACAGGCATCTCCAGAGATGGGCAGGTTTTGGAGGATGGAGGAAAGGCACCTTCTCTCACAACATGGCTGTACCTGCTAAGCCTGGCGTCCCAGCTAAAGGAGAGGTTAGTGAAACAGTTCTAAAAATCTTGTAGTGATAGGTAATTCTTGCATCCTCAGCTCTGGGAATAGCTGATCCATTTTAGCTGCAGCTCTCAGAAAACTTTCCCTGACACAGCTGTGTTAAACTCCAGCCCCTGAAGGTAACATTTTAATTGCCTGTAATTGGGCTGGTGATGGAACTCAACTAGCTGCCTGCAGTCATAGTGAGTAGTGACTAAATACCTTGCGAAAAGAGTGAGCCACGCTACCTGAATGTGATCTATGCCCTTCTCACACCTCCTCCTTCACGATTTTTCTCTTCTTATTTCACAAAGCAGCACGTTTGGACAAGGAAAACTTGTGGGGGTTTTGACAGTGTAGAAAAGGGAATGAAGAACATGTTGCTGCCGTTATAATTTCAGCTATTGTCATCGTGAAGAGTTGTAATTGAGGCAAAGAGAGTAATTTCTTACAAAAATATTTATTTATCAAAATTTGAATTAAATATCACATCAAAAATACAATGAAGTAAATACAGAAAATATAATCTGAGTATGAGTCTTCATTTAAAAAATATATCTATTAAATAATATTCTTATTTGTCTGGAGTGGAGTTATTGCACATGATCCCTCTCCTATAAAAAATTAATTAGCAAAACACTAAAGTCAGATTCTGGAACATTTTCTAACTAGCTTTAAATGACACTGAAGCATTTCTGATGGAGTGCACAGCTGGACGTGGCTCCCTCGTCCAGCCGTCGGGGAAGCGGGTGGCAGGGTCTGTCCCAGACCTCAGTTCAGCTCCAGCTCGTTCACGTACTGCTGGACCCACTCCTGCTCGGGGTTGGCGCAGACTTCACGGCCCTTCTTCGTGATGAACCTGTGGGGTGCAGAGAGGTAAGTTTTCGGTGGGAGAGCAATGCATGGAGGGGAACCCTGCCCCAAACCCAGCCTCTCCCAAGGATCAGCAGAATTTGGGCACGCAGCACATGGTGCCCATCATGTTGGCAGTGGTGGAGCAGGACCAGCAGTGGAGCATCACCTCACACCTCTTGGCCTCCCATCCCTCCTGTCCCAGGGGCCAGACTCCATCCCCTGTCTTTTGAAAAGGGGTCTTTCCCTCTCTGGATCCTCATCCCAAAGGGAGGCCGCCCTGGAAGAGAGGACTTACACGACGGCAGGCTGGGAGCACTGGCTGTTGGTCTCATAGTACTCCATCACGAAGCTGCGGGGCAGCTGCCGGGAGGTGTAGGTGAAGCAGCAGGAGGTCGGCGGGTCGGAGCCAACTGTGAAGGGCAAAGATGGTCATCAGCAGCGGCAAGGGATGGGGAGCAGGGGCAGGGTGCTGGGACTGCAGATCCCTGGGTCTTGGGAGCGGGGAGAACGCGGAGGAGGAAGAGAAAACACAAGGTCTCAGGGGTGGAAGGGCTGACAGAAGGGACCCTGTTCCAGCAGCGACACCTCTCCTGTCCCCATTTAGAGAGGAGTGGGAGAGCCTGGACTTACGCGGCACAGCGGAGGTCTGGTAGCAGAAGGCAGCGATGAGAACGGCGAGGGCAGCCACAGAGACCTTCATGTCAGCTGAGAAGTGGTGGCTGGAGCTGAAGCAGGCAAGGGGAGCTTGAAAGCCTCTTTTCTGTCTGGTGCTGAGATGGCCAGCAGCTCCCCAATTTATGGGGCGAGGAGGTCTGTGCAGCGGCTTGCGTAGGCATCATGGAATTTCCCCCAGAGAAGAGGCTGCTTGTGGTGAAGTCTCGTGGTGGAACGGGGCAGCAGCCTCAGCCCCGGAAGGGTGAAGCTCCCCCCTCAATTCAGAGCCTCCCCAGTGACACAGGATATGAAACAGTCACCACTGCAAGTTCTGCTTCTTTCATGCATGTCCCTTTGTAAGAAGTTCCGCTGTGGAGGTTCCTGCATTTGCCAACAGGACCCTGTTACCCAACCTGCCCAAGCAGCGTGGAGGCCAGAGTGCATCCTTCCAAAGGCTGTGCCAGTGGGACGAAGAGCATGGATGGGATGAGGCCAGCTAGGGAAAAAGGGGCTGAGGTCTCCTCTACCGTGGACTGTTTCCCTCCCGAATCTGCACAGCCCATGCTGCCCCAGTAGCAGGAGATGGGAGCCGTCACCGGTGGACTCCATGTCCTGCACGTGCTTCACATAATCCGAGGGGACTTGGGGCATGTCCTGCAGCCATGAAAGCACTTCAGGCACCAGCACAGGTAGTGGTGGGCATGGGATAAGACTCCCAGAAGCTGAAGCACTTGAGTTTCCTCCTCAGTTTAAGGGAAGGGAGAGCTGAGATGAGGCATTATGTCCTGGAGGTGCCTACTGCATTCCAAGTCCCAAAAGGAGACCCTAAACGACCAATTTAGATTAGACAGTTAAATTCCAAGGGCTACTGATAGGTAAGATCTATCATTTCTAGGCGTGGAGATGCAGAGAGCCAAAAGAAGTATGGAGACATTGACTGTGACCCTGATGATGAGGCAGGAGGGGCTGCAGGAGCAGGATGGGGAAGAAGACACTGCTTCTGAAGACCAGGAGCAGGTTAACTGTAGGACAAGAGCAGAAACTGGGATTTCTGGCAAGAAATGAGTATCCGGTCTCAGCAGAAAATACAAAATTGAGAGTAAGAGATCACAGCTCTCCAAGGGCTGGGCAAGGGCTATGACCAGGGATGGCATGCTGGGAAGAAGTCACCAGCCTACTTACAGACTGCCATGGAGGTCTACCAAACACCTCTCTGTCCCCAGTGAGGAGAGAGAAGGCTTGGCGGGGAGGTGCTGGATGATCTGGGAAGAGCTGAGGGCTGTCCTTCCATAACAAGGTGTTCCTAGAAGGATGTCTCTTCTGAACACACAAGCAGACGCATCCCTTGGAAATGTCTCCATTTCATTATTTTCAAGGCATTACCGAGTGGTGATGTCTTGGCAGATGCTGCCTGAAAGTCAATGGAAGGATAACGTAAAGTGAAACATCCCAACCGCACCGCCAACACCTCTGCATCCCTACCGCAGCACTGAGCACTGACTCACCACGTTTCTATTAAAGGCTCCCCACTATTGACCCAGGCGCCTTCTGTAAATAACCTGGTGTTTCCCAAATATCACTCCAACGCCTCATGGTGTGCCCAGCCCTCTGCCAGCCGTGGGCTGTCCTGCCTCCCCTTCTACTAACTGTGGCAGCTTAGCTCCATGCGGGTTAACTGCTCTGCTCCATGCCGACAGAGAGGGATCTGGAGGAGAATTGTGGTCCTGGACTTGTACAGAAGAAGTCCAGCTCTGGTGCCCCCAAAATCAGGAGGCCATGAAGATGCTGAGAGGGCTGGAGCAGCTCTGCTGTGAGGCCAGGCTGAGAGAGCTGGGGCTGTTCAGCCTGGAGAAGAGGAGGCTCCAGGGAGCCTCCCAGTGCCCAAAGGGGGCTACAGGAAAGATGGGGAGAAACTCTTCAGCAGGGCCTGTTGTGACAGGACGAGGGGTAGTGGTTTTAAAATAGAAGTAGGTAGATTCAGATTAGATATGAGGAAGAAATGTTTTACACTGAGGGTGGTGGAGCACTGTCCCAGGTTGCCCAGAGAGGTGGTGGATGCCCCATCCCTGGAAACATTCCAGGCCAGGTTGGCCGGGGCTGTGAGCAACCTGATCTGGTTGGAGATGTCCCTGCTCCTGGCAGGGGGGTTGGACTGGATGGCCTTTAAATGTCCCTTCCACCCCAAACCATTCTACGATTCTATGATTCTCAGTCCCAGAGGTGGCCCACCCTCAAGAAGGCTCCTGCTGAGAGCCGTGTGCCTGCCCCTCACCCTGGCTGGGGAGCGCAGATCTGCCCCATGGAGCAAATCTGGCTCTTGCCAAGCCAAGCATCAGCTCCTTCCTGGCCACACCATGGCCAAGCTGGTCCCCTCTCCTTCCCTTTGCCATCTGCAGAGAGAGGCCCCGGGCAGGCTCATCTGCCAGCTCAGACCCCACTCCCCATTCTGCTTGTCAGCTTGCTTGTCCCCAGATTTCCTGGGAGGATGAGGAGAGAGCCTGCCTCCATAGCCAGGCCCACCGCCAGGCAGGAGATGGGAACCCGGCGTTCAGCCGGCCGCCAGCTGGACCAGAAATGGTCTCTGCGCTAGCGTCGGCTTACTTGGCTCCTCTGTCTGGTTGCTCGGGGAATATCGCATGCAGATGTACGTAAGAGTGTGATTTGCCTCTGAGCTGTTCCCCGTGATTGTACCTTCAAGCATTCATGGGTCATGTCTTGAGATCTGCCACCTACAGCCATCTGGTCCTGTCCTGCTCCCAAGGCACACGACGTAGGGCAGGCAGGAGAAATACCATTTATGGTGCAGAAGTGTTCTGATAAAAAATAAGTTTTGTTTAAACAGAATTACTTGGAAATCTGCACTGATTATTCAAATGTTTTCAGTGAGATGCTTTTCTGTTTCGGGCAGCTGAAAACCTCCGTGCCTTTATGCTTTTGTCAGCAAGCAGATGACAAATTATTTTGGACAGTCAGAAACCATTTTTTAAACAATTGAATTTTTTTTTTCTCAGGTTAGCTGAGTTAGTTTAGGATCCGTTTAGCCTAGATAACGTATTTTACAGGGGCCAAGTAAGGGCTGAAACTTGGCTTGAAACTAAAGCTGCAAATATCCCCCAAATCGGGGTGTTTGCTTCCCAGGGATCTGGTTTTTTTCCTTAGAAATCTGACAAAAGCTCTGACTCTGCCAGCTCTTTGCAGGGTGAATCAAGGTGGGAGGCTGTAGTCATATCAGTGATGCCCTCAGATGTTGCAACGTGCTCCTAAAAAATGTTTCCTTACCCACTCCCTCACATTCCAGTCATGATGAAACGAGAGAGTAATTTCTTCCAGCTCTTCTTTTTAGAAAGAAGGGAAGTTGCGTCTCTTGGGCGAAGGACCGTCTCACCCAGGAGATGAGGTGGAGAGGCGGCCACGGAAGAGCAGGCTGGAGCACCTCAGGGGGAATTAGGTTGGCAGCACAGCAAACCTATGGTGTAAGGTAGAAGTTTTCCCACTGTGGCTCCAGCTGTTTCGGGATCCATGACCCAGCCTGTGGCCCCCCTTTGCCCCCATGGCTGGCAGGCAGCAGGCCGGGCTGTCGGAAGCCCTCTGGGTGGTGCTGGCCCAATTTACATAGAGGGATAGGATAGAGGTTTTCTGCAAGCCCCCAAAAAATCCCAGGAGAAAGTGCTAAGTAAAGCACATGCCCAAAATATCTTCAGTGATATCAGAATTAGGGAAATTCTCAAACTTGAATGAAAGGGGAACCCTGAAAAAAAATGATGAGACTGGCTGATGCAAGTGGTTATTTATGGTTTTGATGCTGGGGAGTCAGAATCGGCTCGGAAAAGGAAGTACTTAAAAATGTCCTGAGTTCAGAAACTGCCTCCAGGACAAGCTCCGCTCCCACCTGCAGCAGTCTCCGTCCTGCCCTGCTCAGAGCTGAGGCACCAGTGACTTCCCATCAGTGTCCAGAAATTTCACCCCTACCGTTTTGGACATAGCTGGAGAAATGCTGGAATTTTTCAGATGGTGATGTCATGTTCTGGAACTGGCTCCAATGGGAACCTGTGCCTGTAGGAGTGACTGGGAACCATCTGTCTCCAGCATGCCGGCTGAATGGGACAGCAGAGCCATGCCGACCGGGTGGCGTGGGCGAGCACCAACCACCGCTGATCACGTTGCACAAGAGAACCCATTATGTTTCCCTGAAATTGTGTCATGCTAGGAAGATGTTTGTAGCTGATAAGAAAAATGTTTCTCCCTAAAGTTTCAACCTTCCTCCAGTAAGGATGTTTCCTGAAAAAAATACCCTGGGGAATACTATAGCTTTCTAACAGCTGATGCCTCAAATTTTTCCTGACCTTTCTTTTGAAACAAAACAAACCAAAGAGGATTCAGCGTACAGTATTTCAAAGCAAATTAAAGTTAAATAATAAAGCCTCCCTGCTCCACACTCCTCTCCATCCTTGGCATGAAAGGAAAAGAAAGAATCAGGGAAAACAATTTAGAAATTTTTGAGCCTTAGGGAAGCAGCTGTGGTGGTGGATGCCTCATCCCTGGAAACATTCCAGGCCAGGTTGGCCGGGGCTGTGAGCAACCTGCTCTGGTTGGAGATGTCCCTGCTCCTGGCAGGGGGTTGGGCTGGGTGGGCTTGAACAGTCCCTTCCCACCCAAACCGTTCTGTGATTCTATAAAATTCAGGGCTCTTCTATGATGAAAAACAAACCCAGTTTACAAACAAACTGACTGGGCCTTGTGTGCTTGTCATAATCAAGCAAAAAGGAAAAGAAGCAAACCAAAAATAGATTGTTTTCTTTCTCATTAGTGCTACTGGAGCCCAGCTCTCTGGGGGTTTGGGTGGGCTAGCTGCGAGCAGCCCACAGAGCACAGGGTGGTCATCTGCACCCCATGGGTGCTTCGGAGACGGCCGAGCATCATCACGTTCCCCTGCTCACGGAGGGGGCTGAGGCCAGGGTTAACCTTTCAACTCGTGTCAGGGCCATTGCCACAGCTGCAAAATTCCCTCATGTGTGGCCCTCGGACCTCCTGAAGACCCCGTGTCCATCAGCGCTGGCTTGGTCCCTCTCTGTGGCGTGCTGGCAGGGGTGTGTCTGGGGTCGGTCTCCCCTCAGCACTGACATGGGGTAGGAAACTTCATGGGAGGCGTGGGCTCGCGCTCCCACAGCGAGGTGTGAGCTTTCCAGCTAGTCATACATGGAGGCTGGCAGCGGAGCTCAGATGTTTACTAGCCGCACAACTTATTTTGGGCTCGCTGCAAGGCTGCAAACCACTTCCCATGCATGGGGACTGTTTGTAGGTCAGGGCGCTCTGCAGCGTCTCTCTGAAGTGCAGGTCCCATCCTGCTCCCTGTGGTGCTGAGCCTTTTGCCACCCCAGATGGGCTTGTGCCCTTCAAAGGGGCCATTGTCCAGCGGCCTCGGCCAGCACGGGCTCTGCCTGGCACCCGCATGCTCTGGCTGAGAGGGGAGGGCGCAGGAGGCCCGGTACCCCTTGCCAGCGTGCCACGGCCCCGCAGCCTCCCCGTGCGGCCTCCTGCATCCCTCGGGGACCGTGCAGCGAGGTGCAGCCGCAGGAGGGACTTGCTGGGGACGTGTCGTAGCTTAGCCCCACTCGGGACCAGACTACGCCATCTGTCTCTCACTCCCCCACCCTCCGAGGGAACAGGGAGAGATAATATAAGGAAAAAGGCTCGAGGTTTGAGATAAGGGCAGGGAGAGAGCCTTAACGTTACCGTTATGGGCAAACCAGACTCGACTTGGGGAAAACTGTTCATTTATTTCTAAAACCAAAGCAGATAATGAGATAGAGAACAAGATAACCTCCCCCCACCCCTCCCTCTTCCCGGGCTTAACATTATCTCTGCCACCTTCCCCCAGAGTGGCACAGGGGGGAAGAGGGAATGGGGGTCGCGGTCAGTTCATCACACGTTGTTTTACACCGCTGCTTCCTCCTTGGGGTAAGGACTCACATTCCTCCCCTGCTCCAATGTGGGGTCCCTCCCACGGGCCGCAGTCCTTCGTGAAACTGCTCCGGCGTGGGTCATCTCTTCCACGGGTGCAGTCTCTCCAGAACGGCTGCCCCAGCGGGGCCTCCACGGGCCACAGCTCTTGGTGAGGGCAGGATTTTGGGGTGCCTGAAGAAGTCGCAAAGCTTCTGGGCTAATCCTTGCTGCCATCTATGCCAGGGGATGAAGACTCAGCACCCACTATAACACCTTTCCCCGAAATCAGGCAGGGACTCGAAGCTGGAGCCCTGTGGCAGGGGGTCAGCGGCGCAAAGGAGCGGCTGGGGAGGGAGAGGTGACCCCCATCCAGGAGGCTTCTCGGCACTCTGGGGGAAACAACATCACCGCTGACAAAGGGCAGTTTTGTGAGCGCGGATGGGTTTGTGCCGATGACATAACCAAGCCACTGCAGCTGCAACCGCTCTTCGCAGACCCTCCTCCTCCTCCGGTTCTGTCAAACTCATTAGCAGCAAGTGACAGCTTCTTTCCTTCCACTGACCGTCCCGGGGCTTCCAGATGGAGGACAGAGCTACCCGATGCAGATCACATCACACCCCCATCACACCTCTCCACCAGCCCTCACGCAGCGAGCGAGACAGAGCACCGCGCTGGGCTCTGGATTGCTCCTTGCAGGCGGCAGGCTGGGGAGCAGAAGCTGTGAAGTTCCCGTGAGCGAAGCTGTCTCTGGCTGCTGTGAGCCACAAAGTTGTCTTTCCGCAGCCACAACCTTTCTCACCCGACGGCGCAGCGCCGGCAGCCGGCGGTTTGTCATTTCCCCGTGCAGACGCTAGCATGTGAGCTGCAAGCACAGAGGAACATAAAACTCCCACTGCTGGTTTCTGCATGATTTATTTCCATGGCAAAAAGCCATAATTTGGTTTTGCTCTGCAGCAATTCAGCCAAAAGCTGGAGCCACTTCTTGTTCTGCCGTGCACCTCTGCCCAGAGCTGTTCGGACCAACCCCGGGAAAGCAGAGCTGGTCCTGCCAGGGCGCCTGGGAATCTGGCAAAATCCGACACCTTCCCCAATACCCACGTCAAGACTTAGGGAGTCTTTAGCCCCAGTAAAAGCAGCTCTTGCTTGCAGCTCCAGGGTAGCCAAGAAGAGGATTTGTACTTCCAGAGATGAAAATCCAGGTGCCGGAGCCCACCCACAGGCCTGAGCATCCTCTCTGCGGTGGAGGGGGCTCCGACTCCAGCTGTGGCCCCAGGTAGGACGTCAGGAAGCCCCAGATCACCGCTGTCCCCACAGAGCTGCTGCTCTGCTGCGCTCCCCGGGTAAGAGCTGACCCGAGCCACCGCACTGTGCTGCCACCACGCCAGCGCCAGGGACCTGCCAAGGCTTCAGAGTCTCTTCCATGCCAGGCAGGTTCTCCACCACTCACTTCTCACCTTTTTGGCCAGAAAATCCATCTTGGCCTCAAGGGAGCATTTGGAGGGAGCAGTTCAGGCTGGCAAAATGTCTCCGGTGTGCCAAACCACCTTTTCCAGCAAACTCCCTGCTACCCTGGGGACTGGGGTTGGGGGCGGCAGGAGACCCTCCTGCCTTCAAAGAGCCTCCAGAGCGGGGTGAGATCCTACAATTAGATCACTTTGTGCGGGCCTGTGGCTGTTGAGGTGACTGGGAGTAACCTGCAAAGATGAGTCGGCTGGCTTGGTGGATGAGGGCAGAGTAGTGCATCTCGTTTAGTTTGACTTTAATAAGGCTCCCATAACATCCTCGTAGGCAATCTGGTGAAGTATGGGCATTTATTAAGTAAATGGCAGGGAGAGGGACTGAGAACTGGCTGAGAGCTGGGTTTGGAGGGTTGCGATCCGTGGCCCAGAGCCCAGCCACAAAGATGATGAAGGCACAGGAGCATCTCTCCCAGGAGGAGAGCTTGAGTGGGCTGCGACTGTTTATCCTGGAGAAGAAAGGGCTCGGGGGGATCTCATCAGCACGTCTGTGGGGAGCAAAGTAGATGGAGCCCGACTCTTCTCAGTGGTGGTCAGCGACAGCACAGAGAGGTGAGGGGAAATTCTCTTTAAACACCAGATAAAACTTTATGACTGAACACTGAAACAGGCTGCCCAGAGAGATTGTGGAGCCTCTGTCCCTGGGGATATTCAAAGTCCCTCTGGACCCAGTCCTGGGCAGCCTTCCCGGCTGACCCTGCTTCAGGGGCTGGCCTGGACAGTCTCCAGAGGTGCCTCCAGCTCCTTCTGGTCCGTGGTAAGCCAAGCACTACGGGACTGGTAGGGCCTGAGCACTTTGGGGAGCGCAGAGCCTGCGGTCCAGCCGCCTCTCAGCTCCATGTGCTGCAGTTTGGCAGCCTTTGATAAGCACCCGGCACATAACAGCATTAGCGTGCTTTGGAGTCTGCTTGGTTTGTTTTTTTTTTTTTTTCCCCAGATTTGCATAATCTTAGGCAAACATTGTGCCTTTTGCTATACAGACACACAGGGAAAATCCCTCCTGTGGTTTAGATAAAGCGTTCTCCTCCTTGTGGCCATGCCACTTGGCACATTTTTTTTTTTCTTTTTTTTTTTTTTGTTGAAATCGAAAATGAGCACTGAGTCAGAGCTCAGCACACTTGGCTCCAAAGGGAACCTTATCCCATTCTTCCTGTCTTGTTTTTCTTTTTGTTTTTTTTTTCTTTTTTTTAAATTCCATTTGGCTATTTCACTTTCGTGACATCCTCTGTCATCATTCCGGAATTTCCACTCAGGCTTCTCCCAGCTGTCCAGGGCTCCTTATTAAAAGGGAGCTGAATCCAGCCGCTGCAGTCTGAGCCACATCTGCCAGAGCTCCTGGTCCTGCTCCGACGGCCCTCACCAGACGGGAAGATGAAGACCTCTGCAGCCGTTTTTGCTCTTCTCCTCATTGCAGCCTCTTGCTCCCAAACTTTCTCTGGCCCAGGTGAGTCCTGCTTTTTCATTTCTGAAGGAAGAACAGGTCTGAGCCTTTAGCCTAGGCAGATAATTGGGATTTTTTTACCATTTGTACTGCTCTCCACTCTGCACTGAGATCAGCTACATGTAGGAACCCCAGAATTAGAAAGTCATCCATCCATCCATCCATCCATCCATCCATCCATCCATCCATCCATCTGTCCAGCCATCCTGGGCTCAGAGCACTTATTCCTGGTCACAGTTTAGAGACTTCAGGCTCTGCCCTAGGGGAGGTGGGGAAATTAATCTCTGAGCAATGACTGGGTGGGCATCTCCCACAGTACATGAGAATACTGTTCCTGGCGTTGGACCAGATGATCCCCAATGTCCATTTCAACCTTAATTGTTCCCTAATTCTTCCCTCCCTTCCCCGCATGCCTGGCTCCCTGTGCTGATGGGCTGATGGCTCCCGATGCACAGCCCAACGCAAACTCACGTTGTCTCTCCTTGCCTCTTCCAGTTGGATCCGACCTCCCAATCTGCTGCTTCTCTTACACAAACCACAAGCTCCCACAGAAGCTGATCCTGCATTATTACAGAACCAGCACCAGTTGCACCCTGCCAGCCATCGTGTAAGTGCCAGCGCTGACTCCTGAGTGCCGACGAGCTGTGGCAGTTGGGGGACAGAGGCTGTGGGGTGTGGGTGACCAGCTCTGCAGGGTGGCTGTGGGCATGGGGGT
The DNA here is from genome assembly GCA_009806455.1 of Tetrax tetrax. Lineage (NCBI taxonomy): Eukaryota > Metazoa > Chordata > Aves > Otidiformes > Otididae > Tetrax > Tetrax tetrax. The sequence goes on from WHYT01016528.1 coordinate 33,810, forward strand.
CTGGAGGAACAGAGCAGGGTGAGGAGGACCCCAAGGGTTTGCACAGGGAGTGCCAAGGGTGCTCTTGCAGGGATGGCAGGGATGGATGTTCTGCAGGAGCTGAGGAGGTGATGAGGGAAAAGGGGTGGGCACGGAGGAAATCACAGCCAGACACTGATTTTAGCATCAGCTTAGGACACGGGGAGAACCTCTTGCAATGCCCCAAGGCTGGGATCCAGGCTCTCCTGGGATGCAGGTCTGAGCAGAGATCTGATACATCTCATCCCTGTTCCACAGGTTCATCACAAAGAAAGGCCGCCAGGTCTGTGCCAACCCCACTGACCACTGGGTTCAACGTTACCTGCAGAAATTGAAGAAGAACTGAGCAAAGCAAGATGCCAAGCATAGCATGAGTCGCGTTATCCTGAGCTGTGATGAAGCAGGATGCTGGGACGACAGGAGCTGCACGAGCCCACGTCGTCCACGGGCGGCTCCAAGGGACAACTGGAAGGGGACCACAAGATGCCTCGTGTCGGGGCGCTGCTGCTCGCCCTCGGCTTGCATGAACCAGTTGGCAACCTCATCCCTCTGCCCTGACATCTCCGCCTGTGGCCTGGGAAGGCCCATCGGACTGCACCTCTATTATTCTTGTATTATTTTAAATTATTTAAGAAATGATCCTATGGGATAGGCAGTACTTTCTTCTGTGGACAATAATGCTATTTATGGGAGGGTGGCAGGGAGGGTTCACTAGAGGGTGGTTCAGAGTCTGAGCGTTGGATGATGGGTGGCCCTGACTTACACATGTGAAATCATGATTCTAAAAAATACAGAATTTGGATAAAACCTGCGCTTTGTGTCCGGTTATGTGCTGTTCATCGGCACAGAGACAAAACCTCACCCCGAGGCTATCTGCACATCCAGTGTGGCATGTGATGATGGGAAATGGTTTGTGGCAGAACCATAAAGTTTCCATACTGCAGATATATGAAATCCTCCGACGCCTCATTCCCCAACCACATACACCCCCGCCTCCCACATCCTCTACAGAATTACACATGTTTGTATGCACGTATAGGCCCTATACATACATGAATATGCCCCCCACGCCCCCCAGGCATGCCCCATTTGCTTGCTTGCACTCCCAGCCCCACACACACACCCCAAACTTGTCCCTGAGTGTGCTGTCTGCAATGGGGTGGTGACAGGACATGTGGAAGTAAGGGGTAAAATCCTACCAGAGACTTTGGGAAGGGTGCAGGGAGAGCAGCTCATGGTCCGATGGGAGTTGCAGAGGGCATGGAGCTGCCTTGGGAGCTGGCAGGTACCCAGGGCTCCCGAGCTGCTCGTCTGCCCTCGTGCCGAGGGTGCTGGGGCGCAGAGCAAGGCCAGTTCCCCCCTGTACCCTGCCCCTCTAGCCATTTCTGCCAGCTGAGCTGCAGTGTTTCCCAGCACAGATCGCACAGGCACCCCACAGGCACCCGCATGCACACTGTCAGCGGCTCTGTGGCATCTCTCCTCCCACGTACCAGCTCCTACAAGACATCACCGCATCTCTGCTCGCCAGCCCTCGTGTGCAGCCAGGTCCTGCCGGGCCTGGCAGTGCTGCCTGGAGAGGAGCAGGGACCTCAGCTTTATTTCTGACCACCCCGAGAGGGGCTGTTCCGCACTTTCCCACCAGTAAAATGAAGGGAAGCGTTCGGCTCTGCCACAAGACAGCCACTAGCCAACCTGCTTTCTCCCAGCTGTAGTCAATCCCGGGACGTGACTTTGCACGGGGACGTGAATGAGAGGGAGCAGGGCCCAAGAGTAAACGCACAGTGCTGGGCACTGCTTGCCCATTGCAGTCGTGCTCAGAGTTCTCTGCTTCTGCACTCTGAGGAGAAATGCCCCCAATTGCACGGTCACCCAGAGCTGAGCTGGCCTTGCAGCCATCCTGTTCCAGTTGTTGTGTCTTCTTCCTAATGCAAAAAAAGTGCTTTTCTCTATTGTTTCATTTTCCCCTCCAGCTATAGATCAGACTTGGCAACGCTGTGGCTGGGAAAGCACCTCCGTGTAGTCTTTTGTTTTCCCTCTAGTCTTGTGTTTTCTCTCTAGTCTCATGTTTTCCCTCTAGTCTCGTGTTTTCCAGGATGGAAAGCTGGCTGCAGGCCGGAAGGCTCACAGGGCACCCAAGGAGCAGCATCCTAGCAAAGGGCAGGCCCAGCCCAGGCAGCATGTTGTGCCCCAGGAGATGGTGCTGGTGATGGGGACTGGGCTCCTCTCCAGCTCCATGGGGACGGGTTCTCACCGCCTTGCTGGGAGGATGATTTGGGAAAGGAACAGTCTCTTGCTCACCCTTGCTGTGGTCCCTGTGCTCCCCTGGTCCTAGCAGAGAGGGTTGGGTCCCAGACGAGGTAGATCAACATGTTTGCAAAAATCTTGTCCCCCTCTATGACCAGAGCTTGCCATCGCTGGGGAGAGATAAGATCTGCAGAGAGGTGTATCCTGAGCAGGGTTTCCCTGCTGTGCTGTGAAACACCGGAGCAGAGAGCAACCGCTGTGTGCTGGTGTGGATGGAGAGGAGCTGCTGCCCACAGCGTGCAGGTGAGGAGCCCAGCAAGGGGGTGCTGGGGGTCTCTGTCCCTGAGGGCATCCCAGCCTCCCATGCCTGTTGCACAATCTTTTGTGCCGAGAAGTACTCCCTGGTGAGGGGCTCTGCGCCCTGCGAGAGGACAGGGAATGGATGTTGTGGTGAGAGGGACGGCTGAGGGGGGTCTGAGGTTTTCCCCAGGCAGGGGACAGGCTGGAGAGGCAGGAGGACTCGGTGCTGCAGTTGGCTCTTCTCTGGACAGTCCCTGGCTGGGAGCCCAAGCGAATGCGGGAATTTCCCTCTTCAGGCTTTCTGGTTTCGGTTTCCTTCTTGAAACTTGTGGAGCAGCAGCCAAGCCAGCCTGCTCCAGGAGCCCTGCTCCTCTCTGACCCAAATCTCTCTCCCGTGACATGGGCCAGGCACCAGGAGGGCAGGTCCCTCTGCATGGGGACCATGGCAGCCCGGCCGGGGCTCCCGTGCCTGCCTGTATCAGCCGGCTGGAGATGGGGCTGGCGGGGAGCAGCGCCATGCCGGGGTCTGTGAGAGCAAAGGACAAATCGTAGCCCCAGGGGCGAAACGTGCAGGGAGCAGCCTCTCACCACCGGGCAGGGGAGGGCAGGCAGGAGGGGACACTTGGACAAGGTGGGAGAGTTGCTGTGGGGAGAGACACTGCTGAATCCAGAAATGCACAGAAATCTGCCAGAGATGGCTCGGTTACAGACCAGTTCCTGGCCCCGACACCCTTCACGTCCACTCTAACGGCCCAGCACTCCCTTTCCTCCTTTCCTCCAGGTTTCCTTGCTCTGCGAGCAGTTCAGGAACATCTGTGCTGCAAAAAAGGGGTGCGGGTTGGGATGGGCTCCACCGTCAGACTGCGTGTGGTGCATGGGGTGCAAGCAGACATGGAGCCGAGTCTCAAGCCTCCAGATGCGACTCGAGGCTCAGTAAGGCCAAGCTGTTCACAAACCAGATCTGAGCCAAAGGAATGAGAGTCCAGCTGAGAGGCCAGGGAAGGGTTCAGCTCCCCATTTGCCTGCTGGAAGGTGACCATCACTCAGCCATCAGGCTTCTCCGCGGCTTATGAGGGTGGACAAAAGCCAAGCCCAGCTGCTCCCACGGGGCCTGGTGGGTTGACTATGCTGGACCCCGTGAACCACAGGCTTTTCCTTCACTGCCTCCTGCTCAGTAACGCCCAGAAGGCACCCAGGTCAGAAGACCCTCATGGTGCCATGGGCAAAGCACCAAGGCTGGTCCACAACTGGATGTGCCTGGGCTGGACCTGGTATCCTTGTCCTCTCTGGTCTTTTTGAGAGGATGAAGGCTCCTCCCAGTGGGATGGGAGAGAGAATTGTGAAGAAAAAAAAACTCGTGGCTTGAGACAAAGACAGTTTACTAAAATAGCAAAGGAAAATGGCAATAATAATGGAATATAAGGATACTAAATATAACGATATTACAATAATCATAGAATATAAAGGATACCACCCCGAGATCTGTTGGAGAGACAACACAGCAGTTCACGGGCTGTCCAGGAGGTTCCTGGAATGCGTGGATGGCAGCTTCCTCCTGCAGGCGCTAGAGGAGCCGACAAGGAGGGGTGCCATGCTGGACCTTGTGCTCACCAACAGGGAGGGGCTGGTGGGGGACGTGAAACTGACGGACAGCCTTGGCTGCAGTGACCATGACGCGGTGGAGTTCAAGATCCACGGGGCGGCGAGGAAACTGCACAGCAAGCTCTCTGCCCTAGACTTCAAGAAGGCGGACTTCGGCCTCTTCAGGGATTGATGGGCAAAGTGCCACGGGAGGCGGCCCTGGAGGGAAGAGGGGCCCAGGAAAGTTGGTCCACATTCAAGGAGCACCTCCTCCAAGCTCAGAAGATGTGCATCCTGATGAAGAACAAGTTGGGCAAAAAAGCCAGGAGCCCCGCCTGGATGAGCAAGGAGCTCCTGGACCAACTAAAAGTAAAGAAGGAACCCTATAGAGGGTGGAAACAGGTACAGCTAGCCTGGGAGGACTACAGAGGGGTTGTGCGAGTGGCCAGGGATCAGGTGAGGCGGGCTAAAGCCCAGATGGAACTGAATCTGGCCAGGGACATCAAGAGCAGCAAGAAAAGCTTCTATAGGTAAGTTGGGGACAAAAGGAGGTCCAGGGAGAACGTAGGCCCCCTGCGGAAGGAAACGGGTGACCTGGTTACCTGGGACATGGACAAGGCTGAGGTGCTTAATGACTTTTTTGCCTCAGACTTCACCGACAAGGGCTCTTGTCTCACCACCCAAGCTGTGGAAGGCACAAGCAGGGACTGGGAGGATGAAGAACCGCCCACTGTACTGGAACAGGAGGTTCGGGAACGTCTGAGGAACCTGAACGTGCACACCGTAGCTGCCTGTGCCAGAGCCGCTTTGCAGGGATGCGGAACGGAGCCTTGTGCCTGCAACACTGGGGTTCCTCTAAGAGCCTCTCCCGGACAGCCCTCCGGGGCTTCCCCTTCCCACCCACCCCCCAGCAGAATGGTCCTTGTAGGACCCCCAAAACCCTGCTCTCCACAGCCCAGACCCCTGGACGCACAGGGGAAGGTGCGGGGACCCAGCCATGAGCCCGCTGCGAGCCCCAGCTGGGGATGGAGCTGGGCCCTGGCTCTACGGGGCACGTTGACCCCCATCTCCCCCAGCCAGAGCTTTGCTCACTCTGCAAGGCTGCTGTCAGGGTGGGGCCCCAGCCCCTGTAGAGCCCACGGACCCAACAGGACTCTTCCCGTCCCAGACCTAAGCGGTGGGATTCCTTCGTCTGCTGCATCCTCCCTCTCCCTCCTCTGCTCTCAGCCTCCCAGCTCCCTGCCTCTTTCTTCTCTGCATCAACTTGCCCATCTCTCTCTCCTCTGCACCCCAGGGTGCCCTGCATCCACGCCTCAGCACCCCCCTCCACTGCTCTACGCCCTTCCTCCCCATCCCCACGGACAGTCACACTGTTGTGCCTGAGCTGGTGCCACCTTGTGCCCCATCATTGAGCCTCTGGGACCACCTCCATCCCTGGGACCCCTGGGTCCCCTCTGTCCCTCAGCATCCAGACAGCACGTGGGCAGGAGGCCTGCCAGGACACAGGGGCAGGGTTGGTTCAGGTTGTGGCACCATGTTTTGGTGCACAGCCATCTCCAGGCTCCTGGCACCGCCTGCTCTTGCTGGGAGCGTTCTCTGCCAGCTCCTGGCAGACCGGGGTCTAGCAGGGCTGCAGAGACCCCTTGTCATGGCTGGGGCAGCCCCCTCCTCTCCAGGGACACTCAGTCTGGGCACTGCGAGCCTCCCCTGTGCCCTTGGGCTCTGTGAGGTTCCTGCACCCATTCCCTACATGGAAGCAGGCGGTCATTGGTGGGAATACAGTCCCAGGCTGCGGAGAGCCCCGGGAGCACTGGGTGAGAGCTGTCGCCTCGGCTCCTGCCAGAAACAGAGAGTTTGAGGCAGTGAATAAAGACCGGCAATAGGAAAAGGTGTTCAGTAAACAAGGAGACCTGTGGGGAGGTGGTGATGAGCAAGGGGAGAAGAGGAGAGAACCTGAACATCTGCAGACCACCATGGCACCAGTGGGCTTGGGGGTGTTTTACAGACACTGCGTCGCTCTCTGGTTTGCTTACCCCTAGTGATGGGGGATTGTTTGTTGCTAGCAATGAGGGCAGCCTGAGAAATTACTTCCAGGGGCGATGAGCTGCTCATTTCCTGGTGGAAAATGTCCTGGGAGGTGAAGATTTGACAGGGGGTGGGGATGCTATTGGACGATACAATGGCTTCTGAGCTTTGGCTTCAGAAGCTCTGATGGAGACAGCCCGCAGGGCAGAGGTCCCCGTCCGCACCGCTGCAGGGCGTCAGGGTGGTCAGAGCTGGCCGTCTCCTTCTCTACCCACAACGAAATCAGCCAGTTGTAACTGCAAACCAGGGGCTGATAACGCCCTGTTGTCAGTTTTACTTGGTGCAAAAGGGGGACAAGGACGGGGGGAGAGGGCTGGGTGGGCAGCAGCACAGGGGCTGGGAGGGAGCAGCCCTGGGAGGTGCTGGAGCCGCGACGGGGCTGCTGCGGGGCCGGGGAGCAGCGAGGCGATGCAGGAGGGAAGGTTTTTAGGGCTATGGAGGCTGAGACACTTGCAGCTGGGAAGCTGAGGTTCTTCCTCTGTGCCTCCCAAAACGGTTGTAAGGGGTCCTATTGGCCCCACTTTTCTGGGCAAGAGGGGAAGAACTTTGTCCAGAGCTGACAGAGAGATAAAAATCTTTATTCTTTGGCACCAGCAAGAGACAACGTTTTGAGAACAAGGCTGAACAATGTGGTTCCACAATGAGCATCCTGTAAGTAACCAGCGTACCACTTCCTCTGCCGAGGAGACAGATCTTTCTCACAGCATCTACCGTCCCATGGCAGAATTCAGCCAGCTGACTTGTAAGTCAGCCTGGGCTTACATGACAGCACTCATGCCTGATTTTGAGAGACCGCTTCCCACAAATAGCTCTGGGGATAAAATCCCCCTTCCATTCTAGCAGCAGAGGCGCAAGGAGGGGACAGTTCAGCCACATGTCACAGAGCAGGCTGCGCCGAGATGGGTCTGCAAGGCCCATCACAGCTGCCCATAAGGGTGGTTAAATTATCACTGCTAAATGGCATCTTTGCAAGACAAAAGGACTTCCCAGGTGGCTCAGCAGGTCCTGGTACACAGCAGCTGGATTTCTAGGTCTGTGCCAAGACTCTGCTGGGTGGTTTTGCAGGACTTCTGCAGGGCAGAGACCTCTCAACTCCCAGCACTCACTGCAGCTCCAGGGCATTGACATATTCCTTCACCCATCTGTCATCAGGGTTAGCACAGATCTCCCGGTTCTTCCTGGTGACGAACCTGTCAAGTCAAGCAGGGAGGTGTCACAGCCCCGGAGGGGGAGAGGGACACGAGGGCCTTGGGTCTCCTCCTGAGCAGATGCTGACCTGCCCTGCCATCAGGGCTAGCTCCCAAGGGGATCATCTCCCCTCCCAGCTCCCATCCCACAACTCTCCACTCATCTGAGGGCTGCAGAACCTGCTAAAATCTGGAGGGCAGGGAGAGATACAGGTCCCCTGGGAGGACCCCCCCATGCTCAGATGTTCCTGGCCACGTTCAGTGCAGAGGCGAGTCTGGATGCAGCGCGCGGGCAGCTGGCATAGCCGGTGCAAGTCTGGCGGGTGGTGTGGTTTTTTGGGCTCATCACTACTGGGAGGTCCTGCTGGTTGCACAGGGACCTCCTTCCCACACCCAGCACCAGGATGGTTCAAGGAGACCACTGGTTTCTCAGCTGAGGCGGGCGAGAGCTGATGCGCTGCCCCCTTCCCTCGCTGTAGGTGTGGTTCCTCACACCACCGTGCTCTTGGCTCGTTGGATGTGGAGTAAAGAGCCTAAAGGCTGGCAGAGCCTTTCCCCAGAGCCCCGAGCGGGAGCTGGTACTTACACAACTGCTGGCTGTGAGCACTTGCTGCTGGTGTAGAAATAATCCTTCACATGACCCTGGGGTGGCTTTCGTAAGGTGTAGCTGAAGCAGCAGACAGTTGTGTCAGCCCCAACTGGAAGAGATCAGGAAAACCGACATGAGTCTGTCACTCATGGCAAGGAGAAAAACTGCACAATCCCCAGCTGAGAGCATGGGCAACCATTCCCTTCATCAGCTGTGGAGCCCTCTTCCCTTCCTATTTCCTCAGAAAGTCAGCAAGAAATTGCTGTGAACATCAAAGTTTAATTAAGGTCCTTGCTAGGATGTCTTGTTAAATGTTTTGCACTCACTTCCAGTGATAAAAATCCCTTCAGTCACCCTGGCACCACTCCTAAACCCAGCAACAAAATTGGAGGTGATGAAACCGGAAAACTTGCCTATCAGTAAAATTCATCATTGCATCCATCAGAGAAAAGGATGCTAGGAAGAGAAAACAAGTCCCAAGAAAGTAGGAGAAGCTGTTCACACAGGTTTCCAACCTTTGCGGCTAACTTTTTCCAGTTTTGCTTAAAAATTATTGCCAGTCAGAGCAACAAATCCACCCCAAGATAGCAGAGAGAGATGCTGTACTCACGTGGAGCAGGAGAGGCCTGAGGAAAGAGGGTGGCAGCAAGGATGATGGAGAGGCACACTGCAGAGACGTTCATGATGGACAGAGATGAGTTGTGAGGGCAGAGGCAGGACCAGAGCAGATTCCTCTTGTGTCTGGTGCGAGATGCTGGCTCAGTCCTTGCTTTTATAGGGCCGGTGACTGGACCTGTCAGTCAGACTTCAAGGCAAATGCTTGGAGTTTCCAAAACGTAATGGAGCTGATGTCACAGCACCTTTGCTGAAAAAAAGGAAGCAGCAGGTCAAGGAAATAGCAGAATATCCTTTGTGTGAAGTAAGTCTGAGCAAATTGACAGCCACATGAGGGCTATACTGACCAAGACAGGATATGAAACCACCCCTGAGGAGCAGCTTCACACTTACATTCACTAACGTGACAGCAGTACTCACTGAAGTCATCTCAGCATCCTCCCCAAAGGACCAAGAGGACCTCAGCTCAGTCTCCTTTTCAAGGAGCCAGGCCTTGAGGACAAAGGCCCTTGAAATGGCCCGGGGACAGAGCAGGTCCAGCCGAGGGGTCCTTGCTCCCGTGGTGGGTCTGGCCCACGCAGAGGGCTGGTGCAGGAGGGCGGCGTGAGCAGCAGGCACGCTCTGAGCTCCGCTGCCTGCGCGGGCAGCAAGGATGGCTGGCACCCTGGGGACTGGTTGTACGTCTGGGCTGTCACAAAATCCTCAATGCTTTGCTTCCAGTTTGGACCTCAGGAGCTCCAAACCCCTCCTAACACACCCCAGCATCAGCCAGGAGAAGCCTGGGAAGCGCGACTCAGCGGTCTGACTCTGCAAATGCCATCTTCTCCCAGAGACACGGGGCGAACAGCAGTGCCAGCGTGGCTGTGGTACAAGCTGGGCCGCAGAAGGCAGAGCAGGAGATTCCCCTGTCTGGGGATTGGAGAGGGACCAGCTCTCGTGCAAACGCCACCCTCATCCTCTTGTGCACACTCACCATCGCGGGGCTCGTGACGTGGCCTGCCCAGAGCCCCCCGCACTGCCCTCGCTGCGAGGCGGCGAGCTCTCCGGGATGCCCCAGGGAGCGTTTCCCCTTTCTCCACCTCCCTCTTCTCCTCAACAGGCACAAATCCGCCAGCTCACAGCCTGTGGTTCCTCTGGGTATTTTCATGCCCAGCTCCCAGCAACAACTGCTGTTCACGAGGCACCACGGGCTCTCTCCCCGGGATTTCCTCGCCCTCCCACAGCCCCTGTAGCACAGCGGGCACCGCGGGGCAGTGCTGCTCTGCTCCCACCCTCCTTCTCCCCCACCACGCCGCGTGGGTCTTTCCCAAATCATCCTCCCGGGAGCCCTCCCCGTGGGAGTGGGGGTGACGGTGGCCTGGGGGACCCTGAGGACCCCCACCTTCCGAAGCACGGGAAGGACCTGGAGCTGAACGGAGGGGCTGGCACCACGGGGCTGTCAGGAAGAGGCGGTGGTGGCATTTTGGGGCCGCACAGCAGCACACTAACTCAGGCCTTGCAAGGGACAAAACCTCAGCTGGAATTTGCCAAGGGACATCCCGCTCTCAGAGACGGGGAGAAGGATTATTTATTGCTACTCCTGTATTCTGTACATTCCGGTATCGCAATTATTGTTCCGGCTAACTTCTGTGTGCTTTGCTCGTGTCCCAGATCCACACGGGTGCACAGCAGGGCCGCGCGTCTCAGCCTCGTCTCCTCACTATAATAGCAGTTGCAATTTTTAGCGGCATCACTTCCTCATCGCTTTTGGTGGGGTGGCAATCGCTCACATCCCCTTCCCCGCCGGCACAGCCGGAGGCCGTGTCCCGCTACAGGACGTGTAAGGAGCCTGCTTTGATGTGCCCAGGTCTGCTGGCAGAGGAAGGAACTGTTACTGAGTATGACAAAGTATCTGCCGGGTCTAGATAGAGATCTAAGAAACCGCAGAGAGATACTGACCCAACCGCAAGGCTGCCGGAGGTCACGCGCTCGTAGAGCTCGGTTAGAGGCAATCGAAACCATGACGTCTGCGTATCTTCTGAGAGCGCAGGGCGGCTGTGCCCCTCTGCCTCGCACCCGGCCTGCCCCAGGGTTGGCATAATCCCGCAGGAGACGCACGGCCCAGCCCAGCCTTGGCCCTCGTCCATCGGGCAGGGGGTCCCACTGAGACCCCAGGCCATGCCAAGGAAGTGGGGGGAGGTCCAAGGAGGGGACCTCCCAAGGAGGGGACCGTGGGGACCACGCTGGGGTTCAGCCTTGGATGGAGAGGGGAGCTGCGCTGGCTGTTTTAGGGAGCTGCATGGGGAAGGTGAGGCACAAGGAGGTTTCCCCAGTGCTCTCTGACCGCGGCAAGCCAGAGAGATTTTATTTCTTTTGGAGGGAAGCATTTACTTCCCCTCCCAACCACACACGAGCAGCCAAGGAGCACCGGGCCCTCTGCTGTCTTCTGCAGGAAATGTTCTTGCAGCCCTTTCGCTCGAAGCCTCTTTTCTGGGGTGCAGGTGACAGGGGAGAAATCAGGTTTTGGTTGTGCCACAGCCTGACTCAGTCTCTTTTTTTAATTATTTTTTTTCTTGAGTGGAAAGTATTCTTAAATCTGATTTTCTTAAGTGAAACGTATGGGGTCAAGGAAAGAGCGGCTATGCGTGGCTTGCAGGACAAGGGTGGAGGGACCACCAGCATCGCTGCTGCAGGATGCCTGGGCAACGCCAGCGCGTTGTGAGCCCTGCCCAGCACGGTTCCCCAGCACGCCGGCTAACAAGGGCCCGCTTCCTTCTGCGGGGTGAACGAAGGGGAAATCTCCACTCCTCTAGAAGGACTCTCTGGAAAGCAGGATCATCTATGCTTTGCAGCTCCGGATGAAAACTCAAAAGATGTCCCCCCTAGGAAAACAAGATGCAGATGTTACCGTAAGCCCCGTAGGGATGGGGACTCCGGACATGTTCCCTCTCCCAGCGAAGGGCTCAGACCCCAGCTCTGCTGACATCGGTCTGCGCCTGCACCGTTCTGTTGCTCCCGAGGTGACTCGGGAAGCCCTGGCCGTGGACTGGGAGCCGGGGTTGTGGTGTCCATGAGGCCGGATCACCTGTGCCCAGCGTGATGTCTGTCACGCAAGCCTGGCAATGTACAGCAGCACAAATGGGGTCCGTGCTCCATCATCAGCAGGAATGAGCATCCCTGGGGAATCCCCAGGAAACTACTCATTCTTTTCTTGAACCATTGGCCTTCCCCAAACCTGCCTTCAGCGGTGATCAGAGCCCCGGCATGGCCACCACCCACTTCCCAGGCCTGGCAGAGATGTGGTCCCCTTGCACAGAGGAGCTGCCCAATGCCATAGCTCTCGGAAAGGAGCGGGCATCCCTGTAAATCCCCCCTGGAAAGGCTGTGGCATCCACCCCAGCTGGTCTGGGCTGTGGGGCCCCAGTGTCCCCGTCCCTTCAGGGCTTGGCTGGTGGCCACCAAGAGGTCCAGCGCCATCACCACCTCATCCCTGGTGGTCTAGTGGTCAGGATTCGGCACTCTCACTGCCGCGGCCTGGGTTCGATTCCCAGCCAGGGAAGGGGATCCCTGCAGCCACCACACGTCCCAGCCTTTTCCTGGCTGGCTGCACTGCCCTCCGGCAGCTCCTGGGGTTCAGCACGGGGTTCAGGAGCTCCCACACCCAGGGAGGGGATGAATTTTGGGGAAAAATACCTGAAAAGGAGGGCAGCCACCGGCCTGTGCCAGTTGTAGGGAGCGGGGTGACCCAGGGTGGACACTGCTATTGCAGGATTTCTTCTTGTGAAAATGAGAGGTGCAGGGCTGCTCCCCTGAGCGTTGTCTTGCCCCTCTCCTAAAGGGAAGGAGACCAGGGGCAGGGGGAGCATGCAGAGCCCCTGGATGAGAGTGGCTCTGACAACTCTCCACTCTTGTGCCATGCCCTAACCTGAACCCCACAGGCACTTCAGGAGATCCAGTATCTCCCAGCTCTAAACGTGAACACTGAGCCTAGAAGAGAGAAGGAAACCTGAATAACTGAAAGGGGTGAATTTAGGCTTAACCTTTCTCCTGAGTCTCACCATAATTGTCCAAAGATGGTATTGTCTCCACTCTCCCATCTCTTTGGCTCTATCGTATGTGCTGGCTTCGCTCTACTCATTGTCTCATGTGCCCAGTGATGGAGCTGGTTTGAGCACCTGGTTTCCAATGCATCAATGCACCTGAGCAGGTGGCCACCCATGCCTGGACATCCATCCATGCCTATGGGACTGTGCCAAGCCTGACTCAACATCAGGACTGTGCTCCTCCCTGGCCAGTGGAGCGGGGAAGTCAAGCTATGCAGCCAGGGAGAGGCCAGGGAGGGTGACAGTGCAGACAGACCCTCCTTTGGCCTGGGAGATGAGCACAGAGAGCAGTTCCTACATGGTGAGGTTTCCATCCATGCTACCTCCTGCTGATAAATCCCCATGGGAGAGGGACGGGATGCCAGTGACAAGGTGAAGCACTTGCACAAGTCTTGGGCTGAGAACCCAGAGAACCCAGAGAGGGCTCTGGATATCTCAGGATGGATCCCCAGACCTCCAACCCAAACCAAGGATAGGCAAGATGAGGGTGGTGAGACTTGGCCCAGGTTGCCCAGAGAGGTGGTGGATGCCCCATCCCTGGAAACATTCCAGGTCAGGTTGGATGGGGCTATGAGCAACCTGATCTGGTTGGAGATGCCCCTGCTCCTTGCAGGTGGTTGGATTGGATGGCCCTTCAAAGGGCCCTTCCAACCTAAACCCTTCAAGGATTCTGTGACTCTATCAAGTGCTTCTAGCACTGTGCTCCAAACAGGACCTTTGTGCTCCAAAGGAGCGACCAAGGTCACTGCCAGACCTCGCTCAACAAGGATTTCCTCTCGAGAGTCAGCTTTTCTTCCTTCCTCCAAATGCACTCTGCCAAAACCCAAAAGCTAGGCAGCAACCTGGTGAAAACCACCCAAGTCTGCAACACCATCGTGCCAGCGATAGGGCAAAACACCACCTGGTTTGTGTCAGACGGCCTCAGGGAAGGGGCAGATGCACATGTGTTGGGATGAGGCGATGGAGGAGGCTGGGATGTTCCCAGACTGGGAAAAGAGGCGGGGGATGGTCATCCATCTGCTGATGGGACACAGAGCTCTTACCATGTCCAGCTGGTGTCATGAGTCCTGCCCAGTTGCCTTCCTCAGCAGCTGGGATGCTGGTTTCTGTGTCGGCCTTCGCCCCGTTGCAGGGCGGGCGACAGCAGTGGCAGCAGCCCCCGTGCTGGGCGCACAGTGGGGCCAGGACAGCAGAACCCAGCTCCAGGTGGGATTGGGCCCCGTTGTGTCCCCTGGGGCTGGGTGATGGCCACGGGCTCCTGCGCAGCCCCTCTGGGTAAGCTGCTGTGATGGCCGAGCGGTGAAGGCGTTGGACTTGAAATCCAATGGGGATTCCCTGCGCAGGTTCAAATCCTGCTCACAGCGGGAGCTTTTACTGGCAGCCCCTGGTCTTCTGTCCCCAGGACAGACAGACAGACGCACAGACACCCCACTCTCATCCAGGGGCTCTGCATGCTCCCCCTGCCCCTGGTCTCCTTCCCTTTAGGAGAGGGGCAAGACAACGCTCAGGGGAGCAGCCCTGCACCTCTCATTTTCACAAGAAGAAATCCTGCAATAGCAGTGTCCACCCTGCGTCACCCCACTCCCTACAACTGGCACAGGCCGGTGGCTGCCCTCCTTTTCAGGTCTTTTTCCCCAAAATTCATCCCCTCCCTGGGTGTGGGAGCTCCTGAACCCCGTGCTGAACCCCAGGAGCTGCCGGAGGGCAGTGCAGCCAGCCAGGAAAAGGCTGGGACGTGTGGTGGCTGCAGGGATCCCCTTCCCTGGCTGGGAATCGAACCCAGGCCGCGGCAGTGAGAGTGCCGAATCCTGACCACTAGACCACCAGGGACGAGGTGGTGATGGCGCTGGACCTCTTGGTGGCCACCAGCCAAGCCCTGAAGGGACGGGGACACTGGGGCCCCACTAATGTCCAGAGCACAGCTAATGAAGATGAGGTCTATAGTCTGGAATGAACTGCTTCTCCTTACTCCTTCTGAGGACAAAGTACTGCATATTTGGTATCCAGGGAGCTCTGTGGAGGTGATGTTTCATTTCAGGGTAAGAGTTCGAACGCCCTTCAGATGGCAAATGGAGGATCCAGACCAGAGTGCACAGGCTTGTACATTGCTGGAGCTCAAAAGGAGGGGCCCGGAGGGGTCCGCAGGGCATGTGGAAAGGACCAGGCAGGTCCAGACTCCAATGGAGGGACCTGGAGAGGACCAGAGAGGGAGCAGAGGGACCTGGAGAGCCCTGGTACCCCAACGGAGGAGCTTGGAGGGGGCCACAGCTGGAAAGAGAGGACTGAAGGGGTTACGGAGGGCAAGTGTGTTCTGGAGAGCTCCAAAGCCCAGACAGAAGGGTCTGGAGGACATTGTATCCTCAGCTGTTCTTGCAGCCTGGCTGGACTCAGACTTCTGCTGCGCTGGCCAGAATTCCCACAGTGTTTCTCAGAGTTGGTTTGTTTTGTTGACTTTTTTCCTTATCTAATCTGGTGTCATTAGCAGTGAATACCTGTGTTCATCTACAGTTCTTGTGATATTTACAGACAAAACAATATTGCCTAGTAGAAAGAACAGGATGTTTTTACAGAAAAGTTCAACAGGGAATTGACAGCTCTTCTCTTGTAACAAATGGCACTTTTCGGTATTACGAAACGTAGAAAACCACAAGGTCTGTCATGAGACAGACCTTATTCTTCTTCAAAGAAATATTCAAACTCTGCTGCTTCTTGCACGTTTTCACCCTTCGATCTTCCAAGTTTCAGAAAATAGCAACTGCCTTGCTCGAGTGCTGGCTTTGCTGGCCCCAGCACACACTGGTCACCATTCACTGCTGCGTCCCATTGCCTGGTGTCACTTCGTCCTGACCATAAAACAGTGCTGGAGCATCTCACTGGTTGTAACACCATGGCATATGATGGTCAAGAGGAGACCGCTGCACGTGCATTGTGAGCACTGATGAACCCGGCAAGCTCTGTCCATACAGACATCCCTTCACATTGAATCAAGCCCCAGAATTTGTGCTATTTTTTAACATCTACTCATGTATTCAACCTCTCTAGAAATTAAGTTGTAGTCCAGGGAAAAAAGTCCACTGCAGCAAAGGACTCCGGTGCCTCCCAGCTGGTGTGGCATGATGAAAACTACAGTGGGTATCTAAAGCTTCTTCCACTCCCTCTTTGTTTAAAATAAATCCCTGGAACTTTTGAAGCCATGTGTTCTCCCAGCGGCTTTCTAGGGGCCTGACAACTGCTGCTGCTTTGGTGTTTGGCTGTGTCCCAGACTCCTGGATAAGATGGGAACTGGTTCCAGAGAAGGAAGATAAAGTAAACTGGAAGAATGGAGAAACCGTCCTCCTGCTTGACATAAGCAGAGGTTGATGTCTCCTTCTAGACCTGCCAACCTCATCTCCAGGGAAGCCATCTCCTGTGCTCCAGTCTCAGCATGGGGTCACAGTCTGAAAGGAAAGCGGAAGGAATGGAAGAGGGTTTTACTAAAAGATGGGAGGAAGAAGTTCAGTTCATGAGGAGGAGCTGAAGGTTTTATTCATGGAGAACAGAGCGAGTTTGGTCCATGGGAAGCGGAAGAAGGCGCCAGTCCTTGGGGAAGGAGACTTGCTCACAAGGAAGAGGAGTGCTGGCTGCTGCTCAGGACAGGAATCACGTGTGGGCCCTGCAAGCTGAGGTCTTTCCATGGATGGATGTGCAGTAGCTTGTCCCGGTGAGTGTGGTGGGTCCTACCACCCTGCTAGAAAGTCACAGACAGCCTTCCAGAGCTTTCCTGCCCTGGGAACCGTGCCTGCTGCTCAGGGCAGAGTTAGGTCTGAACACCCTGCCCTGCTGAGTCGCGTTAAGTTGGCGCAGCCCCCGCGACCGCCAAGAGCACTGCAGGAGACAGCTGGGGCTGGGGCTGTCCCACGGTACAGCCTGAGCAGTCCATGGATGGTCACCCCACGGGTGTCTTTTCTGGAAAGAGGCACGAAGCAGTCTCTGCTCGCTGACGGCACTGCCCAGCCCTGCCCGGTCTGTTGGGCTCACCTGTTTCTGCATGGCGGACAGAGCCGCTGTGAGCTTGTCCAAAGTACCTTCTGGTGGCCATGAAGTAGTCTCTGTGGCTGATGGAGGGCGGCTATAAGAAGGCTTCACAGCCTTGGGTTTTGATGAGTAGTGCGCCTTTAAAGGAGGACTTCAAAGAGAGGTAATAATCTCACCCCTGGCCATCAAGCAGCTGGAGAAACCCCTGAAGTGAACACACCTCGGTGATGCTGGGAAGACCCATGGTGCCACCTCCTGAGCATCCCTTGGTGTTTCTGTGACTCCCACAACACTGTGAAAGGTCCCACTGAGAGAAGAGTCAAAAGTGAGCTGACTATGCCATGGGTGTGGGGCCCACAAGGATGTGTGCAGCTACTGCAAGATGGGTACCAGCTCCTGCTGGGGGACTGAGGGCTTTTTTCAGCAAACCTCACCAGTTGCCATCCCAGGCTGCAGAGCGGGACCCTCCTGGTGTGCCAGTTCCCCTCCTGGCTGATTGGGTAGATGGGTCGAGCCATGGGCAGAAGGAAAGTGCTCCGGGTGGGAGAGCTCTATAATATGATGACATAAAAAGGAAATAATCTCTTAGCCCACAGATTCTCAGTTTTTAATGAACATGCTTTCAACTCACATTGCTGCGCTGGGGTTGGCCCCTTATGTATTTACCAGACAGCATCCAGTAGCGAGCCTGTATCCAGACCCTGGGTGCATCCCTGAGTCGCCAGAGCCATTCCAGGAAGCTGGAGCCAGATATTGTCACCACCAGCTTTTGCCCGTGCACCCTCCTGACGCTGCTCTGCTGCCCAGGGCTGCATTTCAGCGCCTTGAGCACAGAGCCTTCTCCGTAAAGAGTTAAAGTTCCTTTTTAGTGCGGCAGCCTTTATATTTTTAAAGCTGAACAAACAGGTTTTATTAAATGTCATCCCTGAGCTGCTGGGAACTTTTCCTCCTCTACTCGCCCTACAATTTCTGTGCTGCCAACCTATCACTTCTGACTTTTTTCTGTTTTACCCTGCTCGCTCCATCCCTTTCCAAGCTCTGCCCTTCCTCTGTTGGAGCAGAAGATGCACTGGAGATAGTTTTGTTAAACTGTAGTGACTCTTCCATGCCACTGTGCCCTGGACAAGGACAGGCTTGGTGTGTATGGGCTGCTGGCTCTCAGCAGTACATAAATAAATCCACAGTTTGAAATGCAGGAGAGATACACCATTGGCAGGTGAAGAAGCAGCTCTGTATGTCTGAAGTTATAGCTAAATTAAGTCCTTAATCACAGTTAACTTTGAGATGTCGTGGCTCATGCCTGGGTTTTATGTGTGGTGAAAATAGCCGCTGAAAGCAGCCGGCAGGAAAAACAGCCGTGTGTCGAACGGGAACGGGGAGGGTGCTGCTTTTTGCCCTTAGGGTGGGAACTAAGGAATGTAATAATGAGCTCTTTCTTTTCTGCATTGCTTGGGTTTAATGATCTTGTTGCTATAGCTTAACCACATGTTTAGCAAACGCCGTCAGCAGTCACAGGCTACAGGCTGCCAGATTTACACGGGGGTTTAAGGTGAAGACCTGCAGCCTGAACAGTAATATCAGTAATACCAACAGCCTGGAAGAGGGGAAATCTGCAACTTCTAATCACCTCAGGACAGAGAGGAGATCTGCTGGAGGAATCTGCTGCTTGGTCTGCTAATTAGTGGATAATTACTGCCCTGGCTGCCCTGATGTCTTGAACTCCCTGCTGAATGAATATTGGCCTTGGTGGGCAGGGTACTCTGCTTCCTCTTGATGCTCAAAAGATTGCACCAAGGCACCATAAATCCCAGCTGGAGGTGACGTAGGACACGTGTGGACATGTGAAAGCCCCGCGCTTACTTGGCACATGGCAGGTGACTGCGATCTTGGGAACAGCATCGGGCCTCCTGTGACAGTGCAAGTCCTTGAAGGCTCCCGTTCCAAGGGCAACCGAGGGTTCCCAAACTGTCACGGAGGCATGAATACAATTGCAATGATACGTGTCGAAATACAAAAGAAATAGCAAAACCACCCTTCAGGTACCTGGACTGCTGCAGAAAGTGGGATGGACAGGGCAGAGCGCCTGCCAGGGTGAGCGGAGCTCCTCTGACACTGGGGGCCAGCTTCTGCCTTTGGTTTTGAATTTCTCTTAAGGGGAGAAATATTGGCATTGTAGTTGCAGCTTCTAAACACCTGACCTTCACAAATCTTTCTTTTTTTTTTTTTCCTTTCTTTCAGATTTTAAATGATACATGTTTGTTAGCTGTTTCCTTTCTCACATTTTCTCTTTATTTATTTAGGCCTAATAAGAACTGTGGAAATATTTAGACAGTAGGAAGGACTGGCTACCTAATATTTTGAGATTTACATAGCTGATTGTCAGTAAGAATTCAGCATTCTCTTTTGTGGTCAGCCTGACTGACGCTCAAAGAATTGAATTACTTCTGCTGCCTTCCCATTTGTCGACTGAAGTACAGCCCTTCTCCCAGTTGTATAGCTGCCGTAAGCCACAGTGAAGTACTTGGCTGATCCAACACTTTGTTCCTTTCTGGGTGTTTCAGGATGGAATATCCCATTTTGCACCCCTGGCCTGTTCTTATTTGCACAGATAGAACTTTTTGTGATTGTATTAACATGCATGTGATTTTTCTGAGCTTGCTCTCTGCACCTGCCTTGTTCCTTGTCCCATCTTTGTCATCCACAATGGCCAGCAGTTATTTTAGACGCATTTCCAAATCACTGTTGATCTGACTGCTGTTTAATTATACAAACCATCTCACTAAGCAATTCTAAGTGGGACACAGCCTTGGTTTTCCTGGATACAAATTTTGGCAGGTCCACCATTCAGACATGCTATATTCAGATATCTGCGTGCTCCACAAATGCATGTTGGCCAAATGACCCATTCCTGGCTTACCAAATGATCAGACATGTCAACCAACAGGGAAAAAGAAGCTGAATTCCACTGTCATCTTCTACCATCATAGATATAGCTGATCTCTTTCACCTGCAGAAAAGAAACATGCCTTTATTCTTATTCCTTTTTTACTGACTTGTCAAAAAGTAAGTCAACATTTACTCAGAAGTAATGGAGAAGTGTGCCCCTTTCTGCTTGATCCAGGAAAGCAAACCAACAAATATTTCCTCTTGGCTCAACCTCATCCTAATTTCCCCCTTTTTATCCACACCCAGATCAGACCCAGCTGATCCCTGCCCTGGTGCAGGTGCTATAAGGGACTGGCTTGTTTCCCAGTCCTACCAGCTCTGCAGAGATGGCAGGTAGGATCAGTGTGATTTAATTTCATATCTGTACTTGACTGCTTTGATATTTCTGGCTTGGGTGTATTCCCTGTGTGAGCCTGAGAAGATAGAGTAGAGTGCTGGGAGCTGGTGGTCCTTCATACTTCCTTCTTTCCTGCTATGTGTGAAATACAATTATTTTGGGAAATGAGAAAAGACAGCTTTCCTGTCTCATGTAGCAATACCCTGCAAGATTGCAAGCAATACAAAGCCTTGAGTCATTTTGAAGACAGTTGAATTTCCACAGATTGTAAATGTAAGATAACCTGCGCCATTGTGAGAAGTTAATTAGTTAATCCAAATTTTGTCTGTCTTTCCTGGTCTAAACAATTAAAATAGTGACTAAATTATTTAAAATATATCTAATTGCAGACTTTTGGTTAAAGATCTCATTTTGGGGAAGGCACTCTGCCATTGTATGTAACACTGATGAAACCAAATGATACACTTTCCTACTGTTAATGTAAAAAAGGAATAGAAATAAATTTCAGGGACCATAAAGAAGACTAATCAAGGGGGCTGAAGGCTGGAGGGCCAGTGGTAGCCACAGCAGCTTGTTTTGCTCAGTAACAAGACTGAGGGGGGCAGAGAGGGACATGTGGGGTCTAACCTGCTCTACACCAGCTGCCTGAGAAGGACGGTCCCAAAGGCAGGGCAGTGGGACACTGGCCTCTTCCAACGCACCTTCCCCATGGTATCCATCTCTGGAGCCAGGGCTGTACTTTGCTGTCTCCTCCTTGGCAATTACTCAAGCCAGTTTACGGAACATCCCGCACCACAGGGATGTCCCTGTGTCCTGCCAGCGCCTGCAGCCCTCGCTAGCCAGAGTCCCACCTGTGGACCTGATCAGAGGAGTGCTGTATTTTATTCCTAGATCCTGAAAGAAATATTCAAACCAAACCTGTCGATCTCTTCTGATGCTTCTGTCAAGCCCTGCCTGTTCAGAAGATTTCTGTTGCATTTCTCTCTAGGCATAAACCCAAGAATTTCCCTGTTAGGATCCATCATCACTCTCTGCTTCCTCGGAGCACTGGACTCCTCATTGAATAGTAAGTTTCTATTTCTCATCTACTGCTAATGTGCTTGAAAGGGAGTGAGTCAAAACTCCTCAGTCTGAGTCCCTAATTAGGTATAGCTGCAACACAAAATGAAATAGCCTGTAGATTGACCCATGTCTTGGTTTTGGCAGGGATGGAGTTAATTTTCCTCTTAGTAGCCGGTGTGTTTTGGATTTTGTATGTGAAGAATGTTGATAAAACACCCTGACAATAGGAGTTGTTGTGAATGAGACCAAGAACACTGTCTGGCTTTCCAAGTCTCGCTAATGTGCAGATGCAGGAAGTTGGGAGAGATACAGGCAGAATAATTGACCCAAACTGGCCAAAGAGAGTGTTCCATGCCATAAATGTCATGCTCAGTATATAAGCGGGGGTTGGCCACGAGGCGGGGCATCTTCTTCCACCTCTGTCTTGCTGCTGGCATTGTTCCCTCTCCCTTGCTGGCTCCCTTTCGCTCCTTTGCTTGCTGCTCGGTTTCGTTTCCGTGATCGCTGCTAGGGATGGGCTGTATTGGTCGTTTGGACATTGGGTGGTGAGAAATTGTGCATTGTTCATTTTGTATATTTTAATATCCTTGTATTTTGCTATTCTTGTCATTTTCCTTTGCTATTCTAGTAAACTGTCTTCATCTCAACCCACGAGTTTTCCTTTCTTCCCAATTCTCTCCCCCATCCCACGAAACTGTGTGGTCACCAGGGCCGAACCACAGCAACCCACCAACAGTGAAGTCGGTGCCTAAGAAAATGGAATTGTCTATTTAATCAATATATCTTGGAAGCATGTGATCATTTTATGACAGGAAACCTGGGCTACAGATCATGTATTTGGCTTCTTCTGTGCATGGTCCTTCTTACAGGGAAGAATGGCTTCAAAAAGAAGGGTGAAAAGTAACTCCCTAAAAGCCTCCCAAAGCCATCAGAGCCAATTCTGTGAAGCAGATAATAAACTACCTCTTTACAGTCGCTTCTTGTCCTCTGACTTTCAGGACCTCAGCAATGGGGTGAAGCAGACGAGCAAGAGGAGCAGAGATAAAGATGTCTGGGTAGCACTAAATGCACAGTGGGAACTGTGTGTGAAGCGAACCCGTGCACCTCAGCACCCAGCGATGCTGGTGTGCATTACAAAACATCTCAATTTCTGCCTTTTCTTCTTTTTTTTTTTTTTTTTTAGTGCAGGGCTCAGAAGTGCTATCAGACTCGTCTCTTCTCAGCAGCATTAGGGAAGCCAGGCAGCTGGTAGACACAGCGTATTTACATGCCCGGGAAAGGTGAGTCCTTTTTGCACGACAGCCCCAACATTGTAAGGAAATAGAAGAAAATACACGCACGTTTCTTCTGTTTTCCAATGCATATCTATTATGGAGATGCCCTTGTTCAAGGGCTCTCCCTGTGGTAGTTGGAGAGAATCTTTTGCTCGGTTTCACTGGATTCTGGTGTCCTGTTGCCAGGGCCACCCTTCAATTGCCTCCTCACCTGTGCTGCTGTGGGCACCTCTCGGTAGTCCATAGTGGCCATGCTGAATGCGTGTTGAGTCCTCTCCTAGCAGCTGAAGTTCTGCCCCTCTCCGGAAGGACCCCAGTCATGGGACATTTGTGCAGATGAGCACCCTGTCACAAATCAGTTTCAGTGGAAGTCAAAACCCAGGCATCCCTCCATGCGTTGTTCTGGGAAGCAGGATGCTTTGGGGAGGAGTCTCTCCCCACCCACCCTATGGAAGGTTTTCTGTTGTGCAAGAAAGCCATGGGACCAGGAAGAGAAGCAACAGGACCAAAGCTGTCTCTCTGGTCACAGAACATATCTTGTGCCATACTAAATGTAAAATTTTATCCAGTCACCGAATAACTCACTTTTCCAGTGATTTAGCTTTTCACATGATATAACAAAATTTATTTTGACAAGGACATAATGCAAACTTGAAACAGGGGATCACAATGATTTGTTTGCCAAAATTTATCTGAGATGATGTGCAAAGCTGATGAGCAGCCAGCTTGTCCTAGGTGAGCAGAGCCTTCCCAGGAGCCAGCAGTGCTGTTGCGTCGAAGTACACCCAGCCTAGCATGAGAGAGGAGGTCTGATTTCAGAGAAGGCACTTCATGGGACTCTTTTATGTTCAGCTTAAAGAGAAAACTAGATGAAAAGGTTGCCAACCCAATGGATTTCCTGAAGCACTTAAAGGACCCAGTAGGAAGAACCAGATCTGCAGTTCGTGCTGCCGATTACTTGGAAACTACTTTGAAGCTCCTCAAAATAAAGATGCATCTCTCTGGGAAAAGGCGATTCAATGTCACAGGTAATGTGGTTTAGACCAAAATGTCTTACAAACAGCTAAGAGCAGAAAATCTGCCACAGCGGGAGGGTCAGAGAGCAGCTCTGTTGTGATCCAAATAACTGGAGATTAAACCCTTCCCCTTTAAGCATGCTCAGAGGCAGACCGGACCACACAATGTTTTAATTATCACCTTTGGCGGTGCCTGTCTCATATCTTTGATGGTAAAAACAGCCTAACAATAAGTGTGACAAACCAGGGACGAAACGCTCAGAGCTCCAGGAGGCTCTGACTGCTGAGAACAGAAGCCCATCTTCCACTTCTGGTTGTCACGCCCACCCGCCCAGATGCATCCTCAGAATTTTGTTCCCAGTCTAAGGTAGAACGTTGCCGGTGGTGATGCTCCCCATGTTCCCCCGGAAAGCTGTTCCATCCCTACCCAGTTTCCCTAGCCTAGAGGTGAGAGCTGATCCACAAAAGGATTTAGGCACCAAATTAACAATTAAAATTCAGGTATTATATACCCACAGCTCTGGCTCAGCTGACTCAAACAGCCTAGAATCCTGAGAAGCTAAAATAAAAATGAGTAAGTGCAAATGTTTTTTGCATGGTCTCTCTTGCAGACCTACTAGACAGAAAACAGAAGGAGGTGATTTCCAAAGAAACCGGCTGTGACTATCAGATTCGTTCCATTAAATGCCCAAAGCACGACATTTACCGGACCATTACTGGAGAATGCAACAACAGGTAGGATCATGCGTTTATTTATGTGAGATAGAGTGCACCTTCAGCAAGTTCACCAACGACACCAAGCTGTGTGGTGCGGTTGACATGTTGGAGGGGAGGGATGCCATCCAGAGGGACCTGGACAGGCTGCAGAGCTGGGCACGTGCCAACCTCATGAAGTTCAACCAGGCCAAGTGCAAGGTCCTGCACTTGGGTTGGGGCAATCCCAGCACAAATTCAGGCTGGGCGGAGAATGGATTGAGAGCAGCCCTGAGGAGAAGGACTTGGGAGTGCTGGTAGACGAGAAGCTCAACATGAGCCGGCAATGTGTGCTGGCAGCCCAGAAAGCCAACAGCATTCTGGGCTGCATCAAGAGGAGCGTGGGCAGCAGGGTGAGGGAGGGGATTCTGCCCCTCTGCTCCGCTCTGGTGAGACCCCACCTGGAGTACTGCGTCCAGTTCTGGAGTCCCCAACAGCAGAAGGACGTGGAACTGTTGGAGAGGGTCCAGAGGATATCCATGAAGATGATCAGAGGCTGGAGCAGCTCTGCTGTGAGGCCAGGATGAGAGAGCTGGGGCTGTTCAGCCTGGAGAAGAGGAGGCTCCGGGGAGACCTGATAGTGGCCTTCCAGTACCTTCAGGAAAGACAGGGAAAAACTCTTCAGCAGGGCCTGTTGGGATAAGACGGGGGTAATTGTTTTAAAATAGAGGGAGATAGATTCAGATTGGACATAAGGAAGAAATTTTTTTACACTGAGGGGAGTGAGGCACTGTCCCAGGTTGCCCAGAGAGGTGGTGGATGCCCCATCCCTGGAAACATTCCAGGCCAGGTTGGCCAGGGCTGTGAGCAACCTGATCTGGTTGGAGATGTCCCTGCTCCTTGCAGGGGGGTTTGGACTGGATGGGCTTTAAAGGACCCGTCCAACCCTAACGATTCTATAATTCCACTATTCTATTTACATCTCAGTGTTTTCTGGCTATCACCTCTACCACCAGAGTAGTCAGACATGGATTTAAGGGCTGCAACACATCAGTCTCTACAAGCCTGTTCATTTCTAATGTAATACCAGTATTTGTTTTTCTTTTTGTGGTGCTCCAGAAAGCATTCCTATCTAGGGTCCTCAAACCGTGCGTTTGCTCGCTGGCTCCCGGCAGTGTACGAGGATGGAGTGTCTGTTCCCAGAGGAGCGAGTGAAGGGAAGCTGTACAATGGATTTCCACTCCCCCTGGTGAGAAATGTTATTCTTGTCCAGAAAACAGTAGTGGACGTTGCCATCCATCAGAAATGAAACAGTGGCAACATCTAGAACATAAACAGCTTCATCCTTTCCTCTCGTCTCAGGTGCTAATTTGAGGCTTCTTTTCTACGACTGAGCTATGGCTTGGGGTGATTTTTTTTTTGAGACAGACATGAGCTAAAAGGTTGTGAATACTTCACTAAGCAAAGCATGGACAACATAACATTTTCAGAAGTGTGTATCGCAAGGTTTGGTGCAGACAGCACCACAGTGTGCTCAGGTACACCAGGATGCTTAAACAAACCATAAGGCTTGGGTGTTCCTCAACCATCTTCTTGACTTTGACGTCTGCACATACATCAGCTGTAAAAGGCTTTCCATGGACTTGGCTGAAGGACGGTGCAGTCAAGAGGGTACTACTAATCACATCTGTTTTCACAGAGCTGGGACATGGCATGGATCTGTTTAATGCCATAATTAAATCTCATGAACTTTTCTAAGATCATCAAATGCATGATCTCATGGTGGATGTTTCACCATGCTAGAGAGAGTCACACACATTTTTCATTTTGATTCTCTGCAGGTTCGAAAAGTGTCAAATGAAATTGCTCGCACAGCCAACGAGAACATCACTCAAGATCAAGATCTCTCTCTTGTCTTCATGCACTGGGGCCAGTGGGTCAACCACGACATTGACTTAGCCCCTTCCAGCGGTGCAGGAGTGAGCCCGGAGCTTCACTGCGACACCAACTGTGCCTTCAAGTCCCCTTGCTTCCCAATCAAGGTACCCTGACTTTCATTCCATTCCATCCCACGCTATCTTAAGGCAGTAAAAATAAAACCACATCAGTTTCTGAGGCATCGCTTGTGTTTGTTTGCTTTAGTTCCCCCCCGACGACCCCCGGATGCTGAGGTCAAACTCTTGCATGCCGTTCATCCAGTCGGCCTCCGTGTGCAATCCCAGGACGTTCACTCGTGAGCAGATCAACGCCGTCAGCTCGTTCATCGACGCCAGCACCGTGTACGGCAGTGAAGACTCTGTGGCAAGGAGCCTTAGAAATCAGACAAACCAGCTGGGTTTGATGGCTGTGAACCAGAATTTTACTGATGCGGGGCTGGAATTTTTGCCCTTTGAGAACAAAACAAAAAGTGTTTGTATTCTCACCAATGAGAGCATGAACATCCCCTGTTTTAAAGCAGGTAAGGTGGCCCGTGAAGCCAAAAAGGATCATTATGGGCAGGTGTCTGCTGTCTCTTTGTCTTTGTATGAGGTGCTGCAAGACAGGATCCTCCCTCAAATTAAATAATAATAATAATCGAACAATAATCGTTTAATTAAACACAAATTATTTTGTTTTAATTCCAAAAAGTTACAGCAAATCATCCTCCCTTTAAAAAGTCTTTTCAAAGGAGAAATTTTCAATAGAATAACTACCAGTGTTTAAAACTACTCAGTAACCTTTTTTCCCTTCCTACCTAGAATTCACCATACAGTTTTCATCTCAATCAAAGCTAATTAAATGCTCTTAATCAGTTTAGTTAACTCTCCCTGGTTCCACATTCTAAATTTTTAATATTTCAGCTATCCCAACCTTCATCAGGAGGCAAGTCTAGAAGTTTGTCTGCAATTAAAAAAAACCAAAAACCTGATCACTGAAAACAGAGCTTTTTAAAATGGGAAGTGATCCATCACAGGCACAACGTTTAAAAAACATTGTAAATGTGAAGCTTGCAAGGTCAATCATAAGAACATAGAGTGTTCTCCTTGCATGTTATTTTCTCATCCCCCGCACATGAGAAAAGCTCCTGGCTGAATGAGATCTCAGGGTTTCTGCTGTCAGAGGGTTGTCACTGCATTCTCTCCAGTTTTCTCTCGGTATTTCCACCGAAGGCCCATTCACAGACCTCTTGGAGGTGTTCACAACCTGGGTGAACTGAGACAAGTGTTCACAACCAAACACTCCAGTGCTGATACAAAAGAAGATTGTATCCTTGAGGTATGAACGGAAGGCAGACACGAGATGTTTCACAAACCAACTCATTGACAGCTGCTTCAGAACCATATGCAATGTAGTTTAAATTGCCCAAAGCCTCTTCTCCAATAGTTTTGGTGAAATGGTTCAGACAGATAATGTCTTGTCTGTGCTAGAATGAAATATCTGGCACGAACAATGACTGCTGGGAAGCTTAACCATGAGCACTGCTGCCGGTGGCACTATCAGTCATTACTCGTCTGTCCTAACACAGAAAGCTGCTGAAATAAAAAGCAATTTACAACATTCCCAAAATATGTCCATTTGTAGGTGACAAGCGGGTAACTGAAAACCTGGGACTTTCTGCACTGCACACTGTCTTTGTACGAGAACACAACCGCCTGGTTACAGAGCTGAGGAAGTTAAATCCTCACTGGGATGGAGAAAAGCTTTATCAAGAGAGTCGAAAGATCGTCGTTGCCATAAACCAGGTACCGATCACTGCTCTCTGCTTATCATCCGCATGCTTAGGAATGGCTTTTCCTCCAGGAAAAGGAGGAAACCCATGCTTTGCAGATTCAGTGGAGTTATTTCTGAATTGTGAATAAGGGTGGTCCATCTCAGACAGCACAGGTATCCAGAGCTTTTTTTTATCCATTATTTTACCAATTTGACGATTATTTACTATATTAAATAACTTTAATATATTATGCCAAGCTTGTGCCATTGCTACAGCTCTTTTTTTTTTCTGAAGATCTTAATGAACTCTGCTACTGGATGGAGAGTCCATATTCATGCTCTGCACTTGACTTTGATGGCATTTCTGCAGCAGCTGCTGACCACTCCCTCTGCTTTTGTGCTTTTCCAGATAATAACATACAGAGATTACCTCCCGCTTCTGCTTGCAGACGAGAACAGCAAGTGGATCCCTCCGTACAGGGGCTACAACGAGAGCGTGGATCCTACAGCCTCAAATGTGTTCTCCCTGGCTTTCCGCTTTGGTCATACGTCAGTACAGCCTTTTGTATCCCGTTTGGATGAGAGTTTTCAGCCTCTGGGTTCATTCTCCCATGTCCCTCTTCATTTGACCTTCTGTGCTACATGGAGGATTATAATGGAAGGTAAGAACGTGGGCAGCCAGCAGTGCTGGTCTGGGCCTGAAGCAGACGTTCAGGTGGAGGCCAGCCAGTAAGACACACGAGCCTAGGCTCCAGAAACGGCTTTAGCTCCATTTATTTAACTGACATCACACAAGTTATGGTGCCATTCATCTTGGAAGGTGCTCATGACTTGTCTGCCCAAGGGGCTGAGGACAAACCAGCGGTCTGCTACATGTGGGGCAACTTGACAGTCCTGCAGAACTGTCACCAAACACAGCCTAATACTGGCTCTGCGTTGTACCCGGGCAAAGGAGCCCCACCAAAAATCATGTGCTGTTATGAACATTGAATGTTATCAAGCACTAGCTCCCGCAGAAGCAGCCACATTGGAGCAGGATTTTGAATGAGAACACACAGCTCTGTAGCTTCTTTTGCACAGTTTTTCAGTGTTGTCTTCCTCAGTTCCTTGCACAATAATTGCGTTCATATTCTGAACATGTCAGCACATAACCAGAATATGTAACAGATTAAACCTCCTTCTCAGGTTGTCGAACATCTCCAAGAGCACAACAGCTCAGGAGGCATGAGACTCATGGCACCAAATACCAGTCAACCCAAATTTAGGTCAATCTATCCCCCTGTAATTAGCAGGTATTGCCAGAGAGTGATGCATCCAGTCTAACGGAGTCTAAGACAGCATAAT
This sequence comes from Tetrax tetrax, assembly GCA_009806455.1. Classification (NCBI taxonomy): domain Eukaryota; kingdom Metazoa; phylum Chordata; class Aves; order Otidiformes; family Otididae; genus Tetrax; species Tetrax tetrax. Next base: position 62,887 of record WHYT01016528.1, read on the forward strand.
TGCTTCCTTGTGGTGGCCATCTCTCTTCATGACTCTGAAGGGAGTTATGGAATCCTGCTCCTACACAGATGATATCTGCAAGCACAAATCTTTCCAAGGAAGACAAATGTCTCTTCCAAAATAAGTTGTCTAACTAATTCTGGAAAATGTACTAAAATACACAAGTGCAGACAATCACAGGATGGTTTGGGTTGGGAAGGGACCTTTGAAGGCCACCCTGCCAGGAGAAGGGACATCTCCCACCATATCAGGTCGCTCAGAGCCCCGTCCAACCTGGGCTGGAATGTTTCCAGGGATGGGGCATCCACCGCCTCTCTGGGCAACCTGGGCCAGTGCTCCACCACCCTCAGCGTAAAACATTTCTTCTTTATATCCAGTCTGAATCTACATCCTTCTATTTTGAAACCATTACCCCTCGTCCTGTCACACCAGGCCCTGCTGAAGAGTTTCTCCCCATCTTTCCTAGCAGTCCCTTTAGGTACTGGCCACTGTAGTCTCCCCAGAGCTTCTCTTCTCCAGGCTGAACAGCACTGTCTTCTTAGTGGCTATGAAAAAGCCACAGACAAACAGACAAGAATTGATTCTATTGTATTTAATGTTTTAATAAGTATTTGCAAATTTTTAGCTAATTATAAACAAAACCAATTGCAAAAACTAAACCTTGGACAGAACCTCATGTATCAGTACACGCTGGGAGGAACAGGCTAAGGAGCAGCTCTGCAGGTCATTTTCTGCGGGTCTGGATGGGCAACAAGTGGATTGAGAACTGAAGAAGGGAAGGCTGAGGGATGGAGATGGGGAGGGTGGGGAATCTGGTTACCAAAGGGCATACTGGCATATGCAGGCGTGTACATATGCACCAGTATATGCTGAAATGGAAACAATATGGATCTTGGTGGACTCCACACAGCCCAGAGGAGAAAAGACATCTAACACAGCACTGTTCCAGCTGCAGAAAATGGACCATCAAAGCTGGAACGTGGTACAAAAAGTCTCTTCCTGATTTGCAATGAATGCAGGTGGCATTGACCCACTGATACGGGGCATGGTGGCTGATCATGCAAAACTGATGAAACAGAATCAACTGCTTGTTGAGGAGCTCCAGAACCACCTTTTTGAACAGACAGAGATAATGGGTCTGGATCTAGCAGCCATGAACATGCAACGGGGAAGAGACCACGGCCTTCCAGGTAAGGAGACACAGGTCCACTCATCCTGTGAACAATAGTCTCTTTTTCTTCTGCTGTCTATAGGAGTTCCATGAATGTACTAAGCTTTTTCCATACCAATGGAAAGAAACAGTACCTTGATTTGAGGGGGAGGGATGAATAGACATTAAGCTCAGGGAAGAAAAGCTCTCTTATAAAGATTTTTTTTTTTTTCTGAGGGATTTAAGACGAGGACAAAAGGCTTGGAAAGCAAAGATGATAGTTGGGATAATAAAGAGGAGTAGAAACAATAGTGTATTGCAAAGAGAACATGTGGGGTACAGAAGGTACAGAGGCAAGCAACCAGGTTCAGCTTTCACGTGGGCTAGACAAGCCCTCTGGGCTTTGTTCTTTTCCTACCAATGCTTATTTTGTGTCTTCAGACAACCCAGAGCTCTGAGCAGAAGTGGCTTGCACCCACAGGTGTGTTTGTCCCCAGGCCCTGGAGGAAAACAGGCGCTCTTGGGTTAAGTACAACCAAATATTGCTCTTTCCTAGAACTTTGATTCTGGAAATTTTCCCTCCCAAAACTGGAAAGACTGGTGTATTCACCCTCAGCATTCAGTCCCGTGCAAAGACAATGCAAATTATTAGCTTAGTGTGTGCACACAAAAATGATTTTTGAAAACACAGCATTGGTTGTGACTGTCCAGACAGTATCGTCTTCCAGATCCCTTAATGCCACGAGAAGGAGCAGACATCGCTCCTGGGCCAAGGGGTCTTTTTAGCTCCTGAACCTAGGCAGATGGTGGGGAGACACAGGTCCTGATCAGCTGCTGTTCCTGCTTTTGCAGGTTACAATGCCTGGAGGCGCTTCTGTGGCCTCTCCCAGCCTCAAAACATAGATGAATTCTCTGAGGTGCTAGGCAATGCCAAACTGGCCAAGAAATTCACAGAGTTGTATGGGACACCGGACAATATTGACGTCTGGATTGGGGCAATCGCAGAACCCTTTGTTCCTCAGGGCAGAGTTGGACCCCTCCTGGCCTGCATCATTGGCACCCAGTTCAGGAACCTGCGTGACGGGGACAGGTAGGTACCTCGGACAGGAAACCTCCCTTGTGGCATTTAATATAGAATCATAGGATGGTTTGGATGGGAAGGGACCTTCAAAGCGCACCCAGCCCAACCCCCCTGCCAGGAGCAGGGACATCTCCAACCAGATCAGGTTGCTCAGAGCCCCGGCCAACCTGGCCTGGAATGCTTCCAGGGATGGGGCATCCACCGCCTCTCTGGGCAACCTGGGACAGTGCTCCACCACCCTCAGTGGAAAAAATTTCTTCCTAATATCTAATCTGAATCTATCTCCCTCTATTTTAAAACCGTTATCCCTCATCCTGTCACAACAGGCCCCGCTGAAAGGTTTCTGCCCCTCTTTCTTAGAAGCCCCCTTCAGGTACTGGAATTTTTAATGGGGAAAAAATGCTGACATTTTATGCAACACTAATCCAGCCCATCTCCAACACACCAGTGAGAGCTCCCAGCAAGGCTTACTTTGATTTTATCCCAGTTGCCAAAGAGCTCTTTTTTTGCAACCCATTCGCACAGACCCGTGCAGTTGAGGTCCAGGCCACGGGTGAGCTGTAGCAGTCTCTGCCCGAGGGAACATTTACTCTCAGGGTACCAAAGGGAAGGATCGGTCACTGCATCCCAGCAGCCTGGTGATGCTGGGTGGAAGAGGCAGGCTCCCTGCACTGGAGACACCTCGTTCCCAAAGAGTGTGCCTGCTGCTTGGTCAACCAAGGTGGATCAGAGCAGAGACTTGCCTTGCTCAGATTCCCATCTTGGCAAGTAACCAGTACCAACCGCCTCCAAGAAGACTATAAGCTGCTTATGAAAAATATCATTGCAGATTCTGGTGGGAGAGACCGGGAGTTTTCACTCCGCAGCAGTTGCATGCACTGAGAAAAATCTCGCTGTCGGCAGTGATCTGTGACAATACTCATATCAAAGAGATACCCAGGGATGTGTTCAAGGCCAACAGTTACCCTGAGAACTTCGTTGACTGCCAAGAGATTGACACGCTCGACCTCTCACCCTGGAAAGATGAGCCTGAGAGTGGCACAAAAGGTATGCAGTTGTTTGAGGTTGGACAAAAATAGTAAATCCTCTACAAAGTCAGCCTCTTCCACACCTAAAGAAAAAAATAATTGAGGTTATCACAGCGACTCTGCCCCTCAAAAGACCTTGACCATCCATTCAGCCCCACTCAGACACCGCTGGAGGCAGAGGTGCTGTTAGCCCGGTGTCCCTCCCACCACCTTCATCATCCCTTACTGCCTGCCTCTTCCTCTTCAAGTAGAAGGGAAATCTCTGAAAATCCAGCCTGTTCTGGCCCTTCTCTAAATGCCTTGTTCCAGGACAAATGGAGTCTTATTTCACAGGAAGAGTGTCCATGAAAAAAAAATCAATCAGAATTAGCCAACCTGCTCCAAATTCTGACTTGGCTTCTCCAAGCCCCTGCTCTGCCCTTGACTTCCCTAAAGCTTTAAGGCATTTTAAGGTATATCTGGAGGTTTTTTTGGCACTGTATGGCCTGACACTCAGCAGTTTAAGACACATAGTTAGAGATTATGATGTGCCACATCCTGAGAGACAGTAAAACAGTGTCTTCCTATAAGAGCTGTGGACACTAGCTGTGTCCTCCTGCTGATACGGGCTCTTCCAGTTGAAAATTCTGTAGGGAGAACAGAGACTTACAGAAGGCAGGTACGACCTGAGCGGAATGGAATGGATTGAAGTTTTCCTTCTGGCAGCCCATTTACAGATGGTCACAATTCCTGGGGCTCACCTGCTCTGTCCTTCCGCAAGGCACAGGCCACAGAGCATCTCCGTGCAGGTCCTGTTCTGAGTTTGATAAACTATTTGAGGCAAATACTGCCATTTAAGACAGACATTTTCAGTTGATATAGAGGCTAAATTATGGTGACCTCACTCCATTCTTTACGAACTGAGTCCAGCTGAGGCTCGCCTTCTCTATGAACAATAGTCTTCTGGATTTTTTTATTAACTTAGTCTTTTGGTCACTAAAATTGCTGAGTGGTTTCCTGTGGCTGTTTTATCACCAGGCTGGGAGGAAGCTGAACTGTGTTTGCACAACCCAGAGACAGTGAAATCCCAGGGCGTTACAAAGCAACTGCTAAAAGTTTAACCTTTTAAAGTCCCAAGAAATTGCCCCAGAACCACTAATTCAAAGGGCTGTCTGATGCGAGGTGGTTGGAGGTGCTTTTTGGGAAGGCTGCAAGGACTGCCGTGTCTGAGAGGAGCAAGAGTTCAGGGGTGACTGGGTTCTCAGTCACCCATTCACCAGTGACTATTTTAAGCTATGGAGTAAAAAAAAAAAAAGTAGGGAGGAATACTGTGTCCCGGAAGGACGTTCTGCCTCTCAGTAGCTTTTTCTGCTTCACTGACAGTTTCTAATCCTGCTCATCAGACCAGTGTTGGAAACTCCTAACGGTGGCACTGGGCTGCTCGTGGGAAACTGCTGCCTGGACATCGCGCTCAGCCGACCGCTGCCGACCGAACCAGACACGTGGCTTCCCAGAGAGGAGCTTAAAACTGTGCCTTTTATTTGCTGTACAGTGATTTTTATTTTATTCATTTGTAAAAGCTTCCAGTAATGTAACACTTCATACAGAAGGGGAGTGACATTTTATTGTCTGATGCCCTGAAAAAATGTTCAGAGCCGTGCAAGACTCGGTTAGGTGCTGGATGCTTTGTGACTCTCTAAAGGTGCAATCAAAATAAATTTTTTATTTCCCATCCTGAATGGGTGTCAAATCTGGAGGTTGGCATGCTTGCATTTCCTTATCCTTTGTACCTGCTCAGAAATTCACAAGCTCATGTAAACTTTATCAAAATTTTCCTTATCTCCTTGTTTTGCACAAGAGCATAAACTGATCAGGCTGTTGCTCGTTAGCAATGAGATTTCAGTCTTTGAAGACACTGGAGAAGGGCAGCTGCATCTTGAAGCCTAGAGACGTCTTTTATTTAACTCCTGCAGTGAGCATGTGGTGTTTGGGTGTGCTGGGCAGTAATAAAATACACAGTATGCACTCATCTGCATTTGGCATCAATTCTGATACGTCAAACGTGTCCGAACAATGTTTTGCTTCAATGCTAAACACATCAGCACAAAAGCAAACCATGAGCTGGCTGGTATGTAAAGCATTAGGGTTAAAAATTAATCATCTGGCTGGGATGATCACTCCCAAGACCATATTAAGTCAATAAATACCAAGCATGTTAAAATCATGTTAAGCGTCCATCTCTCTTTGGCACAAGCAGCAGGGAAGGAGGGGACTGGTGTGGATGTGGTGAACCGCACCACATGAGTGAAGCTTCTGGGTGGAGCAGGTGTCTCTCTGATGAGGTCTAAGGAAGACACTTGATAAAACCTCACACGTACAGCATCTCCACGGATGGTCTGCCGTGGGGGATTACGCTGGCAGGTCACTGCCAGTGCCCAGTGCCCCACACTTCCCACCCATGGGCCGGAGGTCCCGCAGGAGACCTGGGGGGCTGCTGGGGCCCTGGGTGAGCGATGGAGCGTGGGGACCAGGCTGATTCATGAGTCCCCAGCGTGTGGGGAGTGGGGAAAGGAGGTGGTGACCCTGGGCAGAGGAAGGCAAGACATCATCCTCTGACACATGGATGACAGGGCAAAACCAGGCAACATTCAGAAATCAGGAGCTGCAGCTCCCAGCTCATATTTGGACTGAAAAACTGTTGTGTTAAAACCCAGGAGATTATCATGGCATGGCAAGGATGTTAAGCAATGTCTGGTGTTTGCCTCTGGCTTCTGAGGCCCCAGGCATGTTCCCCTCACACTTTCAAGATCTGCAAAGCAAAATCTTGCTTTTCTTGAAAGGAAGGCTAAGAAAAAAACAAAGAAACCACCAATCCCTGCAGACATATCTTTAACAGCCCTTTCCAAAGCTGCCTTGGCTTTTCCCTCTCGTGGCAGAGGTACCTCCCAAGTCCACTCCACGGAAAGAGGCAAGAGACAGTGCCTTCTCCTGAGTGTGCTTCCAGGGCAGCCCTCAAACCCCAGGACTGCCACTTCCCTGGGCAGGATGGCCACGGGCTCGGGGATAAATGCCTCCACCTGGTTTGGAATAGGAAAAGTTGATTATAAGATGGGGTCGGCTGGAGAGAACTTCTCGGGGTTGTGATCACACAGAAATGTCAGCTGCCCACCGTGTGTCTGTCCACGCAGGTGGCACAGTTCTCTGGAGGGAATATGGCACCCATTTCCCCATATATAAGCTTTTCTTCCTCTGAAGAATAAGCAGTCATTCCAACGCCCCAATCTCTTTCTGTGGAGGTTGGAAATTTTGAAAGGAGGGTCCAAAACATGTTTTTGACAGTAAAGATTACTGAAACCCAGTGTATGTGAAACTGCCTAAGCCAGAAGTTGGTTTCATTCGGAGTCAGTCTCTGGCTGACTCATTTTGCTCTGCTTTGTGATGCTGAGTGATTTGCACAGATCTGGGATGTCTTTTCAAGAAGTTCTTTTATTGCTGGACTCCATCTCACTGAAAAGGCTTCATGCAAACTAAATAGAGCAAATGACAACAATCATGCCCAAATGTTTCAGGCAATAAAAGCACACACACACACACAGTAAAAAAAAAAAATATAATAAAAAAATCCATTTCAGTATCTTCCCAAGTCCGTACTTCTGGGGAATCCTCAATGTTCAGCATTAAAAGTCACCAGATTCTTCTTCTACAAGACATAAAAAGCAATGTGTTAACAAAAGAGAATAGGATGTGCCATGGTTCCCTGTTATCTTGCGTGATTTATTTCCACAGGTTAAGCTCGAAGAGAGAGACCAATAACTCTGGCACTGGTCCCGATTGCTCTAAAGACCTCCGGGGAGCCCTCCTTGACTAAAAGATCCTGCAAGCCTTTCTGGTACCTTGAAGATGGCATTTATGGCTGTACCCTGCCATACTGATAATCCCATAGCCCTGCGGAGAAGATAATGAACCATCCTCATGGAAAGTGGCAGCTGACTGCAGATGGAGTTGTTTGGGCTCTTAATGCTTGCTGTTAGCTGCAGAGCTGCAGAGATTTGTTCCTTCTCAGAGCCTGGATATCGTCGTAAGGCAGGGCCTGACCGTCAGAGCAAAGGAAAGGTGATGTTTTATTAGGAAAAGGAACGGCCATAAGGCACTGAAGCAGCCCACCTTTCCCAGGGGAAAGCCACTTCCCAGGGATTTCAGAGCACATTTTGGAAGAAAAGCATTAAACCTCAAGAACTTTACAAATCCTGAAGGCAGCTGAGGGAAATACTGTAAATATAGGCAAAAACTTTTCCAGCACAAGTCAAACTTTTCAACCTCTTCCATAAAGTGGGAATCTCTATTTAAGCTCAGAGCTGCTTTTGGTCTGACCAGGGTGTGCTGGCAGCCTGCTCAGAGCTGTGCCAAAGACTGACCAATCATCTAGACCGAAAGACCGGCCTCTTCGACCCTGGCATCACTTCCCATGCAGAAAAGCAAAGGCAACAACAGCGAAAAGCTAAACTGAAAAGTCTGTTCATCAGAAAAATTCCAGAGCAACGCACTTAGCTTCGTCTTGCAAGCTGAGGAACTGCTCGCAGTGGGCCTGACGAAATGGAGCTGGATACGCGTGCTAGATACGTACTCGGCACGTGTGGTCAGACCTGTGCTAGGCAGCCCTGTTGTAGAGCCTCGGGCTCTGGTTATATCTCACGTGTTCGCGGGCAGGAACTCGGTTTGAAGATCATACCTTGCTCTGTAACTTCCTCCGTCCCCTTTGACTTCCAGGGTCTGAGGTCCAGCGCTGGGATCTGGCTGCAGCTCACAAAGCCATGAGGATATTTGTTGGTCTGGAAGATATGTCTTGGTACTTTCGGGATGTTTGTGTTGTCACATATTATTCGTGACAAGGAGATTTTGGCCAGTGAAGAGCGCTGCTGAGGAGTGAAAACCCCACTGCTCTCCCACCAAAACCTGTGGGAGAAAGAAGACACAACAGATTTTTCCTTTCTGGTTTCTTCACATTCAAGACTCCTGCAACATTATTTCCCATTAACAACACTAACGCATTACTTTTTGCCAAGAACAAATTTAAATTTGTTATTTAAGTCAAGAGCCCTGACTCACCAGCTGGATCACTTAAATTGCTTTTCTGCCATGGACATATAATAAAGATGTAATTGAATTAAAGCCTTGCCTTGTGTTCCCTGAAACGAAGCACAAGCACCCTCTTTCAAACAGGAAACTCAGCACATACCGAACACAGACTGTGTTTACATCCACATGATTGCCATGCTGGAACTAGCCCTATAATTTCTCTGTTTTTAAGAAAGAGGTTCCTATATCCTGCCATAAGAACAGGATTTCTAGATGTGCAGTAGACTGCTTGCCTTTAAGCTAAGGGTTTTGAGCTCACAGTAAGTCCTTCTAGGCAGAAAAGGTTCCCAGAAGCACTGATCTGGATCCCATTTGCTGGCGATGTTGCTAGCCAGTACAGCGGCCTTGCTTCAGAAACGCAGCTTAAAATGGGGCACGTAACCCACTTCCTTCTGCCCCTGTTGCCCCTGAGCACGTTCAAGGAGGAGGAGGACTTCGGGTATGCTGAAAGCACAACATGCTCAAATGAAATTGCCTACCAAGCAAACCCCAACCCACCCATCCCCTGGTGCAAGCGAAGCCCGGACACTGACACATGTCGGACCACAGGGTTCCAAACCAGAACTGGGATGGAAAAGAAAAACAGCGAAAAATCATCCCTCAGACCTCTGAGAAGCGCATGAGACACTGTGATGGTGCAAAGCTGTGTATTGCAAACTCAGGAGATGGGAAGGTGGGAATACGATTGACTTTTGCAGGGCACAGCAGCCCAGAAAGAGCAGTCCCACTGCTCCAGGGAGGGTTGGGGGGTCGTCGGGGATGGTCCCTGCTCCAAGGGGCCAGGGATGCTGCCAGAGCCAGGGAAGCATTCGGCTGAGCTGGGTTTTAACCAAGAGTTTTACTCCTTGCAAAGCCTGAGAGTGTGTTAGTCCTTCAGCAAAATCCCTTGGTCTGCAGGCATGTTTTCAAATCTACCCGAAGCATGACCCACCACGTCAACAGCGCTTGAGCATCTCCTGCCAGTGCAAGACATTTAGGCTGATTAAATCTAACAGCTTTTTTTCTAATCAATAACTCAATCCATCTAGATCCTTATTCTCCCACCTTTAAAGCTGTACTAGGTTTTCTTGTGAAGGTATTTACACGTTTCCTTTTGCTGGAGTGAGATACTCTTTGAACACAGAGTAACACGGGCCTCCTACACACCATTTATCTGACAGGAAATGAGCTCAGACTTTCACACTGGGTGTGAGCCATCAGCACGGAGGACGGCAATCCAATTTGCAGGAGTAGTGATGGGCAGTGAATGGGCTGGGGGTGAAAACACTTGGCTGGGAACAGACCTTAGCTTAGGACCTCAACCGTGATAGATCGAGACGGGGAGTAAGAACGTCACCAGAAATGGAAAAGAACATTTGGAAGAGTAAAAAAAAAAAAACCAAAACAAACCAAACCCAAAACCAACTGGAACAGTTTCCAAATCTGCATAAAGACATCCACATAAACTCCAGCCTCCTTCTGTCCTTTGGGGTTTGTACACCCAGTTCCTCTCTTACCTGTCCCCGTCACGAATGTTCCTGAACTGGGTGCCAATGATACAAGCCATGAGAGGCCCAACTCTGCCTCCCTTCACAAAGGGCTCTGCGAGTGCCCCAATCCAAATGTCAATATTCTTTGGTGTCCCATACAGCTGGATGAACTTCTTGGCTAGACCACGATTCCTCAGCACTTCAGCAAGTGCCTTCAATCCGGAAGGCTGTGAGAGCCCACAGAATCGTCTCCAGGAGCTGTAACCTGCGAGGAGTTGGGGATCAGAGCAGACAGATCAATAATGGTTTTCCCCCTCCTTGAAAGATTTTTTTTCCTCTGTTTTCCCAAAGTTGAGGCACAGATAGGGTCCCAATATATTTAAAACCATTTTCTAAATTTTTCTCTATTTCTATCAATGCCTTTGACTTCCCACCCCTCCAGAGCCAGTTCATCCCGCCTGGCATTTCAGTGCTGTTTGCGGAAGGGCCGTGTCTCCACAAACGACCCCTGCCAGTGGGAGTTCCTCTATCACCTTCCAGCGCCGTTTTGTTCTCCCACTCAGCGGCAATGCCGGTGCCTGTGAAAAGGCTCCAGAGCCACGGTGTGTCTGAAACAACCTCTTGGTGATGTGATCCAGGGACTATGGGAGAACCACGCCCTGTTGAAGCTGCAGCGGAGAGCCAGAGGGGCGATGCCAGGGGTTTTCAAATATGCTCAGGGAGCATACAGGCTCCACTACCTTTAGACAGAGCCACAGGAGAGAGGTCCTCACAAAACTTGTTGATGTTGCTCTCATTGAAAGCGAAGCTGGACAAGATGTTGATCTTTCTGTACAATAGCGGCCAAGCGCTTCCCCACAGCTGGTCTCACTGGTGTCTCTGTCTAGGCACAGGGACAAGCCGTCCCACACCGCAAAGAGAGCTCTACGCAGCCCAAGTTACTTCGGGTGGGATGGGGTCACCGGACTTTGCCAGCTGGACTAATTTTTCTGAAAATTAGCTGGAAATCCACTGGACCACAACTGGGGCATAATTCCGCATCATGGTGGACAGGGCATGTACCCAGCAAAGGGCAATTTGCGACTCGGTGTATATCAAATGACCGTTTAAGTAGAGGAAAACTCTGTGCAGCGCTAATGCCTCCTCCTACTTGCCTGCTCAGTGAAATGTTAGGCGCAGAGATGAAATGATCATAAAATCACAGAATCACAGAGTGGTTTGGGTGGGAAGGGACCATTCAAGCCCACCCAGTCCAACCCCCCCTGCAAGGAGCAGGGACATCTCCAACCAGATCAGGTTGCTCACAGGCCAACCTGGCCTGGAATGTTTCCAGGGATGGGGCATCCACCGCCTCTCTGGGCAACCTGGGCCAATGCTCCACCATCCTCAGTGTAAATTTTTTTTTCCTGATGTCTAATCTGGATCTACCTCCCTCTGTTTTAAGATGACGCTGCAGCATACATCCCTGCTGTGAGCAGAATGTCTAAAAACTGGGGAGACTTCAGATCAGCATATGGCACCTGGATGACACCACTGTCAAACAATTCCAGGAGACTGAGAATTTGTTTTATCAGAAAAACAATTAGGAAACTTTTTTGATCTTGCTATACCATCATCACCTTAACAGGTTGTCTAACATCAAGGAGTACAGTAGCACTTGGAGATGGGCTGAGACCCAAAGGCTCAGAGCTAAACAGAGCACTGGCCCAGGTTGCCCAGAGAGGTGGTGGATGCCCCATCCCTGGAAACGTTCCAGGCCAGGTTGGCCGGGGCTGTGAGCAACCTGATCTGGTTGGAGATGTCCCTGCTCCTGGCAGGGGGGTTGGACTGGATGGGCTTTCAAGGTCCCTTCCAACCCAAACCATTCTATGATTCTGAACACAAATTCACACCAGAAATACTTGTCAATTCCACTGCAGCAGAGCAGCAAAGCTATAAATTCAAGAATTGTGGTTCAGATCAGGTTGTGCGCAGTAGTGTTCCTCAAGAAAGTATGGGAAAATTGCAGCTTTCTGTTGTGGCAAAGGCAGAGCAATCCTGTGACCTGACCATGCACCTGGATGCAATGCAAAGCCTCTGTCTGGGCTTAAAACCTGTGAATTCAGCACACTTTTTATCACAGTTTCAAAGTGAGTCCTGTTGCATCCCCAGGATGTCACTGACACAGCAGCTCTAGACACAACGATGCAGCCATGAGCCACTTGCAAAGTCCTGCTGACCATCTGCTTCTCAAGACCATCTTGCAATGCTGTTACACTGCTTTTGCATCTTGCAGAGCCCTGTGAGTGGTTCTGCCACGCTTTTTTTTTCTGGGATATAGTCTCCACAGAGAAATTAGGATGAGATTTTCCTTGCATATTGTGATGTACTCTCCCAGTCTTGTGGCTGGGCTGGACCACTACAGATGCTTGAAGAGAAGCCACAGGGGACTTCTGGCCCTAATTCCACTCCTGCAATCTTGCTGTCCCAATTTTGCCACTTGAACAGCAATACAAATGAGCCAGTTACTGACCACTTGACTCTGGTCTGTGCAATGCCCCATGTTCTCCTGGCCGTGTGCCTCCTCCAGCTCCAGCCGGGCACTGACTTCATTGCTCAGCCTCCTACCCACTTACCTATGGTTGTACAGAAATTATGAAATGCTTTGGGAAAGAGTAATTTCAGCCAAGGGTGTGCTGGAGATGTTTCCCAGTGTTCAATAACAATCAGTGCCTGATTTGCACTTGTTTTCCTCTGGAAGATCTGTTCCCGCAGCCAACTTACCCGGGAGGCCGTGATCTCTGCTACGCTGCATGTTAAGCGAGGCTAAATCAAACCCAATCCTTTGAACTTGCTCAAACATGTGATCCCGGAGCTCATCCACCAACATCTGCTGCTGTGTCCTCAGCTTGGCCTGGTTAGCCATCAGGCTCCGGAGAAAGGGGTCAATGCCGCCTGCAACGGTGACACAGGGACTTGTGAGCAGTGCGCGGTGGCAAGCGGGTGTGCAAGAGGCTCAGGAGAGCTGAACGCAGCTTATATTTAATCATAAGCTGCTGCTACAAGAGAACCAATTTTCCTGCGCTAAAAGCATCAAAAAGAAAATACAGCAACTAAGCAATCAGACTGCATGCTTCCTCATAAGATGGGCCGCATCTGACTGCAGAGAACAGCTTTGTTGGGAAAACTCTGGTAGAAAAAGCAATTTCATACACTTAATGCAAACTGCTTTTAAGTTTGGCTGAAGCATGAGCTCGTCCAGAGAGGGCAGAATGAAATAAACTTACACTGCAGAGGTGCAAGAAAGGCTTTACCTTCTTTCACGATCCTCCAGACAGCAAAGAAGGCAGTTCTGAGTTTAATTTTGGGACCTATGGGTTTGTAATTTTCATTTAAGCGGTCAACAGTTGGGGGAACTGAAGCGTGAGCGAAACGAAAAGCCAGGGTGAAGACATTGGATATTCGAGGATCCACAGACTCATTGTAGCCCCGATAGCGAGGAATCAACGTCCGGAAACTAGTTCCCAACAGAAGAGGCAGGTAGTCCCTGTAGGTTATAATCTAGGGGGGAACAAGGAAAGTGAGAATTATTGATTGCTTGGCCGTCAGTTTCTTGGGAAGCAAGTTATTGTTCACTTCTCAAACTTTAGGAGCTGTCGCACTGAACTTCTTTGATGGGACAGAGGGTAGTGTTTTTCAACTAGAAGGAGGTAGATTTAGACTACATAGAAAGGAAATTTTTTACACTGAGGATGGTGGAGCACTGGCCCAGGTTGCCCAACAAGGCGGTGGATGCCCCATCCCTGGAAACATTCCAGGCCAGGTTGGCCGGGGCTGTGGGAGATGTCCCTGCTCCTGGCAGGGGGGTTGGATTGGGTGACCTTTACAGGTCCCTTCCAACCCAAACTGTTCTGTGATTCTGTGATTTATGTAAGAGATTCTGCTAGCACAGATGTGGAGCAGAGAGACTCCCCAGGTCTTGTGCTTCTTTCACCTGATCAGACCCTCACTCAGCAGCTCCTGCAGCCCAGTGAGAGTCTTTTCTGACACTGCTGAAGAACATTTTTGTTTCTTCAGCTCCTTGTTCAAAGCCTCTTCTCACTGGGCCGCTGTACCATGCCACAGGTGGTGCAGATCCAGGCACAGACACTGGCACTACAGGCCACTGCCTGGGCTCCT
>WHYT01016528.1:89614-136204 GCA_009806455.1 Tetrax tetrax
ATCTAATCTAAACCTCCCTCCTTCTAATTTAAACCCATTACCCCTTGTCCTATCACAACAGGCCCTACTGAACAGCCTGTCCCCATCCTTCCTGTAGGCCCCCTTGAGGTACTGGAAGACCGCTAATCCAGGCGTCACCAGCGTTGCCTTTGCACCACACCTCCAAAGCAAAGCCACATCCTTGAGGGAGGTGGGTAAATGGTTGGAAATGGGGGAAAGAGGGGCTTTGGCTGTACCTGACACCTGGGGACAGTCCTGGGACCCAGCACTGCCACCTTACATGAGCAGGCTGGCCCCCTTGGGCTGCTCTGGGAGGGTGTCCCTCCGCGGCCAAGGACCGGGAGAGACACCAACATCTCCTGGTTGGAGCGTAGATACCCTCTCCTCCCCTTCCCTGCTGTACCTTGATGGGAAAGCAAGGGTGCTGCTTGGCACAGCTGGTGCTACAGTCCACCTTGCCACTGAAGGTGACTCTGGCCGGGGTGTCTGGACTGAAATCCAGGTCGTGGTCAATGAACTGGCCCCACTGCATGAACATGAGGGCTCTCTGCTGGTCCATCCTGAGCTGCTCGGGTGGGAAGCGGACAATCTCGTTTGACACTTTTCGAACCTGTGGGGGATGAAGGCGGAACACGTGCGTCAGGAAATCGCGTGTACGAATGGGTGCATGGTGCGTGGGGTCGGCAGGGAACATTCACAAAGCATTAACTCCTCCTACTTCACAGAAGAAAGCCCCAGATGTCCGTCTGAGGTGGAAGGCATTACTGAGGGCCCCCTTTGCTGTTCTGGCTTTAGCCAGGTTTCTGAGCCTCTAGGCCAAGAGCATCCCTTGATGAACATGTGGAAGCAGCTAAGCACGAGATATACTGAATAGTCTAGGAGAGGGAGGCAAAATATTTTAAAAGACTGCTTTGAAATAGAAGAGTGAAAAAAAAAAATGTCTTCGGGAATTTCGGAAGGTTTTCCCAGTAAATCCTTTCTAGCAGGATACTCTCCCAAAGCTCTCTTTTCTTCTCATCCCTTCTCCATCCATCACAAATCCTTCCACCAGTTCTTCCTTCACCTATTACTACAGAAAAAGCAGTCAAAAGTTGCTCAGGCCCTGACACTGTGCTGTGGAGCAGAATTAGGAAGTACAACGAAAACACAAGCATAAGGCACGCAACCCAGAAAGTGTCGGAGCTCCTCATTAGTGCTCTTCTTGCACCAAGCCCAGCTGATCAGGAGCCACCTCACAGTGTTCCTGCTCCGCTCCAGGTGCCACAAGAGCCACATGAACCCCCACAGATTACCCAACCCGTGGACCCACAGACAGAACTTCTCATTGGATATTTTTTATTCTGGGGATTCACTTGTTCATTTTATCCTCTGGTGTATTGCTTTTCAGGAGACAATCAGCTTCCACAAACCAAATCAAAACATGTGAGTAAATTACTTTGGCCTAAATGCAGTTAATTTAAAAGAACACATTGCGTAATTCTTTCTTCATCCCGATCCTCCCAATCATCACCACCATGTGCACTTTGATGCCTGTGACCTATCCAAGCACCCGGAATCCCTAAGCCCTGATACTGCATTTTTGGGCAACTGTTACAAACATTACCAGTGGAAAGGGGAACCCAGAGAAACGTTTTCCTTCCGTCCACCCGTGGGGGACTGAGATGCCATCCTCATACTCTGCTGGCAACCATCTGACCAGGGCTCTGTTTGAAGCTCCTAGCGATGGGTTTCTCCTGTCAGAGTGAACGGAAGAACAGCAAATTATTAGTGGCGTCAGGATCCTGGCAGGGCCAAGAGCTCATGGATGTGGAGAGAGACAAGAACCTTGGCATGGGATCACGCAGTGATGCACAACGGTCGGGAAGCTGCTGCAGCCCTACGGGTTTGGTGTTCCAAGCGCTAGCAGCAACCTCGGGTTTAACAATAACAACAATAATTATAATACACACCAAGTCTCAGCTTCTCCCGGGCAAGAAGTGAGGTTGCTGGTGATCCCTTGTGTTACCCAGCCTGAAGAAGGGCCCACCACGTCAGACCATGCATGGAAAACAAAGATGAGAGCTAAACAGCAGAGAAAAAGGGGGAAGAGACTTATTCCTGTTCATTTTATAGCCTTACCAGTGACCTTTAACAGAAATGGGCTGATTTGGATTGTGACCATTACTATGCTGTGATTGGATGAGGTGCTTATCCTAGTTTGATGAGACTGTTAAAGACTTAATTAGACTAATCACATATTTCATTTTGCAGGGCATGTATAAGATGTGTTCTCTGGTTGCCCATCACACGCTGCGAGTGTCACACTGCCTAGGGCCAAGCAACAGAAGGACACAGAGCAGAGGGCACAGCTGAGTCCCCCTTCTCCAGGGCTTCAGGGTCTGGTTCAGGTATGATGGGCCCATCCTTATCCCAGGGCTCAGAACCCACTCCTGGATGAAGCCACCACTTTCTGAAAATGGAAGGAGGCAGATAGCTCTCCCCCTGCTTCTTGAAGGCTAAAGCATCCCCAGGCAGGCAGCCCTGTCTGAACTCCATCCTGTGCCTGAGATGCTCCCAGGAGATGCTCTGCCTACCAGGCTCTTGGAAACATGGGAGGGATGGGGAATGCTCCTGTACTGTCCCTTTTTAAACACACCACTGCTTAGCACAGCTTCCCTTTCATTACACTAGGAAAGCTCTGGAGACACTGAGAAATAGTTTTTATATCCCACGTTAGTCATGCTCCTCCATTTGTCCAAGCCCGGGACGTGCACAAGGTGCTGTCTGCCAGCCCGTGTGCCCAGATTTCCTCCTAGGCACAACGTGGGGCACAGGGACTACGAGATCATGCCCCTGTATGGCTTTGGGGCAGGAAACGCTTTGAGACCCTGTGAAGGAGCAGAGCCAAAGCCAGGAGAAAGCAGAAGGATGCAGCCTGACGACAGAGACTCTGGGCTGGAGCTCTGTCCCCAACACAGAGCTATCTGCATTTTGGCCAAGGAGCTTGTCCATGTGCAACACCAAGAGCCCCCGAAGCGAGACTGTAATTAAAATCCCCACACATCTAGGAAACAACGCTGGGGTGTAAAACCCCAGAGAAGGCATCCTACGTGGATCATCCCTGGGGATGCCAGTCTGGTTCCACCGACGGAGGAGCGTCCCTCCCCCCTCCCGCTGACACAGCCCCCTCACCTGTTGTTGCACTCGCCGGTGATGGTTCGGTAGCGGAGAGAGGCCTCACAATTTATGTTCTGATCCTGCAGGTCACATCCGCTCACCTTGAAAATC
This sequence comes from Tetrax tetrax, assembly GCA_009806455.1. Classification (NCBI taxonomy): domain Eukaryota; kingdom Metazoa; phylum Chordata; class Aves; order Otidiformes; family Otididae; genus Tetrax; species Tetrax tetrax. The sequence goes on from WHYT01016528.1 coordinate 92,882, forward strand.
ATCCCCAGCTGCGCCGGCGTGAGCACGTCTGCCGGGTAACAACAGAGAATAAACACGCGGGAACGTACTGGCCCTGCTGTGTTTGCAGTGCCTCCCAGGCTCAGGAAAAAACCTTATCCTTCTTCTACCCTTGAAATGGTTTCTTATCACAATATCACCTGGAAGAGCACAGGGTGCTCTCGTTTAACATCTTCCTGCCCACAGACGTGCTGAGAGTGTTCTTTAGAGCCGCAGATTGCTTCGTTCTGGGTTTGGTTTGCATTCGCTTTCTGGTTTGGAAAGTGTGAAGCCCAGCTAAGGTGTGGTCACATCACGTTTACAATTACACGTTTAGCACTGTGCAGCAGCAGAATGATTTTCTAGCATTAGCAATTATTTTTTCTTCCTCTTCCCTCTCTTTATCTCCACCATAAATCACTAACAGCTACAGTCATCCCAGTGGTGGGTTACAAGTTCTTTGGTTTTTTTCCCTCTCCTTGGGAAGCAGCCACCAGTGCACGTCACCACTGTTCAGAGCTGCCTGGAGAAGAAATCATCAGGTGGTTGCGCAGCACAAGGGGACACTGGCTTTGCACTTCCACTGGGCAAATTTCCTTGTGCATGGGAGATAGGTGGCCATGTTCAACCAGCAAAGCCTTCTTGGCTGCTGCTGCTAGCACACCACGTCCTGAGCCCCTTGGAGGCTTCCCAGCCACTGCTGCCACCAACAGCTTGGGTCACGGGGCGGTGTAAGAAGCCACCGTTGCCTCCCAGGCAGGGTGATGAGAGCTGGCAGCTGGGGAGTCTGGCATGTCTCTGGAGTGGTGCTGCAACATTGCTCCTGGATGGAGACAGTGGAGCTAAGCACACTCAGCTGCCTCCTTCTTCCTGCTCACCCCGAGCCGGAGCGATGCTGGAGCATCCCATGACACATGTCTTGGCCTGGCAGTGCTTTGCTGTAATGCTGGGGATCCCCAGGAGCTCTTCTTTAGGTGGCAGGAGCCCTCTCTGAACTGTTTCTCTCACTGCACCTAATTTGCCTTCTCCTCTCAGCAAACTGCTCTTGCAGGGAGGCCAGGACTGCCACCTCATGGAGGACATCGCTCCATCAAGACACACACTGAAATGTTCCTTCACGTTGCCCTGTTCTCCTTCTGTTCTGTTCCCGATGCAGAACAACGACTTTTGACTACTGCTAGCTGAAGCCTGGCAGAAAAACTTCTTACCTTTGGGTTGAGCTATTGTGAGCCACGTTCTCCGTGTTTGCTCATTCCCTGCTCAAGCAAGAGAATATTATCTAGCAAAGTCCTATGAGCTTTGACCCATTGGCACATTAACTGCCATACTGCAGAAAGAACTAGGGAAGTGCACAAAGCGCTTTCATTAACTGACAAACCTCCAAATAATTTTTAAGATGAAAAAAAAAAGCGCAGAAAAATAACTCAGCTTGGCCTCCCTACCTGTGATGTTGAAGTCCCCCCTCACAGCCCTTTGTAGCTTCTCCTTGAGCAGGTTCAGGGTGGTTTCCATGTAATCTGCAGCACGAACAGCAGTCCGAGTCCCTGCCACCGGCTGCTTGAAATATCCCAGGAGCTCTACTGGGGTCAAGGCATCGTTCTGCAGCTGCTCCTTTATGCTGCAAGAGAGAATAAGACAAAATCTGAAATGGGACAAAGTCAAAGTCCTGCAGGTTCCATACTTGAGGTCAGGCACCTCAGCTCTGCTGGCCTGTTACTGGTCTGAACTGCAAACAAGGACAGAGTCATCGACCTCCCTGCATGGTATCTGGAGGAGACCAGGGCTGCTCCTTTTAAATTTCCCACCTTCACCTGCCAGAAATCTGTCTTCACAACCTTGAGGCAACCAAACCTCGCTCAGCTGTTCTTCAGCTCATCAATATCGGCTGGTGCCGGTCGCCGTACAGAGGTCCCAAATGTCTCCAAGTTACCCTGTTGCTGCTGGAGCCCCGAAGAGCTCTCAGGTGGAGGGGTCCCTAGGCCAACGAGGGGTTTCAGAGGAGGGTTATGGGCTTGTAGGAAGCCGTACACTCCCAAACCATTACAGCAAAATTTGGGCTCTCCTCTCAGGTCTCACAAAACATCCTCACTGCAGCCTGCAGCAGTTTGCTCACTCCATAGGAGGGAACCACTAGAAATCAGCAGGAGCCTCTGCTGGCTGCGGTTCTCCTCAGAATGTCCCTGAGGGATGAAATGCAGCTCAGTCCTGCTGAGCTGGGAGGAACGGTAGGCACGGAGGAGGACAGAGTTATAACACAACAGACCGGAGACATGGTGTAAAACCAGAGTGAAAATGCTGGATTACAGCCCGCTGTGCTCCCGGAGGGCCTCACACCCTCGCCTGCTCTGCCAGCGCGAGGAGGAAAGGCCGGTGATGCCGCAGTGAAGGGCCGCAGCCCGCAGCGCCCAGGCGGGGCGCGCAGCCTCTGCCAGCAGCCGACTCTCACCGGTCGCGCGTGCGCTTGTAGGCTGCGTCCACCAGCTGCTTGGCCTCCGCCGCGCTGCTCAGCAGGGACACGTCCGACAGCTCCTCCGGCAAATCTGGGTAAGGGAAAGGAAAGGGCAGAGGTGAGCACGCTGCCGCCCACCCGGGAGCATCCCCGCGCTGCAGTGGGGCTCTCTGCGTGTCTCCGGCACCCGGGGATGTTGGCACAGCACGGCTGCTGCTCGCTCCAGAGAGCGATGTCAGCACATCAGTACAAATTCCTCAGGGGAGGCTGAGGGAGTTGCTCCCAGGCACAGAAAGGATCACAGAGAATCACAGAATCACAGAGTGGTTTGGGTGGGAAGGGACCTTTAAAACCCACGCAGTCCAAGCCCCCTGCCAGGAGCAGGGACATCTCCAACCAGATCAGGTTGCTCAAAGCCCCGGCCAACCTGGCCTGGAATGTTTCCAGGGATGGGGCATCCACCGCCTCTCTGCGCAACCTGGGACAGTGCTCCACCACCCTCAGCGTAAAACATTTCTTCTTTATATCCAGTCTGAATCTCCCTCCCTCTATTTTAAAACCATGACCCCTCGTCCTGTCACACCAGGCCCTGCTGAAAGGTTTCTCCCCATCTTTCCTATCAGCCCCCTTTAGGTACTGGGAAGCCGCTCTAACGTCTCCCTGGAGAGAGAGATCTCCTGGAGATCCCCAACAGTGGAGGCTTCAGATAGCCACCATGAGAGACGTAAGCGTCATCCCTCCCGCTGTTTCACAGGAGAGCAGTTGCAATTCTTTCAAGCTATTTTGCAACCCCAATTAACGTGATTCATCTTATCTCTACGCCCCCAGACACAGCTGCCTTCAGAGAGCCCGCACAGATACCGCTGGCTGCCATCGCAAGCGCTAAAAGCCCTCATCGACTGTTTTGATCTCATCACCATCTTTACTCCCCAACTTTTTCTCCCAGGTTGGTTACAGCCACGTTGGCAATACACCTACGGAGAGTTCAGGTTCTTCCCCATGGCACCAACTGGCCCAAGTTCAAATATGCCCCCCTGCACCTCAAGGCAGGGTACACACCCCGATTTCCCACTGCTTTCCCCAGTCCATCCTGCAATCTCCAGCCACCCTCACTGCTCCCCGTCCTGCTCAGGAAACTCCCAAAAATGAATTGCGTTCCCATGGCTGGCTGCTGGTCACAGAACAGGAGGGGACAGCCCCAGGGGGGCTTCTCTGGGTGAGAGCGTTCTAGGGAAGAGCAAAACTTCAGAAATCAGCACAACGGGGATAAACACCTCCGAGCTCTGCCCGGATTCTCTACAGTGTCTTCCCTGATCAACCCAGAGTTCACTTCTTTGACAATCTTCGTGGTAAAAGTCATTGCCCGGACCACCACTTGAGACAAATGAAAAGTCAGGCACGTGCTTTCTGTAAGGATTTTACATTGTAAATTAACAGGCAGAGGTCTCCGTAAGTTTGGGAGCAGTGATTCAGGCCTGGAAAAGCGCCGCGTGACTGCCCCATCCCCAAACTCCGCAGCCCCTCGTAGCTCAGGTTCACCAAACGCCACAGCAGCCGCAGTAGTGAGATTGAGCAACAGCAATTCATTCCTCACTCCGAGGGCAGGAGCCAGTCCCCTGGGGAGGGGAGTTCAGGTTTCAGCTTCCATTAAAAAAATAACGCAAACGCAGCAAGGGCTGCCCAGCTCTCCCGGGAGAGGCTGCGCTCGCCGCTTTGCGCAGTGTGAGGGGAGGGAGATGGCTGTGCCGCGGCGATGGAGCGGTTCTGAGAACTGACCTCTCCTTCAACGTGGTTTTAAGAAATCAGATAGGAACTTGACTGCTAGAAAACACCAAACAGCCAGGATTGCTGCCACACTAGACACAAACCGACTGTGCTCCTTCTGACACCTCTTCAGGACTTTGCTGCTTACAGGAAGAATAATTCAGGTTTTCCTAGACTTGACTTGACTTTACTTTACTTTACTCTGCCTACTCCTGATTTGCAAAACCTGAGAAAAGGACAATACCAGAGGAAGAAGATACAGATGCCAGGAGCAGGTTGAGGAACACCAGCAACCCGAGGAAGGTTTCTGCCTTCATCCCTGCAAAGAAACGTGAGAAGTGAAGAAAAACCAAGAAGCCGTGGATCTCACCGTGCATGGGAAAGGTCAGTGCCCCCACCGCTGATGGCACGCGTCAAGGGAGCTCACAAGGCATCCCCCTTCCCAACGCAGTGCTCCCTGAGCCAGTGTCCTGCCTGGGAAGTCCTTGCTGTGGCACGGGGAAAGGGAGCTGCCTCCTGTCCCGGGAAGCGTGGGCTCCGGTGGGAACGCACTGCTTCGGGGCTATGGGGACAACACAAATGGAACGGAGGGCAAAACACTGCCAGCACCGCAGCTTGCCAGGAGCCCAGGCGGTGCCATGGAGCATGCAGGGAGAGCTGGGGCATGGGCCTGGAAGAGCTGGAGGGGAAGAGATCAGGTAGGGCAGCCTCTACACAGACATTTGGGGTGGTTTTGCCCAAAGCTGACCTGCTCACCTCCCATGGCTGCTCCAAAGCAATCAGCTCTACCAGAATCAGCCCAGAGCTGTGGGCTGCGCCTCCTGCATGTCGCTTAGCACCACCATGGAGCTGACGGCAATGGCAGCCCAGCGTCCTCCCTAAAATGCCGAGCTAAACCCATTCCCTGTGGAGGAGCCCCCGGAGACAGCAGCAGCATGGTCCAGCCACATCCTCGCCGTGCTCTGTCTGTGCTTTGAGCAGAGCAAGGCGGGGGAAGCCATCCCACAAGCAGCGGGAAGCGCAGATCCCAGCTGGATGCTCCAAACACAGTCCCAGCCCCACAGTCTCCCACCCATGGCACAGAAAGAAGTGCTCCACAAAAGCAAAAGCGACGAGCCAGGCTCTCACCTGCGATCTTCTGCCGTCTGCGCCACAGCCCCCCCCCGCGTCTGTGGTTTTTATCTGCGGTGGGGCGTTACCTCCGGCGGGGCGTTATCTGCAGCGGGCACCCCAGAGGGGCTGGGGAAATCCCCCACGGGTGCAGGAGGCCAAGGCAGCACAGCGCCCACCGCCCACCCCGGCCCCCTCGCAGGGAGCCTCCTGTGCGCCCACCTGGACTCACGGCTTAAGCTGAACTGTCACGCCCGGGGAGGAGCCCACGGAGGAGCAGGTTGTCCCCCTGCAGCCTGGGGAGCCCACGGAGGAGCAGAGATCCCCCCGCAGCCCGGGGAGGACCCCACGCCGGGGCAGGCGGGTGCCTGGAGGAGGCTGTGGCCCGTGGAGGCCCCGCTGGGGCAGCCGTTCTGGAGGGGCTGCACCCGTGGAAGAGATGACCCACGCCGGAGCAGTTCCACGAAGGACTGTGGCCCGTGGGAGGGACCCCACGCTGGAGCAGGGGAGGAATGGGAGTTCTTCCCCTGACGATGAAGAAGTGACGTGAAACAACATGTGATGAACTGACCGCGACCCCCATTCCCTCTTCCCCCCTGTGCTGCTCTGGGGGAAGATGGCAGAGATAATGTTAAGCCCAGGAAGAGGGAGGTTATCTTGTTCTCTGTCTTATCATCCTGCTTTGGTTTTAGAAATAAATGAACAGTTTTCCCCAAGTCGAGCCTGTTTTGCCCATAACGGTAACGTTAAGGCTCTCTCCCTGCCCTTATCTCAAACCTCGAGCCTTTTTCCTTATATTATCTCTCCCTGTTCCCTCGGAGGGTGGGGGAGTAAGGAAGAGACGGCGTAGTCTGGTCCCCAGTGGGGCTGAACCACGACAGCTGCCTCTCGCAGCGGCTCTGCAGGCGTCCCCGGCCCCGGAGCGGGGCTGCTGGCCGGTGGAGACGTACCTTTGGATGCGCCGTCTCGGTCCTTCCGTGCTTCAAAGAAAATCTGCAAGTTGCAAACCTTGCAGTGAGTCACAGGTGAGGCCGCACCTGGAGCACAGAACCTTGGCCCAAGATGGGTTGTGACAAACGGGACAGAACCCACCCAGCGCACGGGACACACGGGAAAGCTGGGCTCGGTCAGCCTGGAGGGGAGAAGGCGCAGGGAGCCTCGCGTTGGCTTCAGCTGTCTCACGGGAGGGTTAGAAAGCAGACAGAGCCAGAGACTTTTCCAAAGTGCAGAAAATTCCCACTAGACATACGAAAAACACCCGTGAGAGCAGTGAGGTGCTGGGACAGGGCCCAGGAAAGGGGTGAGATCTCCACCCCTAGAGACACCGCTCACTTCAACAAGACCCTGAGCAGCCTCCCCCCGGCCTCGGAGGCAGCGCTGCTGTGGGCATGGGGGGACCAGAAGCTCAGGAGGTGCCCCCACCCTGCACCTTTCTGTGATCCCGCGAGCTCGGCGTGTTTGAGACAGAAGCAGAGCATCTGCCCGAGCTGCCGCCACCACCAGCTGCTTGCACAACGGCGAGCGCAGCGCCGCTCTTGTGCAAAGGGGCAGAGCCGGCGGATTTTCAACGCCGTTATCCACGTGCTTCCTCTGCTGTATCACGCAGCTCACCGGTTAGGAGAAGATAAGAATTTTTCAAAGGACAGGGTGACAGTTAGTGTCCTCTGTGCTGGTAATTGCATTTCACAATTAGGAACTTACTTAATTGCTCTCAAAACTGCTTCAGAAACCATGGAAGTGGGAAGGTTGGAGAGATGCTTTGTCTCTTGAACGGTCCCTTTCCCCAGAGACCGTGAACCTGCTCCCATACAGCGACGTACGGGAAAGGCCATGTATCCGGGTGAGCATTCTGCTGAGCATCAGCGCAAGAGCCAAGCCCTCGCGCTCAGCACCTCCAGCAGCCAAGGAGACCACGCGCTGCTCCTCCGCGGCAAGGATCAGAGGTTTAGGGAGCCTGCAAGTGGACTGTGGACTCAGGGACAAGATTGTTGTGGTGGGACTGGTCTCTACTGGGGCCGTTTGTTCTGGCAAAGCCGGTTATCGGCACAGTCTATCACCCAAGCACAGCAGTGGTTGGCAGAAGACACAGTAACTGCAGAGTTGGTCTATCCCAGCCAACCTGCCCTGTCAGCACAGCGTGAAGAGAAGCCAACATCTACAAGGGGTATGCAGATCTCCACAGGTGTTTGTACCCAGCCTGGCTTGAAGGTTTTTCTATTAAAAAATGGGAAAAAAAGTCAAAGCATCTGAAACTTAAAAAGTAAAAGCTGTGCTTCTAACAAAACCCACCACGGACCTCTTAAAATTTGTTCTGTTCTAAAAATGAAATCATCAGGGGACGAAGCACTACGGTCTGGATGCAGCCACTATACCTGGCGCCGCTTTCGCTGCTCTGCTACCACCCACACAGCGGGAAAGCGCGAGCGCAGCTGCACGGCCCGCGTTCTCCCCGCGGCCCCTCTGCAGAAGGCGTCAGCTGTCAGGACAGCCGCTCCAGCCCCGTGCCCTCGGCTGCGCACGCGGGAGCGCGGACACACGGGTGACACCGAAGAGAACTGCAGGAAGGAATCTCGCTGAGCAGGTTCCCCCCGCGCTTGGTGGCACCCACAGCGAAGGGGTGCAGCGCCCAGATCCAGGGACGAGCGCTGGCATGGAGCCACCCCGGCAGCGCGGCAGGGCCAAAGAGCACGTCCAGCTGGCCTCTGGACACGGTGGAGCTGCGCTCAGGCAGAGTTTAACGCCGTGTAACCGCACCTCGGTGCCTTCTCCTGCAGGACCAGGTCTCTGGAACAGGAGAGGCAGAGACTTGGCACTCCCAGAGAAGGCAGCTTGCTCCGTGATGACAAGGCAGGGTCCCACATGGAGTGCCGTGGAGCATCCTCAAGCTGCAAGTGGTTGGTATCTCTGACCCCCCCAAAAAGGATCAGTGAATCTTTTGCTTTTTTAAGGAAAATGTATTTTTGTGAAAATAGACTTTATTATAATAAAATTTGATATTAAATAAAAACATACCGTATCAGCAACACTCGTGGACACTGTGCTGGCATCATTCACATACCTCACGTAACTGTCCTTCTCAAAACAAGTACCCCACTGAAACATGCAAAGAAAGAAACACTGAAAAGGATAGAAACCATGTAGTACAAAACTCTCCGTGGCTTAGAAAGGGACGTGTCTTAACTCAAGGAACACATCGTCTCATATGAAAATAGCTGCAAACTCTCCATCCCCAGCTCTGCTCTCCAAATGCTCCAACGCAGGAGCAGCCCACTGGAACAGCCAAACAAAACCGCGAAAGAGGCAGACGAACAATAAATAAATAAATAGGTAAATAAATAAATAAGTAAGTAAATAAATAAATAAGGCGGAGTCCCCAGCCAGCGCGTGGTCAAGGTGAACCAGCCAAGAGCAGCTTAGAGCAGCCCACGCCACGGGCAGCAGCATCGCCCCCCCTTCAGGGTGTCGCTCCTTCCTCCATGGGAATCCTCGTGCTGAAACGTGACTGAGGCAGTGTGGGATGCTCCTAGGCACAGCTGCATATTTACAGGTTTACAGTACAAATAACTCACTTGTCAGCCCAGAGACAGCAAAGGGATTCACAGGAACAGAAATGTGCAACTTTTTCTTTGCAGGAAGTGAAGGAGTTGACACAACCTCCTTTGGACCAGAGAAATACCAGGGTGTGTAGTACAAGGGAGCTCTTCTGAAGGGGCCGGGGCTTTGCTGGGAAAAGCCATTTAGCTAACTTACAGCCAGAATATAATCTCTAAACTAAAATATTTACAGGGAACCGGTGCACCGAGGGCTGCACGGAGCAGGACACACTACTGGGGAGGTAGCTGTATCCTAGAGCCGAGGCCTCACGCACCCCAGTGCCATGACGCTGTGTTCAGAGCCACTGCCCACGCTGGGTGGGCACCCACAGGGCTCTCAGCAGAGACCACAGCTCACAGACCCACTGAAGAGTTTTCTCTATTCAATATACACTTTTTCCCCTATGAAAATACTCTAATCAGCTTATTGCAGAGGGCTTCTCCTAAATTTTCAGTCCCTGTGTGGACTGCCCTAGGAGTCTTTACAGAAAAATAAATCCCTTGTTAATTTTTCTTACTGGACCCAAGTTTTCTGAAGAGCTTTTTTCCTTTGAAGAAGAAGCCTCTCTTCTTTTTACTCTGACCAGGTACATCGACGCATTTGAGAATGGCCAGCGATGCCTGCTCTGGACACTGCTCGCCCGTGACAAGGCAGGAAGGTGGTACAGCAGGAGGTGGTGAGAAGTCGCTCTGGTCGACAGACCCATCCGGATTTAACTGAGTGGGAAAAAGAGAAAACAACAGAAAAAGGAGAAGTTAGGAGGACATCACGCCAACGTAAACCTCAGCCAGAAAACCCTGCCTTCTCCCCACCGGTCCGTCCCTCACCCTGCAAGACTCAGCTCCTCTGTGCAATTACAGATTCAGTTAGGGAGCTTCCAGCGCATTTAAACTTTTTTGTACCCGCTACCCAGACCCAGCCGCAGCTCAGGCACTCTGAAACTCCCTAACGGGCTCAGAACAGGACAGCAGAAAAGCCCCACTGAGGACCTGAAAGATGCTGCTTCACAGCTGAGGACACTGTAGGTGAAGCACCCCCTGAGAGCACGGATGGGCAGGTACCGACGCATTCACGTACGCCCGCCGGCTGCCTGGGCGGGGGGAGCGCGGTGGTCTCCCAGCACGCTCCGCGGCAGAAGGCAGGTCAGTAAGGAAGACAACAACCTCGTAAGAACAAAGGCTGTGCAAGACCTTCAGACGTTCAAGGAGGCTGGCTAAGCTGAGAGGCTTCTGCAACAGGGGCCGTGCTCCGCCACGGTCAGAGTAGAAATTCAGAGCCTTGCAAGGCTGCGCGGCATCCATCAGATCTAGCTGCAGGAGGGGCAGAAAGCAAGTCTGACGCTCTGCAGCAACACCAATAATGGAGAAAAAGTTCATCAGACACGGAGAAGTCTCGGATTAAGCAGCAGACACAACAACTAACGTGTTCCTAAGTCACCTGAGCATTTGAGAACGTTAACTGGGATCCACAGTCCCAGATGATGCGCTGTATGCTGCTCCTTGGGAAAGGGCTTTTGGAAATCAGAAAGTGCCCTAGTCCTGGGCGCAAGCTTCCTCTTCACAAAATATTAATGGCAGGTCAGCTCCCAGCGGCAGCCTTCTTTCCATGATCTCCTCTTGCTGGGCTTAGGTGTCCGGACAGTGATCATTTCTGATCTGGCAGAGCAAGTTTTCCCAAGAAGTTGCAAAATTCACCAGGGAAGAGGCTCTGGGTTTCCGAGGCCCAGGAGAGCGCTTGTCTCACTGCCTTCTCTTCCACACAGCTTTCACAAACCAGCATCTTCCAAGCTCCCAGCTGTACGTCCTACCTTGGCGTTCCCCGAAACACAACACAACAGTGGCTGGAGCTGTGTCAAAACCGCACGCCCTCATCGTCTCTCTGCTTGGGTGCCAGCAAGTCGGGGCGAGTTGAGTGTGTGACTCTCAACGGTCTGTACACAGCCACAGCTCCCACGGGGAAGACGAGTTAGCGACACTGGCAGCAGGATGCCCTGCCTGGGGAGGAAGCGGTACCGAAGAGCAGAGACATCAGCCCTGCACAGGAAACATGTAAGCATCACAGCAGCTGTTTGTAGTCCACTGGCAGGAGCGGATGCGCTTCGGTCCTGGTCCCACGCCACGCCTGTTTCAGCACCCCACCTCCTGCGTGACGACGAGCACAAACACCGGCTGTCACCTCTTCCCCTCACAGGCTGACGTTATGCTGCTGTATTCCAGACGCTTCACTCTGGTACCAGATGAGCAGAAACCTCTTCTCTAGAATCAGACTCAGTACGTGCAAAACCTGCCAAGTCGGGCCTAAGCAGGCAGGAGCACGGGACTTCTGGAGAGCTGTGAATACAGGACCCCTCCCAGCTCCAGAAAGCTGAGTCAGCGACTGCCTTGCAGCAATCACTCTGAACTGTCCCAAGTGATCTCAGACTCTCTCTTACTTGAACCAAAGCCCCTGGTTAGAGGGACAGAGCTGTGATCCTCTCCAACCTTCTTTGTTACGGTAAACAATACAGTGTCTGATTTTTCCTGAACTCACACTCCATTTTCACCTGGAAACCTTGTTCCATGCACTTTCAGAGGCACTTCTACGACTCTCCAGATGTGCAGCACAGTGTTGAAAGGCAGCACTGTGGAAATCAGTCTGAGTGAATCTAGATGGATCATTTTCAGCCAGTAACGCAAGGCTCACGGAGGCAAAGAGAAAAAGTAGGCCGCGTGCAAAAGTAAGAATCCCTGGGTTCTGCTCCAGCAGCTCTTTATGCGTTGTGCAATGAAGAATCCTTGGATAAAATGCACAAAAGCACTGGGCTAACATCAGAAGGGGTCTCACCAACACGCAGTGAGCGCTCTCCCCTGCGAAGCTCAGGCCTTGTGCTGTGTGGCCCAGCAGCCCCCACGGATGCAGGAGTGATGTAACGGCCCCTGCGCAGTGGGACAGGAGGCTCGGTGCTCACGTACCACCGGAAACCATTTTTCTGGCAAAGGTGGGACAGTTTTAGGGCAGATCTGAAGTGGCCCAACAAACCTTACAAAATTTCTCCTGTAGAGCTATGTATGAAAGACAGCGTGCAAAACGAGAGGCAGGTACCCAGACCAACTCCTAAATGTCACAATTATCAGAATCAATGCCTTTATCGGATGCTGAGCAGTTAAAAGGAAGTGACTAGCAGTTTCCTGGCTTTGTGGCTGCAAGTCCTGCTGATTCCCAGCTGTGGAACACGATGCCCGGGCAGATTTCCACACACAGAGGCACTCACACACACAAGCTTGGGCAGATATTCTCAGAGGTCTCTATATGGTAGAAAAGCGATAGAACCAGTTCACAGATTCATCAGGTAAGACACAAATTATACTAAAATTAGGGTTTCTGCCCTAAGAGAAGCATGGAGGAAGAAATTGCTCTGTCAAGATGCTGATAAAAGCTATTAGAGTTGATAAACAGAACAGTCACATTAGTTTTCAGGAGGTGGTTTTAGTGCTGACTCAGGTATTACTGATTTGCATAATTTTAGGAAAACAGCGTTTGAAACTAAGAAAAACATAGATCTGCTCCCACTGCCCCCCAAAACCAGGGCTCTCACCCCCCTCCAGCCCCAAGATTGTTGAATTAAGTGTTATCAGACAGAACAATTATCCACACAAGGTTGGTTTTAGGGACTAACCATTACTACTTTCTTCAGATGACGGTGCGCAGGGGTTTTTCAGGACTATACTCAGGAAGGAGTAAAATCAAGAAGAAAAAACCCACAGGCTGAACAGGGGCTGAGCTCAGCCTGAGCAGGCTCTTGCAAAGGCTAAATGAAGCTTGGTTGTTGATGTGCTTGAACAGTGGTAAGGGCCAGGCTGAATTACAAAACAGGTCTTTTTTAAACCTGAATATCCAGCACAGTCCCATCACGGTCTCCAAAACCACCAGATAATTGTTCCAAACCATTGTACTTCACAAGCTGAATAGATCATGGCTTGTCTTTAACACAGAACCAATCTGGCAGGTTGGCCAGCAGAGGATTTGAAGCTGGACTTGCTAGCAGAGCCCCAAACCAGCCTGTCAAACTTCAAGCAAGAAAAGTAGTGAACTGCAGGGACAGGACCCTTTAATATGCTAGGCTGGGTGGGAGATTGAAGAGATCTTCTCACACAAACTTACATGGTTGCTCTCTCTATGTATCATTCATATCTATCACTGGACTCTTCTCTTCCTCATTCTCTGAAGAAAAGAACCGTCACGGGTGCATAACACAGGCAGAAATAAATACATGAAATCAATTAGAATCAAACACTTTCTAAAGGTGCTTTACAATCAGTCTTTGACAGAAACTGCATATTACTGATGCAAAAATATTCATTCGACAGCCGCAGCACTAAGGCAACTGCTCTAAGTTGATGAGCAGGAGTGTTTCAGGGCCATAGCCTGTGATCGTAACTTCTTGGATGACTCTTTGTGCTATATTTTTTAGTGCTTAGTTTATTCCCCAAATGCTGTCAGTTTGAAAGTTAAACTGCTTTTTCAGTTGCAGGCATTTTAAGATTTACTCAGAAATAACTCAAAATGATCCAGCCTCCCCAGTTCAATTTGGAAAGTTAATTGCCATTATTCTCAGACCTTTGACGCTGCAGCAGGGAGAAGGGAAGCGTGAAGAACAGACAGGGTGAAACCATCAAATCCAAGAAGTTACGAGCAATTTAAAAATCACTCATGATCATGCTAGAGAAGCTTCTGTTAAGACTGGAACTAGCTTTCATACAAGTCCAGAGCTCTGCTGTGATACCACGGTGCATACGCATGCTCCCTGACGTGTTGGGGCTCACGCTGGGACTGGCACATTTGACAGGAGCCTGTTTTGCCGTGCTGTCCTTCAGAAGGTTCAGACAACACTTCTCTAGAGGCTGCCATGCACCTTTTGCCTTTGGTGATTTTTTGCATACTCCTCACTCCCCCCCATGCCCAAGGGCAGCAGCAAAAATGCTTCTGGTCTGTGCTGTATGTGCCAGCCACACACTTTAAGAAGCTCTCAGTGACAAAGTCGCTGGAGCCTGGAAAGGCCCACGTGTGGCTGTGTCGCTCTGAGAGCTCGTTCCGGCTCAGGGGTGGCCCTTATGTTTTAAAGGAGGAGGTGTTCCTTCTGCCTTACCCCTCAGGTGTTCTGTCCCTCCGTAGGGATGCTGTGACAGAGCCAAAAACTCTGTGGGGTCAGGTTCTGTCTCTCCTCAGTAATCACCAAACAGACTTAAATGCAGTGAACTAACACAACTTGGTCATGAGCAGGGTAAACGGGAGCAGACATGCCCTTCCTATCCAGAAGCTGTTTCGATAGATCTGGATTGCAAAGCACAAGCAGGAGGCAGGGCTGCACGGGGCTAGAGCACTACGTCAGAGTCACCCAGGGCAGTGTTCTGCTGAAGCAGGGAGGCAGCAGGACAGCAGGCAGTCTGTCAGCACAAGAAGCAGCCAAGACAAAGTCATGCCTAGATAGCTCGTGTGGATTCCCACTGAAATAAAATGGTTTAATCATCATCAACAGAATTTTCCAAGTCCCTAGACTTCAGATTACGAAGAACAGCAGCTCATGGATCAGCTGAGTAGCAAAACTGCAAATCTATCCTGACCCTAAGGCAACAGCCTCCTGCTCTGCAGACTCAAAGCCAGAGCTAAGGCGAGAGGAAGCTTCTGGCAGAGAGAAGCGGAGACAAATGAGGTCTGAAGGGCAGGCAAGCTTGACACATGTCCATTTTATAGGGGTTGGCTTTAATCACATTTGAAAGGCATTTCTGTTAAACAAACAAACAGTGTCGTGAACCATAGCAAAGAGAGCTTACAGCCTGGAGCATGCACGGATATCTGGGCCAAACTGCTGTGTCCAGGGGAACAGCAGCACCAGCACCGCTGGGAAGGGGAGAGGAAAGCGGAGCAGCAGGCAGCGGCAGGGCAGCAGGCAGGAGAGCGGACAGGACCTTGTTACCCTGTGAGGGGGTGACAAAGCCTGGCTCATGGCAGGCCAAACTGGTGTCACAGTTTCCTCCCCAGTAACACAGAAGAGAGGGATGCAAATAGGAATACTCAAGGTGAGGGCACATTTGTTGTATATGTTACCCTGTTATCAGCCAAGTTGCTCTCTCTTACCTGCCTGTCATAAGACAGCATTAGCCAAGCCAAACACTTCACATCTGCAAGTGGCAGACCAGCTGTCCAAGCCCTGAACGCTACCTGAATTTCCCTGTGGCTTCTGAGAGGACTCAGGCTGGGGCTGGAGTAACGACCCCTGGCATCCAAAATGGGCCCTTTTTCTGCTGGCTGATGCCAGAGGAAGGGTAGATCTGTAATAAGCTACACTGTGAATTCAACCTGTTTCGATTTTACTGGTTCAGGTTTTCTTTGGCACCCTCTGTTCCAACAGATGAGTAATTTCATAGAATCACAGAATGGTTTGGGTTGGAAGGGACCTTCAAAGGTCATCTAGTCCAACCCCCCTGCAAGGAGCAGGGAAGAGTAAATCATTTTGAGAGGGAAACTGAGGAAGGAAACCCATTCTGAATGCTTGTTTCCCCCAGGAAAGATATATTTTTGTAATCTCAGGGCTCTTAAACCCTGGTAGTAACAGCTTAATACTCTCTGATTCCCCAGCATGGGCCAGGTCTTATGGGCTGGGAGAAAAGGGACTGAGTATCCTGAACAGGTAAGCACAAGGGATCAGACAACTTCTGAGTTTAGAAGATAATCCAGCAAGCTAGCCACAAACCTTATTTCTGAGTCAGGCCTGCCACTCACCTGCTGTAGTGCAGTCCCTGTGCCCACAAAGCTTGAAACGCGTGGAAGCAAGAGACAGGGCTGCAGGCGAAGCCCAAGGGAGATCAGGTAGCATTTGAAGACAGAGATGGGAGGTGGGTACAGAGAAAAGGAAGAGCTGAGCATGAAAAATAGGACAAGGAATGCTGCAGAGAGCAGGAAAGCTAGGGTGGCACCAGTGGAGAGTTCTACTGAGGAGGATTCAGGGCCATGTACTTCCTTAAGGACTAGCTCAAAACCAATCTGGGCCTGCTGTTCCACTTTTATTGGTCTGGCACCACTTGACAATGCCAATAACCACCCAGCAAGAACTGAAGGTGGAGTACATGTGAGCTGGGACCAAGCTGCATCCCTCCCCGTTCTCTAGAATGACACAGCACACGAGGTCCAGGAGCGACCAGGGAGGTGCCACACTTCTGGCCTCACCCACTGAGGACAGACTGACTCTGGCAGATGACCCAAATCTCCTGCTTAAGTATTTGTTTCAAGAGTATCAGCAACATAACGCAAGGGGTTAGCTGAGCTTTTGAATTCCCTGCATTTGTGGGTTGCTCTCAGAGCCTTAGGATCCATCCCACAGAGCTGTTTGGGAAACTCCCCAAGGTGTTTTGAACTTGTCTGAAAGCACCTTGGACTGGATTAAGATATCTCTAACTCTGGACGGGTGGAAGAGCATTAGTGTTCGGGTGTTCACAACTCCAGAACTCTTTGGCATGGATGTGAGCATATTTGAGGAATTTAATGTGTCTGGAGAGCTGGCTGAACCGCTTGGCCTGCAGCAGGATTTCACCACTGACCCTTTGGTGGATCTAAAGAATTTGCTGCTGGGACCTGAGATGCTCTTTGCTCATCTGACCATAAGACTGCGGTCTCAGGGAATCTTGTTTTGTGCCTCTTGCACCACAACTAAGTCTTCAAGAAGAGCTCCTAGCACTCCCCTCTCAGCTTCTGAGCATCTCCCATGGGATGGACTGAGCTGCATGCAATAATTTAAATGATTCCATCAGATGCTGCATGCTGCGCAACGCCCAATCTCCAGCCACACCACAGTCTGGATGTCTCTGCTGTGCAGCGTCACGCAACCTTACCTGGCTCTCAGCACTCAGCGGAAAAGTCTCTTTATCTTTTGAATTAAGTTCCTCCACCACGCCTCCATCGGAAGGGACAGCTTCCAGGAAGTTAGACGGGACAAGACCTCTCTGTTGGTTCAGCTCTCCCTGCAAGATCAATATTCATTCTCGCATCAGGTTTCCTGGCTGATGGAGAAATAATAAACAGAGCAGCAGTCCCGTGCAGAGAAGGCTAGGCTATGGCCTGAGAGAACCCCAGGAACGCGCTCATGTTGGAAGAATCGGCAGCAAATTTCACAATTCACATTCTTGCTTAGTTCTGGAACAATTCAGAGTGCAAAAGCACAGAGGAGAGTAAAGGAAGAAAAGATGGCAGCGAGGAGTGACAAATGTATTCCAGCAATACGGACACTTCTACAAACCCCCAAAATTTCCACTGCTATCCTGGAAGCAACTGGAAAACGACTGTGCCACAAGCTTTCTAAAGGCCTTTGATTTGCTCTAGTATTTATTTATTTTTTTAAAGAATGAGGTACTACTGGTGCAATGTCCTGTAGACATTGCCTCAATGCCCACTGAGGTCCCGACCTGCAAATCAAGCTTGGCTTTATTCCTAAAAAAACTGTGTCCAGTTCAACAGCAGGTGGTTGGGTGAGACAAAACCAACCCCAGCAATGCTGTTTGGCCAACACTATAAAAGAAGTCAAACAAAACACTGACACCAATCGCTCCAGACTTTACCTGAACCTCAACTCTGATGTGTGAAGACCCACTGTTTTCTGTGCAGGAAAAGGCGGATGATCCAAGGGTCAAGGATCGTGTCTAGCATACAGCTTGTTGGCAGGCACAGTTCCCACGTATGTACAGTAAATTAAACAGATCCCAGCGCTCGCGGAAGTTGATACGCTAACGTGTGGCTGGACAGGGGTCATATTTTTTTATTCCTACGTTTACATTTTAGCCTGCTGTCCTGGATGAGACCACGTGTCCGAGTGCTTGGTGACAAATCGGCTTACAGCAGGTGCGGATTCAGCTGATGGATGTAGAGAAAAATGCATCCTAGGCTTTGGGAAACCTGCACTCAAGTTATGCCAAGAAATACACTCAGAACCATTTGGATATTGGGTTTACAGGAGGAGCCAGAAACAATCTGCCCCGCACTCAGCAGATACAGGTTTTTTTTTTTTTCCAAAAGCAGAATATTGTGTTCCCTGATTTCTGCTCTCCTGCCACTAGATGGACTCCAGCGATTTCAGATGAACCACAGGACCTCCCCGAGCCCCGTACTTACATAATAGAATCCATCATCGTCCATGGACCCAAACACAGTGATTACATCCCCGGCCCTGAAGGTCAGTTCAGCCTGCAAACAGCAAGAGAACAACGGTCACAGGAGAAGCACTGCCTGGAATTCCTCACCAGAAACAGGAGGTCACCCTGGGCTTCTTGTACAACCTCACCCTGAGGGAGGGAGGCCACTGTGTTAAAACTTGCAGGACAAGGACGCAGAAGAGCAACTCAAGTGGGTGGCTGTGGAATGGAGTGCTAAGGAAGCATTTCATAAATTAAGACAAGAGCAAAGCCTGCTTCTTAAACCAATTTTAATAAGGTTTCAAAATAGTACCTACCACCTGTTCTGGAAAGGTATGTTGAGAACAAGCCCAGCAAGCACCAGAAATACCTTTCATTTCTTTAAACATAAGTACTAAATCCCGCTCCCTCGGATAAGCCTGTTCTGTATGCAATGCTCAGGGATTAGGCACTAGCAGGAACACATAGAAATGGGAAGATTTGACCTGGAAACTGCATGACACACATGATCCTTCACCATCAAATCTGTCTGTCCTGTCAGCCACGCCAGAATATGCTACATGGAGCGCAAGGCTGAAGACAGAGGTTCATCATCTCTTTTAATGGAAGAAACTGCCCAGTTACAACAAAAAAAAGTTGCTTTAAGAGAAAAAAGAACGGAGTCTCCAAAGAGGCTGTGTGCCACTCAAGACACACTGGCTTTATACGCACGTCACAGAAGTGTTAGTGGGAAGGGACCTACCTCTAATATATTTACCTTATTATATCCCTAGTACTCAATTTAGCTCTACAGGTTGCAGGTTCCTGCTGTTGGCTGTGAATTACTTTGTCCTAGCAGAAACACACTCACAGGGAACTTCACACACACAGAATGCATAGCTGATCCTGCTGTGTCTTGGTGCAAGTTCACAAACAGCAGCTGCAGCCTTCCAGCAAAAGAAACGTTCTGGCAGTGTGAACGGGGAGCGTCTCCAGCAACGCAACAGAGCTGCACCAGCTTGGTGCAATAATTTGAGCTCTGTCCAAAGCGAAGGTTCTAGGAAGACCAAATAACTGCAAAAAATACAACCACCTTGTTGACATGGGCTCAAAGTGTCCTTTGGCCAGCTGTATAAACACCTGTATGGATGCTGGTTGATATATGGTCCCACTGTATCTCTCCCAAGATAATCCACCATCCCTAAAGCACTCTGTCCTCAGAAGCAGACTGTCTTGCTCATGTCTCTCACTCAGTCTGGGAGGCAAGCACTCCCTGAACGGTGCCACCTCTTGGCCATCCACTCCTTTCTGGATGCATGGAAAGAACCTGAAGCCAAACCTCATGTTTATGTTTGCTCAGGGCAGACTAACACTGATCTGGAGGAACAGAGAACAGAGCACGTTCAAATTGAGACATGTTTTTGGCAGAAAGGTTTCTGTGTTGTGATCTTTCCACCTGAAGCAGACTTATCCACAAAAATAATGTTTGGATTATATGTAGGGATTGCTTCATTAAATTAGAACTAAGTCTTCTTGCTTGAATGAAGATCTACACAGGTAGTTAGCACAAAAGACATGCTCCGAGACATGCTCACCTAAAGCAGCAGAAGTCCATTCAAACACTTAAGGAGGTTTTCCCTTTTGCCAGAGGGTGCCCTGGATCAGTTACTAACAGCTGGGGCTGCTTCCTCCTGTCCTAGATCTGCCAAATCCTGTCTAAGCACTAGAGGATGCTATGAGGGCATGAGATGCTCACACAGTTTCACTGAGACAGATCATTCAGGGTATGTGGCTTCCTGTTCTTCACAGATAGCTGAACACTCATCAGAGAATGCACGAGAGAACATATCAGCAAACTCTGCATTTTATGACTCCAGCCAACCCCTTTTAGCTGTTACACTGCCAAGCCGTAATCATTTTGGTTTTGACCAAAGTGCTAAGTGTCTGGGGACAGAAGAAAAGAGAGGAAAAAGAAGCCTAGGAGTGAGCAACTGGTTGTTACCTCTACGTCTGCGTTTGGAGAGCTCTCCTTCGGGTTGTAGTCAAAGACAGCCACCATACTTCGAGCAGTCAGTAGTTCAGCTTCAAAGTCCTGATGCTTCTGGCCTGCAGGACAAAAAAAAAAAAAATACCCTGAGCTGGAGGCTCTAAGACAAAATCCCAAATCACAGTAACTCCTTCACTGTTCTTGGAGTGCACTGAGCAAAAAGAATATCAGGGGGAAAGCGAACGGAAAACTGAATGGGAGAGAGATCTCAGAGGCCTCAGGTAAAGCAGTTTTCTCATCTCCTGTATCACCTCACAAGCACCGCACTGGGGACATCTCCCCTCTCCAGCATCCTGGTGTCCTGTCCATAGATACAGGAATCTTCTATTTTACGTTTTCTATTTATACATACACACATTTATATATATACACACATAAACAGGGGACAGCAGTCTCTTCACAGTGTCTCAAATGGACATTTCTCCTCTCCGCACGCAATGCTCTGCTATTGAGCTACAGAATTTATCCTCCAAGTGCCAGGGGCATAGCAAGAGCCCCGGACAGCATCGACCAGCAGCCCAGCCGCAGCAGCACGGAGCTCACCACGAAAGGAAAGGCAGGCCTCATCATCTAGGGAAGGTGCTGCATTTTCACAACCACTGCCTGCTCAGCTCCATTACTTACAGACTGCTCGGAGTCTACAAAAGCAAAGTCTGATGTAACAGAAAACACATGTTGTCCAGTATTTTATCCTCTTTCATGTCAACAGCGGATGGGCTAGCAAGGGGTTTGCAGGCTTGGCCTCTCTGGACACCAGCTGATGACCGCACACTTAAGCAGAGTGAGCAACCCCACAAGGGAGCTTGGATTTCAAACACCCCCCGTTTAGTCAAAGACCACTGCACCCACTACTAAATAAAAGAATAAAACTCTTCTTTCCTGGGAATCCTCTGAAGGAGCACTGCAGGGCATTGGCCCTTGACCACAAAATACGTCTGTGTTACGATCATGCAAACATACCAGGCCTCTTCTCAGAGCAAGAGCAATTCTCACCTGCATGAGACTTGTACTTCTCCTGTTTATCCAGCCCTGCTGGAAGAAGGAAACATCTCATCAGTGGGCACTCATCTTTCAAAAGTGACCACACCACACCACTGACAAACAACAATAAAAAGAACAAAGACCAAGGCAGCAGACAACAGAAGCAAACCGTTCATGCAACTCAAAGTCTACATCAGTAACCGTGACTCAGGGACGTAACAGGAAGCAGAGGTCAAGCTCCAAAACTATAAAAGACATCACTGTTGTTAAAAACTTAACACCAGCACAGGGATGGGCTCTCTTTCCACTTCCTAGCAGTTGTACAGAGACAAACATGTGAGGGTCCTGTAAGCAAGTAGTAAAGATTCAATGCAGTCTGTAATCTGATTGCAAAAATCAAAGAGGAAGCGGTGGGTGACACAGACCTTTCTTGGAGCGTCTGGGTTTTGGAGGAGGGACGGTTTGGCGGCGTGGAGGTGGAGAAAATGTGCCATTTCCTTAATAAAAATCCAAAAAGCAAATAAATAGACAAGAGAAACAGACAGTGAATGGAAAGTGAAAAGCATCTTGAAGAGTGAACAAGCAACACAGTAGCATGACACGCTTCCCCTGGGAAGCAGACATGGTGATTTCTGTGGGCAAAGCCCAAATCTCCATTTCTCCTCTGTGGACTCAGATGAGGTAGGATCCACATCCCAAATCCACACAGAAATCCACACCGTATCTACGCCCATCAGCCATACCACAGCACACATCAGACAAACTTCACCGCTTTGCTGCATTTTATCTTTTAGCGGTAGCATCGTGAGGATAAAACAAAACCTTGTACCATTAACACCTGAAAAACGCCAGGTGAGGCACAACCCATCAACCCCCTCGGGTGGGAAGGGACGTCGGGAGGTCTCTAGCTAAAGCTGCTGCACTGAGCAGCGTCACTGCTAGACGAGTCCCCGGACAAGCCCGCAGGAGTCCCAGAGCGACCCCTCCGAGGCATTTCCCTGGTGATGAGGCTGCAATCCAGGCTTACGGCGGCAGGAAAACAGCAGAGGTACGTACGGCCTGGCTGTCTAAGGAAACAAGGTTCATTCTCTGCACGCACGTGTCAAGTGTATCTTCTTCACTACTGCTGCCCTCCTGAAAACTTCCAAACCCACTCCATTTCACGCAGTCTTACAGCTATTGACTTCCTTTACTCTTCTGAGAGTACGCAGGGGACAGAGTGCCTTGTATTTCCACACTGGGACAAAGGCCACCACAGGCACGTAGAAGATACACTCAGGAGAAACATCATGAATGTCCCACGTGTGAAAAAAAGCCTTACTGAACCATGTACTTCAGGGAGTGAGTCAGGAGGAGCCCAAGGACCAGGTCTGCTCCTTGTACACTCCTGACTGCCCAACTTGCTCTCTCACACCCTTCCCTCCCCTTCCGTAGGAGTCCTTCTCCGTCCTTCTCCATTCCCAAGTCAGATTCTCTCCCCCAAGAGCAGGGTCATCCCTACGGGTTCAATTACAGACTTGTAAAACAAAGGAGTGAACGCAGCAGTGAAAACTCTCATTCACATCCTTCAGCTGCTCTTCAAACTTTTTCGTTTCCCCTTCTCTGGTGAGGACCAGCCTCACTCACACTCCGTGCTGAGTTCGCAGACACGACGCCTGGAGCGCAGGAGCAGCTCTAGCAGCTGCAACGCAGCCTTGGGCAGCGCTGCGCTGCCGTAGAGACAGGTGGGAACCGAGACCGCAGAACACCTGCCTCCCTCACCCATCGAGACCTCCCTCCTCGCTACCACAACAGCCACTGAAGCGAGCCTTCAGATCCCAGCAACCAGCCCTCGACATCATTCTGGAAAGCCGCACTGGCCACACAGCTTGACAATGCGGCTGAGCTTTCCACATTTTAGCAGAGATACGCTGGCAATAGCGGAGGACACCCGTAAAAGGACACACAGTACCTATGCTCTCCATTGGTGCGTCAGCAGGAAGGAATCCTTGCTTTAGGAGCTGCTTCTTGATTTCGTTATTCTCCACCTGGACTTCAGATACCATGTTACAGGGAATGTACCCCTCCCTTCCTGCACACTCGCCCCGGTAAAATCCGTCAGCATCCTTCTCTCCACACACCTGAGAGGGAAAAGACAGGCCAGAGACTGTTTATGCTACAGGGACTGAGACAGACAGAGAAGGGAGAAAGGGAAACTGAGGAAACTCCCAAGATGAAGGAGACTGCCTCCCAAGGTTTATGCTGTCCCTGGAACATCAGATGGATCCACACAGAGTAGGAGACATTCACTAAGGTGTTCTTACTTTCAGGATCTGCCCCTCCTTAAACGGGAGCTCCTCTTCTGCTGCATCAGGGTTGGGAGACATAGAAACGGGATCATAGTCAAAGAGAGCCACAAATATTCTAACGCCATCATCTTTAGCAGAGGTTTCTGAAGCTGTGCTCCTTGGAGGACCTGTGTGCAGAGAGGGACACACCAGAGAGAACGTCAGCAGCATTCCCCTGCCACAGCACCGCGCGGCTAAATACCAGCCTCTGCGCTGCCATTCCAACAGCCTCCCTCCCTCCTGCTGCCCGGCCCTCTCCCCTCTGTCCGCCCACCTGGACTAGAGACCAAAGGTTTCTGCGTTTGGCGGCTTCTTAAGCTCTTGTTCCCTCTTCTGCTGGGAGGCTGCCAGGCGGCCGTGCCAGGCAGCTCCTGGCCCCTCGGATCTTTATTACCGGGCGCCTGCAACAGGAACCACCAGAGCGTTAGTAGCAGCCTCCGCCTTCCGACTCGCGTGAACAGCGCTCACCCCAAACGCACCCCACAAAGAGCAGCGCATCCAAATGCAACATTCCTCTTCAGGGACACTCTAGAGCTGAAAACACCAAGGGAGTTGGAAAGCAGAGCTAAGTACAGGCAGGCACCCTGCCAGGCACGAGTGACGAGCCCCTTGGTGAGCGTGAGGATGCAGGAGAGGGCATTCTGAGGGGACACAATGACATTACAGTCATCATCTACACAAAGCTTTCACAAATCATCGCAGTTCACCAGGGATTTTCATTTGGGTCCCACAGCCTTCTGCCGTGGGGAGGAAGACCCAGTGCGAAAAGGAATACTGCATCGGTGACACTCAGTCATTCAGCAGGAAAAGCAGAAGCAGCTAGTACAAGAAAAGCCACGGAGCAGCACAGAACTACTGAATCTCTCAGATCCTTCCAGACAATCCTAGAGGGTCCTTTCTTTGGACAACACCGAACAAAGCAAGATACAGGCAGGCCAGGGAAGCAGAGGGAAGCTAACACCACTGCAAGCTGCTTCAAAGCCAGAATAGGAAAAGTCACCCAACCCTTTTGTGCAAGGAGGTGCTACGTATCCCCTTCGAAGGATGTTCAAGCCTCCTTCTCCAGCCAGGTGACTTACAGTCCAGCTCCCAGCCCTGCTCCTCAGAACTGCTCTCACACCTCAGCGCTTCCTTCTCCCGGCAGAATCGCAGGCGCTGGCTCGGAGACCCAGCCCACTCCATATCCTGCTCTTCCACCATCTCCAGTCTGGCCAGATCCCTTCTGTCGCTTGTGTGGGCAACCTCACATTGACTGGAGCAATCACTCCAGTCCCCCTGGCAGCTCTGGGACCTTTCCGGCCACAGCCTGCTCTCAGGGGGGGATGCACAGGTCGAATCCTGATCATCTTCGGAGTCATATTCAATGTCTATTTCCAGGCTCCTGGGGCTGGAGTAGTGTGTTGCCATCACAGTAGGTTCAGCAAAACCTGAAACTACTGATGATTTCTTGTGGTTTTTTCGTAAGGTGCCTTGTCTGGCACGACTGTACATATCAAAGCCCTCCTTACCACCAGCACTGCTCACAACGTTCAGCTCTTCCCTGAGGCTCGGAGCTCTGAACAACCTGCCTCCCATCTGGCTGCAGTTGCCCAGCAGACGACTGCAGTGCTCTGTTAAATCATTCTGTTTCTTCCTACCCATCTCAGGCCGACTCCGGATCTTCTCTCCATAATTATTACCCTTCTTGCTCCAGGTGGGACTTGCCCCAGTCCCAGACTTTGGATCATTCTCCCGGTAGCCCCAATTCCAGTTTGCCTTTTTCTGACTCCAGGCCAGCTGGGCAGAGGCATGGTCAGCATCCCTTCTGCTCTCCTTAACCCCATGCTCCTCCTGTGGAGTCTGAGCAGACACATCTGTGGAGGTATTCCTCCCATCTGCCTTTAGAAATGGCTCTTTGACGTTGAGTGGCTTCTCTGTCCTTCCTGAGTGGTAGGTAAGCGTTTCTAAGGAGTCTTGAGGGTCTTCCTTTTCCTCCATAACACACTTCTCATCCTCATCTTCATCCTCATCCTCAGTGACTTCAGGGATGCTAAACAATTTCTTGCTGTGGTTCTTCTGAAGTGGAAGCTCTAGTATCCTCTCCAGAATCTCCTCATCGCTGTCAGTATCACAAAGATCCATCTGTACCCAGCCCCAGAGAAAAGCCACAGCCAGGACAAGCAAAGGAAAAAAGAGAGGAAATAAACATTAAAAAGAGAGGCAAAGTTACAGCTGATTCCCTCCCAGCACAGCAGGATGGAGCGGCGACTGTGGTCTGCAGCGAAGCAAGGGTTGGAAGCACAAGAGAGCAATGGGTCTTCCGGCAAAAGACAATCGGATGGACTAGCAATGCAGCGGAAAGCGAGAAAGGCCAATGCATGGAAGAGCTCCCTCCCAGCCCCTGCCTCCACACACACAACGACCCGCAGCACCTTTCACCCTGCCCGCCTGATCCCCCTCAGCTCCGGCATCCCCCAGGGCAGGGAGCAGCGCAGGTCCTCCACGGCTGCTCACTGCGCGTAGGAGCTGACCCGGTTCCTCCCTCCGCAGAGACGAGTCTCTCAGCCTGCGCTCGCGCAAGGACACGCAGTCCTCCCTTGCCCCTCTGGCCTCACACAGAAGGAAGTGGCCCTCTGCAGCAAGACACCCTTGGCAACGGTGCTGCTACGGGAGAACCTTCCCCAGGCCCTTCCCGTCTCCTGCCAGCGTGCAGCCCTACCACAGCTTGCTGTCTGCAAATCCAAGGGCACAGAGCTGCCACAAGTACAGATGAAAGCCCCGTGCCTCAAAGAGGGCACACAGACTTGTATTTCACCTGCAGCTGGGTAAGAGCCTACCAGGCTACACAAAACTTTTGAGAAAACACTGCTGAATTTTAAACTTTGCCTTGGATCAACTGTAGAATTCATGTTTTGTCTCTTACTACACTTATACTAAAATAAAAAGGTAGAGTCCTAGATGCATGGTGTAATTTAGGTTGGAAGACACCACTGGAGGTCTCTTGTTCAACTTCCCTGACAATTTATATCATGACACGTTCTGAAAACATTTACAAATCATTTAGGAAGCATAAGTAGCTACTGATGTTTTAAGCTACAGGTGTGAACAGGCCTGTTCAGAGATAATTAAAAACTGAACCACAGTCGGGGGAAAAAAGGCAGTTGTAAGCTGCCTACTGATTATTCCAACCTCCATAATAACTTTTTCCAAGTAAAGCTGGTCTTGAATTATATTTAAAATTGGTTGAAGAGGCCTCCAGAGGTCTCCAGTTCAATCTCCTAATTGCAGCAGGACTGTTGCTGACAGTAAATCAGCGTCTCTGCTTAGCTGAGCCTTGAAAACGCCGAAGAACGGAAATTCCTCACCTCTCCGGGGACCTGCCCCAAGGCTGCACCACCCTCCTGGGAAGGAAGTTTGTACTCATCTCCAACATGAACCTCTCAAACAGCAACTCCTGACTGCTGCCTCTTTTTATATCATCTGCCACGAGCAAGACGACTTTGGCTCCCTCATCCTTCCAGCGATCCTTCCACAGCTGCAGGCAGCTCCTAGCCCTCCTGTCAGCCTCCTCCTCGCCAGACCAAACAAGCTCAGCTTCCTCAAACTATCGTTACAGGACATGTGCTCTGGGCTCCCACCTTGTTAGCACCAATTAGTAATACACAGAATTTATAAATGCAACCATAAAATACTGATTTTAGCTGTTACAAAGCTGCGGCTTTTGCCTTTGAGCTTTAATATAATAAATGGTTTCAGAAATTAAACAACGCATCTGAGGTTCAACATTTTAAAAGCAGCACCCCTCCATTCTTTCACGTGCCAAATCCTGAGAGAGCTGGCTGAGGAGTCTTGAATTAACCCAAAATGTTACTAAATAAGCAGAATCCAGGAAAACAGCCCTGCTGAGGCCTGGCCCGCTTCAGCCACCATCTTCCTTCACTCTGTAAAGCAGTGGTGGGAGCCCTGTGCCCTAAAGCTTCCTGCCCCTGATGCCCTCTCCCCTTTCATCATCTTGTCATACTCACACTCTCAACTGTCACTGCCGGAACGGAAAACAGTAATTTTATCAGGTCAAGAAGCACCAGGCTGCTCAACTCCATAGGATGCGTGTGGGTTTTTGGTGTCTTTTTTTCAGAAAAAAACAAAAACAAAAGCAACGAAAACCAAAACACAAAAACATTCAGGGCAATAAAATATCCAGGAAAAAGGGACAAAGAATGGCGTTCCTGACTCTGCTTCTTTCCTCTTTTTCCTTCCAGGGAAGCTGGTTTTCTTCCATTTTTTTTCCAGTGCAATGTCAGAAGCCCTTTCAACAAGTCCTTCCCAGGCAGCCCCAGCATTTCCAGCCTCCACGCTCTCCTGGGGCTCCTGACACACCGCATGTCCAACCTCCCCCACATTCAGGAGCGCTTGCAGGGTTTAAGCCAAAATATTGCATGCCTTAGGAGAGAAGGTGGGTTGGTACAGGATCTATAGCCAGGTGGACTTTACAGATTCCTGTGTGCTCACTGTTTGTATCTATGTTAAGAACTTGATCAATAGGATTGATTTCTAACCCTAGGTTCTGAAGTCCACGTGACATTGTGTGTTTTTCCAACCAATTAAACCCTGGCTACATTCATTACATACAAACACCCTTCCCTCTCACAAAGAACTTGCATTTTTACTAGCTTAAGACAACACTGGGAGCGAAAGCAGAGCAGGCAGGAACTTAGCCAAGCACTCCTGAGAGTGCTGGGCTCAGCCCAGCACCTCCCCCTGTGAGCTGATGACATGGGATGGCTGCGCTGGCGCTCCCCGCAAGCGTTCCTCTGCTACCAGTTACCTTTTCCCCATTCTCCTGGTAACATGACTCTCTCTGGTCCCATTTCTTCTCTTCCAGAGCTTCTGAAGACAGTTCATCTTCTTCCTCCTCTTCCAAAATATCTGAAAGGTCAGAACTACGGTTGTGCTCAGCAAAAAGGGTCAGCTGTCGTCTTCCCATTTCAGACATTTTTTCTTCTTGCTATTGAAAAGCAGAACAGATTTCCTCAGTCCTCTCAGGCACTCTATTTCAGCAACAAAGCAGTATTTTACCTTTCTCTAGGACACACACAGCTGAAGTGTGGCAGGAAATAAACTGAGCAGCACCCAATGCAGCAATTGGCACACGTGTACACACACAGACACACAGAACGGGCAGATACATTTCTTAGCCTGCAGAAGAACAGTTCTGCGTAAGACTGTAAAACCTAGAGGTGTCAAATACAATCCACATCCCTCCACGCGCAGAGAAATTAAACCAAGGTTAAACAAACCTCTCTTTTGACTCTGGACATTTCTTTCATCACCTCCTTGCCAGGGGACAACTTCAGGAACTCCTGGCAGCTGCTCCCACCCGTGCTTGCATCTCGGGAGGTGCCCCCTGTCCCCTCAGTCTGGCTGGGGGAGGGCAGAGGCTCTGGGCTCAAGTTCTTCTCCTTTGCCTCTTTCTGTCTTTCAGCACTGGGACGTTTTGGTGACTCTTCCGCGGAGCATGCATGGCAGGTCTCCACACCTATCTTCAGACTACTGTTAGACGGGCTTTCCAGCTCTGGTGCTTTGATTACAGATTGCTCCGCCTGGGAAACAAACCAAAAAAAAGGTCACCACAAACAATGAAACCTGAAGGAGATATCACACAATACTTGTGTGCCAGAAGGTGGCCCTTACCACTCCAAACTCTTGGAGAGAAACACTATGTGCTCTATACGTGGGCAAATGAATCACAACAACTGACCTGAGGTACCACGAGCAGCAAACGATCAGGGGTTAAAGAACGATGATTGAAATTTTGGACCCAGCATCTCAATTCTTCAGCGAATTTACCCAGCCTTTGGTCTTGGGCCCACGCAGCTGCTGGTACTCCAGCAATTATCAGAAGTCTTCCCCGCTTTTGTTTAACCCCGAGCCTTTGCAAATTCACAGTGCCATGATTAATAAGGTCTCAGTGAATTTAACAGCTTGAAGCACCCCCCTGAGTCCCCGATGCCAACGGTCAGAATGGGAAAAAGATCCTCTTTCCTGATATAACGCATCACAGAACACCAGGACCCACTTTTCTCTTGTCACAGAGTGAGCACCTTATAGACCACTTACTGGTTTTCTTACGGAGCTCTCAGACATCCTCAAAAACGTCCTAAAAAAACCCTGAAAGCACTCACCCATCCTACAGGATTCCAAATATCCAATGTCATGACAGCTTGACAGTTGTTCTTCACACACGGCTACCTTGCTGTGCAGTCCACCACGGTGTCCCGTTGTGCTAGAGCGCCCACGCTGCCTTGCGCAAGCCCGCTAGACTGGAGAAGACCCCTCCAAGTCAGAGGGCACAGCAATGCCAGACTAACACTGACATCACCATCAGTGAGAACATCCTTTTCACCTTCAACAATTCTTGCTTTCCTAACTCTCTTCCTGATCTGCTTGCATATACGTGATCAAATGGTGAGCTTCATCCCTCTCCCAGGTACACGACAGCGGCCAACAGGACCTGTTGGCTTGCCAACCGCTGGACCACGGCCCAAAGACAAACAGTGTGTCGCAGAAAGATCAAGATGCTCAGTGACATTTTGTTCCACTCCCCAAAATGATCCATACTCCTTCCCAGCACACGTGCTACTGGGCAGGAGTTGTAAGCACTTACCTGCACCTTCGTCCCTTCGCCCAGGCCTTGCAATTCTGCTTCACGTGAAGGGACAGGCTCTGTGCTCTCACCGGGGAGCACTGCGCTGACAGCTTGCTGAGGAGGCACGGTCAGGCATTTCTTGTCTCGCGCAGCATCCGATCCCTGGGGGGAAGTGTCTAAAACCTGCACCAAGGAAGCACTGGGAGAGGAGAGGTGCGGCGAAGAGGCTCTCTCTGGCAGAGATCGTGCTGAGCTGTTGTGGCTGGAGGACAGATCGGTCATTTTGGCAGCTGAGCTATCAGTGGGAACGTTCTGTCGAAGCAGCAGCGCAGCTGTCTGGGGCGTGGGTGGGCCGCGTGCAGGCAGAGAGCCCTTGGGTTCTCCACGGGGCAGCCCAGAGGTAAAAGTGGTAGAATGTGAAGGTGAAGAGTGGTGAGAGGCTCGCAGCAAGACTGAGGAAATCTGGGCTGGAACTGAATCCACCGACTCCCCGTACAGAGACATCGTTCTCACAGAAACTTCCCGGCACACCTGGAACATCTGAAGCTGGGACAAGTCCACCAGGACACTCCCAGCTGTTGGAGAAGTCACTTCTATTGCCTGCGAGCAAAAAAAACAGGGAGCAATTATTTACTGTGCACAGCTCAGCCCTTCTGAGAATGACAATTCCCGAATCCAAAGTTAGCAATGGACTCCAAAGCTCTTGAGAGCAGGTGTGCAGAATTCCTGCCTTGGAGGTTCTTTACCAGTATTCATACTGGACCCTGGGGGTGTTTGTACACCTCTCCCTAATTTGAGAAAGGGCTGGAGAACTACACTTCACGTCTCACAGCGCAGAGACGAGCCCCAGGCGGTGGCAGGGTTGTGTACTTGAACTCTGTGGACTCGTTGCTCACGGAGCTCACCGCTTCCCCAAGGATCAAGCTAGTGGCTAGGTGAGACGGAGGAGGCTGACACCAATTGTCTCGTTTTCCTAGTGAAGGCTCCAGCCACAGAAACTTTCCTAGCTTAGTTATACCAAGAACACATCAAAAGTCTGGACAGATGTCATTTTTGCTGCGCATCAATCAAAACAAACAGCCTGAGCATTGTCCCTTCTCTGATATCATTCCTTTCCAGGCCGTGGAATGTCATTGCCTCCTCATGGCATGCTCACTGGATCAAGTTTTCCAGGTCTTGAGGCTCTGCAACCACCTGCTGCCACTGCACTAGCCTGCAGTCACCCACGAGCACAGCATCAGCACAATACCTTCTGTCCATCCGCGTATACGGCGTAACCGGTGACTCGGACTCCATTGGAAGATCCTTCGGCATCGATGGTGACAGGTAACCAGCTGATAACGAGGATACCTGGTGAGGGACCGGCTTCTACCTGGACATCCAATGGAGCATCAGGCGTGCCTGCAAGAGACCACACAGATTTTCCTCTTGCTTACCTCCCTACAGCACAAAGCTCAACTAAACCATGGTTAGAATCAAACAGAAAACTCTCACACCAGACTTGCCCCTGCAGAATCTCACTAGAATAGCCAGGCTATTGGGAAATAAGAGACAGAACCAGAGAAAACAAGGTGCTCTTGTTCTGTGAAAGTTTTAATGCACAGCAAACAGAACTTTGCAAAAGTAGCTGAGGCCAAGATGCAGCAACCCTTAGAGCAAGGTCATGGCAAACCAGATCTTCCATCCCCTAAGAGGCATGCTGCTCAAATCAGCAAAGAGGATGTCTTCCCAGAGCAAACAAAAATAAAAGAGAGAATAAATTTTTAAAATAAAGGAAGAAAAACATTAAGACAAAACAGTACAGCATCTCAGGCTTTGGGACCTAACAAACCTCGCCTCCCTTCGCCCCAAGGCTTCCTAGCAAAGCACTGCCAGAGCGCGCTGCTCCAAGCCCTCCACGCGCCGTGGCGGTGCACGTGACGGCTCCGATACCTGCTAGCGGGGTAGTGAAGCGTATCGCGGCCGAGTTCTGCTCCTGCCCCTCTGCGACCTCTTCCCAAGGGGCGGGCGGGGGTCGGGCCTCCAGCTTGGCAACGTACTGAGTGCTGGGCTGCAGGTTGCGGAAGGTGTACCAGTAGACCCCAGGTTTTGTCACGTCACACTCCTCCCCGTTGAGATACACCGCGTGGTTGTAATTGCTGTTGCAGGGAAGCCACATGACCTCTGCTGACGTGGCAGTGACGCTTCTGACTTTCAGCATAGTTGGCGCCACGCAACAGTCTTGCCCCACAAAGAACGTGCATCGCAGTTTATCAGAGCTGCCTTGCTCTGTCACGCTCTGCACAGACACACGGTAAGCCTTTGTCGTTAAATCCAGCTTTTCAATCACTGCTTTGGTCTGAAAGCCACTCTTCACATTTTGACGTAGCTCTTCATCCACATAGACGTTGTAGCTTTGTACGTCTGGGCAGCCAGCTGGCAAAAGCGGTGGTTCCCAGCCTACAACTATGCTTCTGGCAAGCTGCTTGATCAAAGTCAATTTTCTTGGGTAAGGCACTGCTGTATGACTAACAGGTTCCTCCTGGTCTCCTTCTGCTCTACTGGCCAAGGGACTGATGCTACTCTCTTCAAGGGAGAAGTCACTCTTATCTCCACTGCTGGTGCTTGCACTGACAAAACTTTTCTCCTGGTATGAACTATGGGTGAGATCATTCAGCTCCGAAGGCAGAAACGTCATGAGGTCATCATCTGAAACTCGCTCAACAAAATTGGAGGGGACCAGCCCTCGCCGGCCATCCATCAGCTCCCCTAAACAAAAAACAGGAAACCTGTTACCACTGCGCCTACCGTTCCGCCTTCCAACCCATCTGTGCAGACAAAGTGACAGTGTCTACGCTGAGTCGTAACTGCACTGCAGTCAGGAATGAACAAAAGCCTCTGGGAGGTTATTTCTGGCCACGCTTCCTAAGGCTGTCCTAGTCAGACTCACTGCTCCGCACACTCCAGAGCCAACTAACTACACAGTCGTTTTGTGTAATTAGCTTAAGAGTTTTTCCTTCTTCATTATCCCATTGTTTCTCACCACAGCTTTTTCACTAACCTAAGTGTCTGTTTCTAGCCTTCCTAGACTACACAGATTGATGATTTTATGTCTTCTCTCAGCCATACACATTTGGGTTTTGTAGTACTTCCTCATGAAAATCCATCTTTCCAGCTCCGTGTTCAGCTCTGGCCTTCTTTTTAGTTCCCTCCTTTGTTAAGTTAGCTTCTCTAATAAAGACGTCCCGAAAGGACCACGGGAACGACGGATACCACAGCACTCTTGGTACGTGCAAGAACCAGCAAATCAGTCAAATGAGCAGTGTGTAGGGACTGCACTTACTTTCCCCTTTCAAACTCTACCTACAGCAAATCAATTGAAAGCAGGGAAAGCAGAAAATGTTAGTAAAGAATAACCTTTTATTCTTTAAACAATAATCAAACAAACAAACAAATACATGAGAAGCTTGGAAATAGGAAGAGCAAGCCAGAACAGTCAAAGAGCAAGCAGTGCAACGTGGCATGCATTCGCCTCAGCTCTTGCAAAGCACCTCAGGAAATGAGGATCCTTCATCGCTGTGAGTCAGCTCCACAAAAACTTCATTACAAATTTACAGTCCGCAACTCTTGGTTTTAATTCCACCTGCCTATTAGTCAACCAGGATCACGTTTTCAAGGATGTCAAAAGAAAAACACCCTGTATGACACCAAATAGGACGACGACTGGTTAGCTTACACTCTGCTCTACCAAAAGAGCAACAAGTAATCAAGACCATCCACTGCCTGTGGTCCCTGGCTCACTACGCAGTCACTGGAAGGAGGGAAACAGACCATCTGCAGAAGGTGCCCAGGGCTGAACACGTTCCTCTCCATGCCTACGGAGGAACCATATGGGGATGAAACCTGGAGCTCTGCTGAAAGCAGTGGCAAAATTCCCACTGAAATCTCTTAGAACAGGATTTCATGTTTTAAACTTAATTTAATCACAATGTAAGTAAACTCTTTTCCAACAGAATCTGCTCTTTCCTTTAACAATTTAACTTTGGGCAGAAAATCTTTATCTTGAGGTTTCAAGATTCACTAAATTCCTCTCCTGGTTTTTTTTTAGAAGATATCAACTCTCCACAGCTGTTTGGTCACATTTCATTCTACTAAAACGCACCTTCAAAGAAGCCATCTTCATCCATGTCGCCATAGATGTAAATATATTCTCCAGCAGTCAGCGGAAGCTCTGCCTCTGGATTTTCATTAGGTCCATCAAAAGGATTGTAGCTGAAATATTTACAATATGAAGACTTACTTTGTGTAGAACTTTCACAGCAACACATTCAAGCTGTGATGTTACATCGGCTTACAATTCATTGGGACTGCATCCAGTTTTTGCAAGCAGCAAATTCCACAGGCAAAGGTCAAGACTCTAGTTTATGGTTTTATATATAACTAATAACGCATTGCTCCATGTTCAAATGGCAGCTAGGAATAATTTTCTGAGCAGCAGAACAGACGTCTCATGACATATGAAGAAACAGACCAGGGGGACTCAAGAAAGCGTTTTAAAAAAGATTGGAATTACCCGAGTGCCTGCTGTGTTTCTGAGCGCACTGAGCAGAGAAGGTGTAGGACTCTGCATTTCTGAAATAGACATCCTTGAATTCACCTGCACTCTGAACTATTTTATGTAGATAGCTCTCTACATTTCATGTACTTAATAGTTTTGGGGGAAAAAACCAAACCAAAACAAAATAAAACAAAACAAACAAAAAAAACCCCTACCCCAAAGCATCAAAAAGGCCCCAAACATTTGGGGTACGCTTTATCAGCCAACTGCTGTCACGGACAAGCCCAGCACAGAATCTCATAATTCTCATGTTTAAAACTCTCAGAATGAGCTTATTTGTGCAAGAAGAAAGTTACATGAGTGAGGAAAAGGTGTCTAGCCTTTTTCTTCATAATTATGCAACCCTCAGGATCCAAGTTACACAACTCTCAGCGCTGTAACTCCACGTTTTAAACAGCAGTCCAAGCTCCACTAGCGTGGAAATTCTAAATACATGGTGATAGGATTTGGACTGCAGGTAGTTCTATCCTGCCTACGCAGAAAAATGCCTCACAAAAAAAACCCCTTTATCTTTGCAAGCACCTACTGCTAATTCCCACTCCTTAGTTTTTAAAGGGGATTTCAACATGCCAAAGCAATGCTATCACCTCTACGAGCTGAGCGAGACCCTACGGGCCCAAGACTCCGACCCAAAGACACGGGTCACGTTTGATCTGCTCCTCACAATCATCCCAGTTCTCTTCCTCCCCATCCACAGTCCAAAAGCCGAAGGGTATGCCAATACTTTTTGAATGGTGAATAGCTAGTGGCTATTGCTCAGTGGAGTGCAAGAGTTATCAGAAAGATCTGGGTTTATCCTGTGCATTTTTTTTCCTTTTGAAATTATAACCAGAATGAACTGGGTCAAAAACTTCAATTCAGGATTTCTGGCCTGAAATTTTCTTAATTGTTGGAATAAGATTTTATCGGAGAAAATTTCTTGGTCTATTCTGGAGAAATCAGACATTTCAAGGAATGTGTCAACTCAAATTCAATTTTCCATCCAATATCATATTTTAAAAAGTTTCGCACAGTGCTGTTCACTAAACAACAAATGAGCATACCATGTTTTTGCTAAGCTAAGCACATGGGCTTTGCTTGCACGGGAAATAACCAAAAAATTGCACGGAGGAAGAAGATACACGGCCTAACCCAGCACCCACCCCTGACCGCGGCTGATGCTAGAGGACAGGGTAAAGCAGACAACGTGCTGTAACCCGTCTGACCTTGCAGCCCACAAAAAACGACCCAGTACCTGTATCGAGCCAAGAACACCTGGAGCTTCGCAGGGCCTTGGCTGCCTGGCTCTGGCATTAGAGAGATGCTGTCAACATCCAGTTCTTCCATCTCACTTGCAGTGTCCACCTGAGAAGATTAAAAATGAAGGATATGATATGGCCCAAATCAGAGTAAAGAAACACTCAAAGGGTTCGAACGCCGGTGAACAAGTCCTCTAAGCTCATGTATGGTGCCAGTCTGGCCACGGGGCTAGGAACCATCTGGAGGAATGACTTTTAAGGTGAAGAAGTAGTCATAAGCAGCTCCAAGTTGCAGCTTCAGGGGTCCCAGTCAGACATCAGGAAAAGCTCCTTGCCCAGATGGGTCATGCAACCGTGCAACAGGTTCCCACGGAGGCGGGGGGGGTCTCTGTTCTTGAAGAACCTAGAGTGTCAGCTAGGGAAAGCCACAGCTACGCTGATGTAGGGCTGGTGACAGTCCCACTGCGAGCAGGAGATTGGACTAAAGACTCTGGAGGGCCCTTCCACCCTACACCCCCATAATTCAGCGTATTCATTTCTTGTGACCTCTAAATGGTAGTTGTCCCTGCGTGCAGCATAAACGGTAATCTGAACAGAGCCTTCCAGCTCTATTAGATGGCTAAGTCTCTAAGTGCTTTTGCTCCGGCAGTTCCCTCCCCAGCACCTGTAAATTCTTCAATACAACGTTTCCGTACTTTCAGAACACCAGATCGCCCTGCCAGTTCCAACCAAAGCTCCACCAAGTCCAGACAGCTGACTGACAACAGCCAGCAGCATATGCTGAAGGAAAGCGTACGAGAGACAGGGCAGGCATGGAACTCTCCTCTTCCCAGTATAGCCTCCCGGTTTCTAGCCATCGGCTACTCAGGGACCTCCTAAGCCAGAGGCTGCACCCTGAATGGATTTGGTGTCTACTGGCAGGAGCATCTTCGAGAAATTTGTCTCAGTGTTTTTGATCCCATTGATGTTTTGGGATTTTATACCCAGTGGCAATGAGTTACATAACGCAATCATAGTTTTTGAGAAAACGCACTTCCTTTGTGTTCGTTTGAAACAGTGCCAGTGAGCCAATTCAAGCTGCCTTTTTAAAGCAGAACTCAGGACAAACGTACTATCGAGGAAGACCCATCACAGGCACCTGAATACAAAGTTGGTTTTTTTTCTAGTATATGAGCTGCCAAAGTTAGAGATCAGAGCACCTTTTCAAGGCAGTGTACTCCTTGTCATGCAATCTTGCATCCTGTCCTGGGGTAACAAACACCTGCCCCCTGTAACACCCAAAGGCAGACCCAAACGGCGCAGCTTTCAGTAGCCTGGCTAAGACTCTGGAGAGTTCCCGTAACCACATGCTGCTGAAGTCAAACGCTCTACACGCCAGCTCTTTTCCAAGGATCCCACCCTGACCTCTGTAGGAACTACTGGCCTTATCTCTCCATGGAGGCATGCTGGCTTCCAAGCTTTCTCTTGAATGAAAAAACAGTAATTTTTCCCACTACAGAATGGACAGTAGTCACACACCTGCTCCTCCCCAGGTGTGCCTTCACTTTGTCTCTGAATATGACAGTTTCTCAGAGCTCTTGCACAGCAGCATCCCTTCACTGGTGCCCCGGTGTCAGTAACTCAAGACTTCAGTGTCCTCCACACGTACAATGAGGCACTCAGGAGACATCAGTGGGCCAAAAGCGCAAAAGCTGTGTCCCATGCCATCACACCCAGCCCCACTCACAGCACTACTTGACCCTAAACTGTCACATCAAGTGATGTACAGCAGAGAGCAGGAAAGACTGCTTAAGTGTACAATACTACAAAAGAGCTCCTGGGGAGGAGAAGCAACAACCGTCTGTGAGATCCTGGTGACACAAACAAGCAAAGCCTATTAATGTCATCCCCCTGCTAGCACAAACTCAGCATCTTTTCACGGTCTCTTTCACCAAGTAAAATTAAAAGCACCAGCAAAGAAGTTCATCCACAGCCCAAGGTCAAAAAAGAGTCTGAACACAGCTCCTCACCACGTTAAAAATAACAGTTCGTAGCCTTTGTATGTTTTAACAGCAGCTGAGATGTCACAAGGAAGCTTAGCAAGAGCTTTCCCACACTTCCCACCAAACGACCTCCCAATGTCACTCCTTCTCCAAGCTCCTAGCACTCTGTCGACCCAGTTGTTTCCTTCCTGGATCACAGCAATACGTTCAAATGAGCATTACAGACATGGGCATCAAAGGCCTTTTCAGTTTTTCCCTACAGCTTTTCTCTTGTTTCCCCCCCTTCTCTTCAGGCAGCCAGGAGGGAACGAATCCCGCATTACCGGTGCTCTCGGCGATGCATTTATTCCCTTGCGGCTGGGAAGCACAGGCCGCAGATCTGACTCCCACACTGACCTCCGGGGTTGGGCAGGACTTCGGACTGTTCTGGATGGATTCTGATTTTGAAGAGTTTGACTGAGATTCCACTTTCTTGGCTTGTTTCTGAGAACTGGAAGCAGCAACCGGGGAGACAACAGTGGCATGGGGCGCTCGCTGTGATGACTCCAACTCATCAGTTTCTTCATTGTGAACCTTCTTTGCGCTCTGGTGAGTGAGCAATCCAGGAACAGTTGATTCTGCAATAAAATAATCTGTCCATTACTTTTAGCCACAGGCAGAACACAAGATCAGCAGTGAGCATCACAGTGAGCAAACACCCGTTAGAGCAGCTCAGGGCTCTAAAAACATGATTCATTTAACAGTGCAACAGACCGGACACCCCCGGCTCTCTTTGGTCAGAGAAATGCCAAGTTCTCTTTACGACAACAAAACGAACCAAAGGTATTTATGAGAAAGAGAGTGCCCAAAAATTAATGAAAACGGTTGCATTATTTCCTTTACACCTTTCCATTTACACAAATAACAACTCATACGTCAAAACACTTCTAGGCATCTCCAACAATTACCCTTCTCCCAGTGCAGCTGTGGGGCTGAGCTGCACAGAGCAAGAGGAAGCTCAGAAGTCACCAGCGTGGAGGTGAGAAGGTCGATTTTTCCTGTTTGAAGCCGGAATTGTTTGAGTTCCTGAGACAGGAGGCTGAACTGCTCTGTTTGACTGCGACACTGGTCTTCTAGATCTTTCACCCGGGCCTGAGAGGAGAGACACAAGATGAGGCACAAACTCATGTCAAAACCACTAATGGGGCTCCAATCAGAAGTTGCATTTGCTGCATCTTTTCAGTGAGTCTCAGACTGCAAGAACCTAGAGGTGTGCCCTGCCCAGCTCTGCATCCACAGGATCTTTGAAAACCTGAGATTCATCACCTGTGAGGAGACTGACCGCAAGCTCAATTAGGAATTATCCCTATGCTGCGTTTGAACTTCAATGTCCTATCCAAGCCCTGCAAAAGACCAGATGAGATAAAGTCAAAGATAAATAAGCCTTGAAAAGAAGATGGAAAAGGCTTTGCATGTTTATTGGAGCATTAAAATCACATCTCCAAAAGGAATTGCTCTCCCAATGCTCTATCTCCTCCATCACTTCAGAGGCTCCAGCAAGCTTCCAAAACCTTACCCTGGCCTCCCCACCATTCTGGGCAGGACTTCTGCTTGTCCCTCCAGATCTTGGCTCCTCCAGGCATTAGGAAGGGCAGAGAGCATCAGCACCCTGGCCCGTGCTGCAGAACATTTCTTTGAGGCAGGCAGCCCACGCGCTTTGCCAGCAGGCCCTGCCAGGATGACTTGCTCATGCATGCTGAGTAGAAGGGGGCTATGCCTCAGCAAGGTGAGATGCAGGGAGCCTTGAGGAAATGCTACGTTCCTCCTAGAGAATCATTTGTATTTTCTAGTATTCTCTTTCTCCCACCTCTAGATCTTCCCCTGCCAAAATACTGCTGAGTACTGTCTGTCCTTACGCATCCCCACATTTTCCCTAGCTGTAGACAAACCAATTCGCAGGAGAACGCAACTGCTCCCTTCCCTCTTCTCACTCTTCCACCGTGCAACACCTTACTCTGGCTTCCGAGACAGATACCCTGTGTAGACCCTGCTCATGCACCTCAGGTAGGAAGTAAACAAAAAGCATTAGTGCTGGATGGGAACATATCATCTAATCAGCAGTTCTTCAGCTGAGCTAATGCAGACAACATTTAATTTGGCTGAGGTGCAGGCTCTGCCTTGCAAGAGATGACATTTGTTCCCTTTTTTCTCCTTGGGCTAGATCACACCAGGCTTTGTAGTCACTCATCTCACCATTTTGCGTAGGTAAGATGCATCAAAACAGATGACTGCATTGTGCTCTTCAAAATCTTCCGTTGTACAAAATGTTTTTGAAGTATCTTTTTCTCTGTCCAACTAAAAAAATAAGTCATGCCCTGAAATATTATGTGAGATAGAAAGTCTGGGTTTCAGGCGGCTCTAAAAATAACACATCTGACCTGGAAAAAGCTTCTTTCTTGTCTCAGAGTACCACAAAATCTTTCTAGCCCACTCCCTACCAACTTAGGAAGGTGCATGCATTTTTATTTTATCGTGACGTATCTGTTTTAAATGTGTCAGTTTATCACTTGTTTTCAGTCGTTTATCACAGCTAGCTAGGTGCCCTCAGACTTTAAAGGAAGCCTGGTGAAGCCTCTGAAGCCTGGCAAGAAGCAACTGGCTCTGAAAGAGAATATGCGATGCCACGAGCAACTTCCAGAAACGTCTGCACTCTCCACTTGCGCAGAGTCACCTCCCTGCTCGCTAGGTCACGTTGGACAGGATTCCTCCGCAATCATGAGTGTTCAAATTTGCTGACACTTAGGATTTTTTGCACAAATGCTTCTCCCCTACACATCACATCTTAATGGAGAATAGAAACCATGAGCAGAAAGAACAGTTGCGATCAAAGTCGGATCAAAGCAGGGCATCCTCTAGACCAGCACCTGCCCCTGACCCCAGCTTTGGGCACAGCCTACCACAAGGGACAGGTACAGAACAGCTGCAGGACCAGAGAGGGTTTCCCATCTTGTCTGGAGACCTGAGCAAGCAGATCCTGTGCTTAATAGCATCATAATGGTACCTTGGTTCTGTAAATTTATTAATCACAGTTTAAATCCATTTATACTGGTGGCTAAGCCAATAGCCTGGATTTAATTAAGCCATAGTTTAATTCTGAGACACCTAATTAGTCAGGTGTCTTTTAGATCTTGTGTTACTCAAAATGCACAAACATCCCTTAAGTATCACCGCCACCACACACACAACGCACGCGTCTAGCGGACTGCTTGCAGAGGTTCACGCACAGCTGGGCCAACAGGGCCAGGAGCCAGCAGGATGAGGAAGAGAAGCCCAAGGACACAGCCAGGAGCTTCAGGGAACCAGCAAGAATCAAGCCCCAGACACGGAAGAGACAGGAAACTTCTGTGTCTACGCCCAACCCAAAAGGGGAAGAAAGAGGAGCCGCACGCCAGCTGAGGCTGAGGAGCACGATTACCAGAAGAGGCTGCAAGAGCAGGGGGCAGAGCTTGGTGGGGTCACTTTAACCACCGTTCGGGAAAGCACTCTGATTTTTCACACCGAGCTAGACCCAACCGCCACAGCTCAGCCCTGTCCTCTCAGACACTC
Source organism: Tetrax tetrax (assembly GCA_009806455.1). Lineage (NCBI taxonomy): Eukaryota > Metazoa > Chordata > Aves > Otidiformes > Otididae > Tetrax > Tetrax tetrax. Next base: position 134,315 of record WHYT01016528.1, read on the forward strand.
TCCTTCTTGGCTGCTCCACTACACTTCTCCTACAGATGATGTTCCCCATCTGGACATCCCTTTCCCTTTCTCAGTATCTTCTGCTACGTGTTCTTGAGATCAGAGAATCATTATTTTGTCAGAAGGGAACTCTGCAGTCCAGACTCCTGCTCAAAGCAGGGCTAACACCAAAGGGATTGAAGGAACATCCACAACCCCACACAGATGTGAGTGCTACTTCTGCAGGATCTGGGCACACCCTACTAATGTCCTTGGGCTGTTCCCAGTTCTTTTCCTAAATGTTCCTAACACTGTACTTGCCTTTTTGACCAGACTTGTGATTTAGGCTGACATTTCCTGCCACAACAGGAATTTTAACACTGTGCATGTTTAGTCACGGCTGCTGCTCCTCCACGGGCATGCCTCTGCACAGTCAGCGTTACTGTCATTTAGTCTCCTCGTTACTCACGAGATCCTCTCACAGCCCTGGGCAGCTGGATCTGAAGGTGATTGTTGAAAGCAGCTTTCTATCAGCTACAAACTCCATCACTTCCACATAAGCCTTCTTTCCAAATAATTTGTGAATAGGCCAGCTAGCACAGCTCCCAGACTATAACTTCATTAGTTACTACCTCTTCTGTGAAAACTGTTATTCACAACGTCTGCTTCCCAGCTTTCACCAATTCCAAAGCCACTAAGACCTGTCTTTTTCTCTAGGACACTTTCACTTGCAATGACACTGCCATTGCTTTTGGGTTTGGAATGAAATACTTCACTCTTGGACTGCAAGTAGTTCCCAAAAGACCTTTAAATGTTTGTGACGCATGGAGGAGGTGCACAGTTGGACAATTCTAAAGATCTGGAAAAGCAAAAAAAAAAATAAAGCTCCTAATTCTAACTGGTTGAGAAAGCAAAGCATTTAAACAGAAAAGCAGCTCTTCCACCAAAGGTGGTAGCTCCTTTAATTAAATTTATTTCTTGGAGGTGACACTCTTGCAATCTTTTCTAGAGTATAGTTAAAATAAGAATATCAAGCAACTGTCAAAGTCAGGACAGAGGAGAAAAATGTCCCATTTGACAGGATTATAGCAGTACCTGCATGCAATCCAAAGTACTCTGGTAGCAAGAAGAAAAGCAGAAAGAGATATAAAACCACGTCAGCAGTTACACTAGCCAAAAATCAACAATCTGCCAAAAATAACCCAACCCTCAGTTTGAACGAAGTTGTCTTCTCACTGACTTACAGTGGCTGCCTCGCTCCACACCAAGATTCCCACCTCATTCCCAGAAGCATCTGCTTGCTTAAACAAAAGGCAAATCCCACACATCAAATCACGATGAAGATAACCGTGCACTTTTTGAGGGCCTCCAAATCACAGTGTGCTTTGAACCAAATCACAATACGCCTCAAGTGTCAGTGCTACTCTTCAAGCCCTCTCTTCCCAGCATATTGCAACCACCCATAAAATCAAAAGAATGGACACTTTGCGTCCAGACATTTTCCCAGGTTGGAGACCAAGGCATGCTGGGAATCCAGGCACAGCTCAGAACCTGGCTTTGACAGGATTTCAAGCAGCTAACAGCCTGCTCAGTTGTACACCTTGCTCCTAGGTCAGGGAAAACAAACATAATTAGGCTGTATTCACCATATTTGCCAACAAAACTCTACACTGGATTCCAGTTATCGGGCTGTCGCCTTTTCATAGAATCACAGAATCACAGAACCACATGGTTGGATGGGACCTATGAGATCATCTAGTCCAACCGTCTTCCCACTACCATTGGTGCCAGAGCTACTAAACCAGATCTTGTAGCTCCTCATCAAGCCGCCTCTTGAACACTGCCAGGGACGGCGACTCCACCACCTCCCTGGGCAGGCCATTCCAGTGCCTGACCACTCTTTGGGAGAAA